>JAJMIZ010000008.1:0-419282 GCA_030568845.1 Millerago galiae | reverse complement strand
TCATCATCATCATCATCATCATCATCATCATCATCATCATCATCATCATCATCATTATTTTTTGGATCCTCTTTAATATCTGGTGAAGAATCATTAATCATTAACCTCTATTGAAATTTCTACTACTACTATTCTTGGTGATGAAACAACCAGAATATTATCGCTATCTGAATCTTCATCATTTCAATCTTTTTTATTAACTTCAGAAGATTATTATTTCACTACTACTATGAATGGTGATGCAACAACAAAGACTCTGTCTTCTTCAGAAAGTTCAGTTTCATTAGCAGCTTCATCAGCATTAGCAGCTTCTTCAGAATCTTCAAAATCTTCAGCATATACCACTGGAACTTCATCTGAAAATTTCAGCATTTCATTTTCCACTATGCCTTTCTCATCATCAGTATCAGAATCTTATGTATACTCAAAGACTGTAACCATGGCAGGAGATAGAACAACACTGACGCTATCTGCAATCTCATCGGAATCAACTGCATCGTCAGAATCAACCAATTCGTTAGAATCAGCAATTTCGACATCATTCTTAGCTGAATATTCTAAGACTTATTCTGAATCCTCAATATATGAAAGTGCTTCTTTACCTGAAGGCTCTTCATTTTCTTCATCATACATTTTATCAACATCTTCAAATCCTGATATTTACTCATCATCAGGATTATCAGAATCTTCTGATTTTGATAGATCATCTTCCTCCTCAGGTTCATATGTATCTCAAACTGCTTCACAGTATCATCCAGTTTTAACAGGTGCAACTATTGATAAACATCCAGATTATAACTTAACAATTGGTGGTGAATTAGGTCCATGGACTGAATTAAGTTTTGAGATCACCTTAGAAGGTGTGGAAAATTATACATATGCAGAACTTTTTGTTGATAACGTTCTAGTTGATGCTAAAATTAACATTGAAGAAAAGGAGATTTACGTTTTTTACAAATCGTCAGTCGAAGTTTCCAGTGACTCAAGATTACACTATTCAGGTGTTTACACTGCTTCTGGTTCCCCAATTTCTTATGCTGAAGTTACCATTGTCAAAAATTCTGATCTAGCTAAGCGTGATTCTGAAGTTTTCAACTTAGAGTGGATACTAGACTATAAATTAGATCCACCATCAAGTGGCTCAGGAGCATTACAAACCACATCAGTTTATACTATTTCCAGTTCATCTTCTAGCTCTACTGATGGTATTTCCACAACTACATTTACATCAACTTCTTGTGAATCAGCTTCTTGTTCAGAAAGTACTATTACTACTGGATACACTGTTGTTACTTCCACTCTTAAGGGTGTTGTTACTGAATACACTACATATTGTCCATTAGACACCTCTAATTCAAATATTATTCCGACCACAGTTGAAACTGGGAATGCTATCACTACAAGTCAACCAACTATTGTAACTAGTATTCCGTCAACTGTTGGTGCAACTAATGGAAAAGAAAATACGTCAGCCACAATAGTTGTTACAGTTACATCTTGTAAAGGGGGAGCATGCACTCAAACTCCCGTTACAACTGTTTTTGATGCTTCTACAAATGAAAATAGTGGAATCAGCACTTTTACAACACATCTCATTGGTCAAACTTCAACAATAATTCCAACTTCTATTGCATCCACGAAAGCCATTTTAAGTATTAGCAGCAATGCTCAAAATATAACTTCTGCTGCAGAGATTACTATCTTTGAAGCTGGTGCATCTAGATATTCATTTACTTCGAGCGTTTTGTTTATTTTAATTTCCTTCTTGTTTATTTAGATTCGTTTTATCCAAACAATCATTTTGCATTTTAAATACTACTAATATTTCTGATTGATCTGGTAGTATTTCAATCGAATATTAATTATTCTGTATTAATCTTAAATTTCAGGCTTATTCAAAGGATTTGTTATTACGAACCAATTTATTATACATTAAAAGCATGTTCATTAAAATGTCATAAACAGTTAACCTTGGAGGGTATCTTAATCGTTTGAGTTGATTACTGGAATTGAAGATGATGGGCTTGCTGAATGAGATTCTCTTATTGCATTATTAGCCCCAAAAGAATTGGATTGATTTGGATCAGCAATATATTCTGGGACATAATCAAATTCAGGTGGTTCACTTTCTAAACTTTGTAATCTTCTTCTTTCTAGTTCTTGTTTATCTTCAGTAGTTGCAATAAAATTATTTGATGAATTTATTGATGAATAATTAATTGGTGATGATGGAGCTGGTGGAGCACTAGGAGACGATGTGATTATTGGGTCAAAATTGGAAATTGATGATGGTAGTGGAGTCGTTTCTGAAGAAATATTATTTGAAGAATAGCTTGGGACCGGGAAAGGATCCGAAGGCAATAGTAAAGACTCTTCTTTTAATCTTAAAGCTTCTTTTTCAGAAATATTACCATCTGTAGTATTTTGATCAAT
The DNA here is from genome assembly GCA_030568845.1 of Millerago galiae. Classification (NCBI taxonomy): domain Eukaryota; kingdom Fungi; phylum Ascomycota; class Saccharomycetes; order Phaffomycetales; family Phaffomycetaceae; genus Millerago; species Millerago galiae. Next base: position 416,849 of record JAJMIZ010000008.1, on the reverse strand, counting down.
GATTTCATTATTATTACCATTATTGTTATTTATACTTGTTATACTTAAAGGGCTTATTGAAGATTGACTTAACATATCTAAAATCAAAGGATCATTTTCAACGGTGACATTTTCAGCATTTTGCTGGCGCGAGTTCTGTAAAATAGTTCGTTTACCAATGTTTTCTTTTGATTTTATAGCTCTTTCTGTACCAACAATAATTTCAGTATTTAAACCCAATAAATTCTTTGCTCTTTTAAATTTATCAACATTAATGAAAGTCGAATGTTCTATGTTTTTATTTAAATCCCTTTCTCTCGTTAAATCTAAATCAAAAACAATTGAATTACTGAATTTTGTACCTGAAGTCTTATCATTTGTTTGAGAAATATTACTTGGAATAATATTTTTATTTGAGACATTTGCTAAAACTTCAATATAATATTGAAAAGAAACTATATCAGACCCAAGAATAGTTGGGAAAGCATCAACTGGTACTCTCAAAGAAGTATTGACTTCATAAGATAAAGTTTCAGGATCAATGTATAAAGGAGTAATAGATTGAGATAAATCCTTTCTAAAAGATTGAATTGGAGTTTCAGGACCATTATCAACACGACAAAGTCTAATCAAAGTAACAACGATACCATTGGCTAACTGAATTGGTTTATAATGAGAAACTTTAATTTTAATTGGTATTAATTCACCTCTCAAATAACCAGACTGAGGGATATCAACGGCTAATCTAATTGGAGAAGAGTTTTCATTTGAAGAAGAACTATGATCACTATTATTTGTATGATTTGAATTAACCGTTGAAGTTGAAGATAAAGTTTTTCTTAATTTCTTATCAGAAATTTTTAAATAAGCCATTTTTGTATGAGGTTTTGGAATTCTAGCGACATTTATTGGAACTATTATTGGGATATTTTTTTCACAATGATGAATTGAATGCTTTGAATAAGGTAAGATAGTTGATGAAATTGAAGATGAAGAATTTGAATATATAGATGCAGGAGATGAGTTTAAAGATGATATTGGAGAAGGTTGATTGTGATTAATTGAGGCTCTTAATAAATAAGTTATTGAGCCTTTTTCAAAACTGATTGAAGTATAAATGTTTTTTTTTGGTAACTTCATTGAAAATGGAAATCTATGTTCACCTTTGCTCAAACCTAAGTTAGAATCTTCTCCAGGTAGCTCATTTGGATCATGGCCGTATATTAGAGCAACGTGAGAAAATAAAACAGTTGGTTTATTCCTTACTGTTGTGGTTGCATTTGATTGTTTGATTTTTATAAAACCTAATAAAGTCAGGGTCATATTGACATTTGCAATATTCTTTTTAAGATCTATTGAAACAGTACCTGTTATTGTTTCTCCTGGACCCCAAGTTTTATGAGGGTCATCTAATTCAATATAAAAATCTTCAATTAAATTTATACTGTCTAATTTCAAAGATTTTTTAAAAGAAGAAGTTGGATTATGTACTTCACTTCTAGAGGGAAGCAGCCTCTGCACAGCTTTCTTCATGTGTGCTTAAAATTTGAATAAGTACAAACTAAATGAATTTTAATTTTAAATGTTCAAGATTCCAAGATTAAAATGATAATAAAAAAGTAGGAATTAAACGTTTAAGCCTTGTATTAAGCTAGTGGAACAAAATGGGCAATATAATACTGACGGCTAATCGAATTAGCTTTTTCTTTCAATTCAAATGATTCAAGTCAACAAGGGTGGCTTAATAAGTCAAGCAGAAATGCAAAAAAGAAGCAGTTGAAGTCTCTCTTTAAAGAAAAATAAACAAGTGTGGAATCAGAATCACAGAAATCCTAAGTCTAATCCAATGGAAGAGTAATGTAATTAGTATTTTAGAAGTCAAATTAAATAAAGAGTATAACGGATTAATTCGTTACTGATTTTTCTTTTTGCGCACCTACACCCAAACACCGTACGCGCCATTATACTTGTAAATTTATAGGGGAAGGAAGATAAATGTTGGATTTGGGTTCACAAAAGTATAGAAAATAGCTGTAAATCAAGAAATTAGTGTTCGAGAATTGTAGTCCTATTTAAGGTTGTATTCTTATGCCCAGCAGAATGTTCACAAATCTCTTGTTGTTTCAGCCAGACCGATTCGAAAAACCCCGAAGTGTGTCAAATAATTTAACTAACTGAAACATCAATAATATTTGTTTACAAGTCCAAACTCAGTTCGTATGTACAGTTAGTGTAGGATTAAGCCCTTTCTGTAATCTTGAAATCTCATTTTGATGGTAGAAGTTTGAACTTGGTGCACCCTTCAATAATGGATGTAAATCCGATAAACGATTAGATGTTTCCATTATATGTACCCCTGTTAGTGACAATTGCTCTATTTTTGGGGAAGCACAAGACTTCCAAGGATAAGTATTGATCCTTGTTATTGTGTTCTTTTTCAGGGACCATTAAATCTCATTGCCTAGAATTTCAGCTTCTAACTTGCTTGAAGAGATTCTTGGATCATGACTCATAACTACGAAAACACAAGAAGATAAAATATAATTAAATTAGATACATAAAACCAAAACAACTTTTTTTGAAAACTTCACTTTTCATAATCACTGTATTTAATCAAAAGTCTTTTTGCTACCTTTAAATTCAACTGGAGTACTGTTAGCACCAGTTGGAGTGAAAGATCTTCTTTCTCTACCACCAAATGGTTTTCTACCACCTTGGTTACCACCGAATGATTTTCTTTGACTGTTATCTCTTGGAGCTGAGAAATCTAATCTAACTGGTCTACCGTGAAGATCTTGACCATTTAAAGCATCTAAAGCAGTTTTAGCTTCATCAATTGATGAAAATTGAACATAACCAAAACCTTTTGGTTGCTCAGTATCTGGATGGGTTGGGATTCTAACTGAAACAACTGAACCATACTCAGCAAATGTGTTAAATAATGAATCTTTATCAGCTTGGAATGACAAGTTACCTAAGAATAAAGTGTCTGATGGTTCTGATGGTTTATCACCGTATTTGTTGGCTCTTTCATTAGATTTGTTTGAACTGCTGTGTTGTTTACCAGTAGAAATATCTAAGTTGATCGGTCTACCGTCAATTTCACGACCTTGAAATTCCTTCAATGCAATATCGGCAGCGGCTTTTGATGAGAAATCAACATAACCATAACCTCTTGATTTACCGGTAGCTCTATCAGAAATAACTCTAGCACTAATAACACCTCCTAATGGTTCAAATTCACGTCTTAACCATTCATCATCAATACTCCATGATAATCTACCAACGAAAAGAGTAGTTGGTTCATCAGATTCTTCAACTTTTTGTTTTTTAGCTGGAGTTGCTTCTTCATCAGCTGAACGTTTTTTGGATTCTTTTGTAACTTCTTTCTTTTCTTCTTCTTCTTCTTCTGACTCGGAGTCTGATGAGTCTGAGTCTGAGTCTGATGATGATGATGATGATGATGATGATGATGAGTCTGAATCTGAGTCTGAACCGGATTCAGAGTCAGATGAAGATGATTCTTCTTTCTTGGTTTCTTTTTTAGTCTCTTTCTTTTCTTCTTCTTCTTCGTCTGATGATGAATCTGAGCCTGAGTCTGAAGAGTCTGAAGATGATTCTTTTTTGGTTTCTTTCTTTTCTTCTTCTTCATCTGAAGAGGATTCTGAGTCTGAGGAAGAGTCTGAGTCTGATGAAGACTCAGATTCAGATGAAGATGAAGATTCTTCAGATGAGGATTCTTCAGAAGATGAAGATTCTTCAGAAGAAGATTCTTCTTTCTTGGATTTCTTGGATTCCTTTGATGGTTTAGTAGCTTTGGCAGCAGCCTTGGATGATGATTTAGTAGATTTAGCCATCTTTAATGATTATTCTATTTAGTTGAATTAAATTTTTTAAAACAATTTTTTTTTTTTCATTTGAAAATTTTTTAGAAAGCTCATCTCTTTGTTACTGTGGAAATTAACTATGAGGACAATTAAAAAAAGAAATTAATTGTTGAGCACACGACCAGTATTAAGAAAGTCTTTGTATCTTGATATTTTACAGGGATTTTGAGTTTTTACTCAGTTGATCTGGTTATGCTCGATCTATTTTAATTAATCAGTGTGCTTAATATCTTTTTGTAAAAAAATAACCATTTCTACAATTTATCTCTAAAAGTGTCTACTTATCATTATACTCATCACTGTCTAAAGTAATAGTAACTGGTCCATCATTGACTAGTGCAACATCCATCATTGCTCCAAAAACGCCATCTTGAACTTTTTCTTGTCCAAGTTTTTCTTTCAATAAAACTAAAAATGAATCGTATAAATCTTTAGCAGTTTGGCCTTAACAGGTTAGTACTTTTAAAAAAAAGAGAATTATTATGATAAAATATCTTACCTTTTGCAGCATTATGGAAATCAGGTTTTGCGCCTTTTCTTGTCTTTGCTAATAATGTGAATTGGGAAACTTGGTTTGATTAGTATTTCAATTAATTCATAAACATGGTGCATTATAAAACTTACCTGATAAAATTTGTCCATTCTCTAAATCACAAATATTTTTCTTCCAAGGAGTTCCATCCTCATTTTCAAACAATCTAAATGTTAAGACTTTATTAGCAAGACGTTCAACTTCTTTTGGTGTGTCATCTTTGGAAATTCCAACAAGTAATAAATACCCTTTTTGAATTCTAGAATATGTTAACTTTTTGCTTGAAATTCAGTTGAAATAAAAACTCACGATGAAACTACTTGTGAGTCTACAGTGACTGATGCTTGCTTAACTTTCTGTATTATAATCCTCATTTTAAATAAATAAAGTCATCGAAGAAATCAAAGAAAAATCGCGAACATATAAACTTACAGTTATCAATTCATTAATGCGTAAGTTATATTAATAATAACAGGATTATGTCTTTTTTAAACGTACTTATTTAAACATTCTACTTACTAAGTAATAAACAGTACCAACTAATCTGAAAGCTGCCATAAACGCGACAATCCATAAAATGACAGATAAAAAGATTTCAGATCTATCTGTATCTGTTGTTGTTGTTGTCGTTGTATCACTATCTGAACTTAATTGATTAACACCACCAGTCTCTAAAACCAAAGCAATAATAACGAAATTTGTAGTGATCCAAATTAAAACAACCATTGATCTAATAAATGCATAATAATCTTTCTTATTTTCTTCTTCTTTTTCTTTTAATTTTTGTTGTTCAGCTTTGAATGATTCTGGGGTTTCAGCAGGTTTTTCTTTTGTTATATGAGCTAAAATTCCCATTTGCTTTTCATATAACTCGTTAATTTCTTCAGTTGTAATTGGAGCATCAACAAATTCAACTTTACCGTCTTGAGTCACTTTTGCGTTACCTAAACTTTGGGCTGTTGCACCTTTTGTACCCCAACTAATATCATGCAAGTTACAGAATGCATATATATTCAAAACATTGACATATGAAGGACTCAGTAACAAATATTGTAAAAATGAAGTAATCATATGTATTGGTTTTAAATGTAAAATTGAACCAATGAAATATAACGCATACGTGGATAAAGTTGAAATAATTAAATCTCTAAACGTTTGATTTTCAAACAAAGCTTTTGCAGTTACCGTTTCACCATCTTCAAAAATTTCTTTAATCGCGTCAACTGACATGATAATTGCAGCAGCCATCATATAAGCCATTAAAACCGCAAAAAAGATCATAATAACCAAATAGAATTTAGGTGTACCCTTTGGAGTATTACCAAATGATAAAACAAATGTTGTGACAATTGATAATAAGTATAGCCATAAAAACACAACTGATAAATATTTACATGGCGTATATAGATCACCTAATGAAGTTGTTAGGATTCTGAAAACCAAAAAATATGAACCTAATGAAAACCACGAAACTAATAATTGAATAAATTGATAAATAAACTCAATACATAATGCAAGCTTTCTACCAAATGAATGAGAAGTCCTCATCATTTTGTAAAAATGAACAATTGAATAAATTGCGGCAAAAAATGAACCGTTCAACCAACGTCTTCTTTGTGAAACAAAATCATGAACTTCTTCAGGAACGTCAGTTTCAGCACTTGCACTTCTACAATACTTCAATAGCCATGAGCAATTTTTCTTAGCAACCAATTCAAAACATAAAATACGATCTTCAGCAAGATACATATTTGCTTTAAATATACCAGATTGAGCATCATGTAAAGTTTCACCTTCAAAATATCTTGCTAATGGGCCATCGCCATCTGGTTGATTTTGTAAAGCAATATATCTATAAGCGGAAAAGGCACCAGGTAAAACCGAAATGAAACCAAATGCAGATTCCATAGGTTTATCTAAAATATTTGACATTTTATATTCAAAATTTTGAGCTGCAACTAGAGGATTTAATAATTTTTGATATTTTGGACCTAGCATGGCTTTGATTTCACCACAAGTACCTGCAACATTTGGATTTTTATCAAATTCTTTCCATAAGTGATAAATTGAATCTTTTGAAGGTTGAGTACCAGCATCCAGTAAAACAACTACCTTTGGTTGTAAGACTTGACCAAAAGCTTGTAAAGCCCATCTATGAGAATTGATTTTTTTTTGATTTTCTTCTTTTAAACAAAATAATAATTGAACAGGAACTTTATTTGTTTTTAATTTAACTGTGTTTTTTTCAATTGAGGAAATACCAATCATTGAACTATATTCATAGATATGACTAACAACTTTATCCTCATTAACTGCACTTCTTGCAAAACCTTCCTGATAAACACCTAAACCAGCTAATAGAGCTTGAGCAGTTTCATTGATTTTTGAACGACCATCAGCAACGATACAAACAACAACTTTTTTCCAAGAATCTGTACCCCAAGTGCTTGATCTGTTTCTGCTTTCTAAATGCTTGATATTATCAAAAACACCTTTTAAAGTTCTTGCTAATAGAACATCAGATTCATTATAAATTGTAATAACGATTAAAATCTCAATTTCTCTTGGTCTTTTATAATATCTTTGTCTCAAACTGAAATTTTTTGTAGAGAATTCACTTGGATCGCAAGTTGCAGCTTGATATCTCATAAATTTAAACTCTCTTGAATCATCAATGTTTTTACCAGTATATTTTTCTAAAATTCTATCAGGAACAGGGCAATCTAAAATTAAGTTACCATTTAATAAACCAACTTCAATCTTTCTTCTTGGAGTTTCTTCGGGTATGCTTGAGCCTTCGTTTCCAAAAGAATATTCATCATCATCACAAACTTCTTTTGCAAAAGTGTTTAATTCATAATTATCACCAGAAATGTTTTGACCAATGTTCAGCTCTTCTTGGTTTGGATCATAATCGTTTAATTTCTCCATACTAACAAAAGGACCATTATTTTGATAAGGCATTTCATTATAAGAAGTTTGTTGCGAATCAGCTCCATAGTAATAGGTATCGACTGGGGGAATTGAAGGAGGTTGAGCGAATGCTGGTGGATGTGGAACTAAAGGAGAGCTTGGAGTAATCTCAGGTTCAACAGGGAAACCATTAAAACTTGAAGTATTCATACCAGTATCTTGAGGATAAATTCTCTCGCTGTAACGGTTTGGTGAAGAACCATAATCCATAACAACTGAAGGAATTGAAGGTTGAACACTGCCTTCAATTGGAGAGTATTGTGTTGTATAAGTGGTATCATCAGTATCCATTACTGGATTGTTATAATATCTTGAAGTTTGTTCATAATTTGAATCATATTGATTGTTTTGATAACCCATATCTGATGACCTTCTTTGAGAATTGTAAGAATCACGATTATAAGACATTTCTGGCTGTTGCAATCTATCAGAAGATCTGCTATTTTGATAAGTAGTGCTATTATTGAATGGATCATTATATTGACCATATTGATTATATTGATCTTGGTGATGATTATATTGATCTTGGTTCTGATTGTATTGATCCTGCTGATTGTAATGGTCCTGGTTATAACCATACTGTCCATTATTATTGTAACTCATTATTAACAATGAAAAGTTTTAAAAAAACACGATAATTAATCTATTTAACTAATTTTTTTCTTCGTGTATAAAAATAGTTTTAAATTTTTGTTTCAGGAAATATTCGACACGCGCTTCGGGATCTCGGTGTGGGCAATGCGAAACAATGATTAAACAAATAAAAGAAAGAATCTACTTTATTACTAAAAATTATTAGTTTCATCTATTTTTAAAACCAGCACCATTTGTCATTGTTTTCCCATTTGTAATTTTTTGAATTGTTCAGTAGTTTAAAGCCACTTAATGACCCATTTGGCTGGTTTATTAATGAACCTTTAAATTTTGAAATATAGTCTAAACATTCTTGATGTAAACTTTCATCTTCCCCTAATGCAGTATCCCATAAATTAATTTCTTTTAAATCAGCACTTCTTGCTTCTTTGGAAGCCAACTCAAATAAATATTTAAATGAATCAAATGAGGAGATTTGTAATTTGATAATGGTTAAAGATTCACTGTTCCAATCATGTAACCAAATAATGTGATCTTTGTTTGAATCTTTTAATAATGCACCTAATTCTTTGATTTGGAAAGTTGGCTTCAATCTAGACCCAATATATAAATCTCTCAAATGATACCAAGTAAATATGTCTAAATCCATGTTTAAAGAATATAACGGAAATGAGCTTTCTTTGGATTTTTCAACTAACTTAGAAATTAGTTCATTATTGTCATCAGTAATCAAACTTTCATAACTTTCAAACTCTAAGTCTGTATATTCGAATTCTTTAATACCTTCAACTGAATTCACAACAGGAACTTTATGAACTTTAACTTCATGACTATCAAACCCAACTCTGTTATAATAGTGACCAACTTCGCTGTATAAAGTCATGAAACTATCTTCTTCTAAACGTTCAGCCCAATAATCATTTAACAGTTCAATCATTTTATGAGCATACCCTTTCTTTCTATGGTTTGGCAATGTATAGACACTACCAATACATGGACTTATAAGTTCTTTTAAAACACCCTTTTCAGCTTTTAATGCTTTTCTATTTCTTGTTTCGCATGAAGCAACTATGTTAATAAATTTATCACCATTAGTTTCAACTGAAAGATCTCTTAAAACAAAATGAAATATCCCAGTGTTATTAGTTTCATCACGTTTAGATGGTTTTGATTCAACCCCAACTTTCCATTCTCTTTCCATATACTCTTCATGAGTTAACTTTGATTTCCATGTAAATGAATTTTGATAATGTGTAAATTTAATTAGTTCAGGATCTGAAACAAACTCCAATGATAAATTTGAGATTGTCATATTGTATTACTCTTTAACTACCCATTAAGCTCTTATCAGAAGAATTATTGTTTCTTTTATAAATAAAGAATTATGATTATGTTTTCGTTCTTAGATGCCTTCAGCTGTTTATTTTTTTAAAACTCATCGCTAACGTCAAGTGTCAGCTAAATTTTCTTAAATTTAAAATTTTTCATCTAAAAGATAATCAATTTGCACGGCCTTATTTGATATGTTACTACTATGATTCTTCCCACTATTCTACTTAGCTCTTTTGTTTCTAGTGTAATTCATTGGCTAATTGTATTTTTTGTGTCTGGTAATAAAATGCAACTTGACGCATAGTTATCAACGGTTTTTTGCTTAATAAATTGACTTTAAATTTGGTTCTCATAGAATTTGAACTTCTTCTCTAGTTGTTGCTGTTAAAATAAACATTTTGAGAATCTTAATCTCCTCTTTTATTTCTTTTAGGAATCCACAATTTCAATAATTACTTGTTATATTGAATTTTCTATGAATAACTGTATGACGAAGACAATAATTACCATCATCAAAAACAAGATGAAGAAAAACCCTCCATTCGATTATACTACCATTCCTGTAGGCATTAATATATCATCTTATCAATCCCATTTAGATTCTGGAAAAGAAACAAAAAAAATTAAATGCCCCCTGCCAGAATTGAACTAGCGACCTTTGCATTACAAGTGCAACGCTCTACCACTAAGCTAAACGGGCAGTAATTATTTGTTTATGTAATACTTTTCATTTTGTATTCTAATTTGCTATTTTACATGTTAGGGTAAATTTTAGGCTCATTTCAAGATATTTTAAATTTCTAAAGGTCTTAAAATAAAATTTACAATATGATCTATACTTTGATATATTTTTTAGTTGATTTAAATGTGTTTTTATCTATATTTTATTGTTTTTATTGTTCTTGAAATCGTCATAGAATTTTACAAATTTAGAAAATATTTAAGTTTAGAGAACTGAAATTCAAGTATATCACTCCAAAAACCATTTAATCTTATAACAAATTGTTGTGTTATTCTATTAGCGTGCCAATTGGTGGCATTTGTATATTTTTTAGTCACTCAGCTTATACTCTACTAATCAGTTTTTTTGAAAATCTACAACCCTATCAAAAAATAAACATGGAGCATAATATACAATTGGAATCTATTTCTGCTTTTTTGATTCCTTTGGCTTTTTGGCACCTTTATCTCCTCCTTCATCTTCTTCTTCATCACCACCTTGGCCGAATTCATTGACTCTTGAATAATCAACCCTGTAAATCCATGTTTGATACAAATAAATGAAAAAAATAACATCATCTCTTAGTGTTGCAAGTCTGTGCAACCAAGGCATTTTAATAACAAATGCAAACAAATCATCAATGAATGTATTTACAACTTTGTATGCCATTGCTTTCTTTGGAACGTGGGCGACTGATTTCAGTCTATAATTAATATAAACTGACGGAACTAATGTTAAGAATCCATAAGTATAAACAAATCCAACTAATGTTGTAACAATAAATGAATACCACGATTTATGCTCCTTGTATATCACTGAATAGATTGAATAAGCCAATAATAATGGAGCTGCAACTAAATACAAGTACTTGAATGCTATTGAATCATATTCTTTTGTCTTTTGTTCCGTCTCAGATAATTCGTATTTATCAGTGATTAAAATTGTTGGTAAAATTTTATTTTCTCCAAATTTGATATCAATTTTAATAATTGTGGTGATTTTCCAAGCTTCAACTAAAATACCAACCCCTTGTGAGGCCAAGATCATAAATGAAGTACCCTCTGAATTATCAATTAAATATAGCAATGTGATAACTTGTTGAATAAGATTTGCAACAATTGAACGAACAGAAACACCAACGTTATTTTTTTTGTTTTTCCAATGAGATATGTCATTTTTAAAAGCAAGAAATTCTAAAAGCGTATGTAATAATGAGACACAAACTGTTATTGCTAGTAGATACGGATTTGTTTCTAGTAAGATTTTTTTCAACGTATCAAATTCTGAACCATCAGTCATTGGACCAAATTGCTGTTCTTGTTGATTCATACCATCGCTGAATATGATTAACGTTTGAACCTTCCAATAAGCAGAATTTTCAATGTTTAAATTCAATTCAATTTTATCCAACGTTGAATTAATTTCAGTCATATGATCTTTTAATTGCCAAAACTTATTTTGATAAATCAGTGGAAAGTATTGGGCAATCAAACCTGTTGAGTCATCACGTTTATTGGTTGGTTCTAAAGGGAAAACGTCGTATAATGAGGTAGGCAATTGTCTTGTATCGATAATACCTGGAGGATTTGATAAATAAATTGTTACATTTGGATGCCAATAAGAAATAATTGGAACAGGCTCATTGATTTCTTCTTCTTCTTCTTGTATTTCTTCAATTTCGTCGTCGTTACCAATCAACTTATGTAGTTTAACTTCTTTCTTTTTTGGTAAATAAGTATTCAATTGAAATCTTTTATAACCATATAGATCTTCATCATGTTTTGAAATAAATGCATGTAAATATAAACTTCCATTATTTTTAAGATTATTGGTTAGCTCAATTTCAAAATGATTTTGCGAATTGATCTCATTAATTGTTGTATTAATAAATTTCAAATGTAAACTTTCATAATCAGAATCGATGTTGAATTCATTTAAATCGTTTATAAAAATTTTCAAATCAAATAAATCAGTGTTATTATAAATTGGTACAAAATATTGTGGTTTATTAATTGAATTTTCATAAATTGTTTGTTCTAGACTAACAACGTTTTCAAATTACCATCAACATCCTCAATTGTTGTCCAGGGAGATTCAGGTTTTTGGATATTAGCAAAAGTTGAATTTTTTGTGTTTGGCTTAAAAGTATAACTTTGTTCATTTAATTCATTTTTAGTTGTTGTAATTGGAGGAATATTATCATTTTGATCTTTATTGACATATGCAAAGATTGTATTACAAAGGAAATAAATCAGCACGTAATATTTTAAATTCTTGTAAATTGAAGCAAAAATAGACGTATCTTCTTCCTGTGTATCCGGATTGGCCATGTTGAGTTCTAGAATTGAAGAATGTTGTTGAATATGAAATTATTAATGCATTCAGAAATTTTCAAGTAAAATCGGCCGGTATAAAAAAACGCATTATGTACAAAGAAGATAATTCCAGATTTTGTATATAGGGGAAGTTCTATACAAATATGATGTATAACACAATGTGATGACTATATTTACAAGTTTTGATGTAAAATAAATAAATAATGAAGAAACTAATGTTTGTTTGTAGTGTCTCTTGATGCAGTTGAATTGTTTAATAGCGAATTAACACTCATATTTTGAGGGTGTGAAGGATGAAGAATTTGAGTATTTGTATTGTAATGGGGTAAAGTATGTTGGAAAGGTGGCAGCATTTGATATGACCTTGAGAATTGAGTGGCTGGTGAAGGTTGCGGTAGATAACTTTGACTTTGGTAAATTACATGTGGTGGTGATTGCATTTGTAAAAGTTTTGAATGGTTTGGACCAAGCGATTGCAATGGAGGTAAATTATCTGAAGATCTCTTTCTGCTAAACATTGCAGTAAAATCAACAGCAGGTGAATTTCTGTTTTTAATTGGTAACATTCTAATAGGAGGTAATTTAACTTTTTCTGAATCGTTATATTGATCAATATGAATGTTTGAATTTATAATTGGAGGAGGGATTAAAGGATTTGAGATAACATTAGTTGGGATTGGATTGTTTGGTGGTAAATCAGGGGAATTGTTTGCAGACTGTTTTTCTTCGTGGTTTGGATTTCTTTTTCTTCTTTTAATAACAGCCCGTTTCATTTTAATTGGTCTATGTTTTCCATGGAGTTTATAGTATAAACCACATGCATTACAAATAGTATCACCATTATCATCTCTTCTCCATAAGGGAGTCACCGTTGTACCACAATTTGTACAAGCAATTGCAACGTTACCAATAGTTTCTGAGCCAATAACTTGGCCAACTTTAATATCGTCATTTGAATTTGGAGATTTTGCTGCATTATCAGTTTCAGTTCGAGGAGATGATATAGGAGAGCTTTTGGGTATTTCAACTTCTTCCTTTTTAATATTTGAGATAACAATTCTATTATTGAAGGCTGGACAACCTTTACAACCAACAGCACCTCCAGTACCGTTACAACGACCATCACCTTTACAAGTACCTTTATATAGGTCATTTGAGTCAACTGTAACCACATGAGGAGGTCTTTTTAAATTTACAGGTCTATGACAATTATTTGCTTTATAATATAGCCCACAGGCATTACAAATTAGCATACCTTCAGGGCCTCTTCTCCAAAGAGGAGTTTTTGTGGTCCCACAATTAGCACAGCTTTGGGCATTTTGAGTATCTTTTGCTAACAAACTATCGTTTATTTGGACTGTAGTTGAAGCAACATTACCATCACCAGGCATTATAAATTGATTTAAATGGTGTGGTTTATGAACAAGAAAAGTTATTTGTGAAATGATGAATGAATTTTTAATTAATTAAATGCGAAAATCTATTAGAAGATTTATATTTTCTATTGGTAATTGACAAAAAAAAATTTTTAACTTAGATCAAATTAAAGATTAAAAATGAAAAATAAACTTTATTTAATGTCATTATTAAAATTAAACTAATTATACGGCTAAAGTAGATATATTTCCGGCTTATGTCAGCGATGCTCTGCGCGTTATATAATCCAGATGTTAGAACAACGGAATCGGCCAATCAGAGCGAGGTTAATTGTAATCGAAGATACGTAATTCTCAATGAGAATAATGTTTTAAACATGTTTTAGGTATTAATAGAATGGGTGAGCAAATTAATTGATTAATCTAATGCATCATATACATTTTCTAAATACTTCCACTTTTAATGTTAATAACATGTTTAATAATATAATATTCCAAGAGGGTGTAATGTTTATTTTCTGGGTGCTGGTTCTAAAATCCATGTGTATTCAAGAATCAATAGCCGTAGAAATTGCATTCTTTATCTCCACCAATAAAATTCTACTTGGAGCCACTTATGTAACAAAATTCATAGTTTTCCCATACATTTTAAATAAGGTGTAAAGTTACACCCATAAATGACAAACAACTTGGCTCTTATTGGCCAGGCGCAAGTGTCAAAATATCAACGCTTGCATCATTCCGCATGAATAATATTGTCATAAAATTCACCCATTTAAAGTTTTTTTCCCAATTTTCGCTAACATTTTTTAAAAGGGTGTGGAAAGGTGTTTTAGGGTGTGAATTTAGAGTAATCTCCCCTTTCATTATTGGCTGAAATTGTAGTGTCAAACTCCCCACAATGGCGCAATCAACCAATAAGATCGTCAGCAATGTAACACCTGTCCTCTTATCAATATCACGTTACAATATTGTACTTACATGGGTGTTATCGCGTATTCTACACCTTTTTATTTACATTCTAGGTCTTTTCCTTATATTATCCTCTTCATCTGAATCGATCACAATCACTTCATTATTCCTTTTAATCTTCTCTTCAGATATTATTATAACATCATCTTCTTGTTCTTCATCATCACCTTCATCTTCAGTATCGTTTATTTGTAAATTACCGATTAACTCATCATCAATTAATTCCTCCTCTTGTAAATCATGGCACCATTTATTATCTTCATATCTTTTAATTGCTGCCTCTGCTGCTAGTTTCCTAATATCACCTTGTTTTATTTCACCTCCTAATTTCGATACACCCATGATAAATTTCTTATCGAGTTTATTCAATCTTGAACTATTGATATCATTTTTATTAATACCACCCAATGTTTTACCATCACCTTGAAATTTGCTAAATAAACTTTCTCCATTAACTCCTTGTGTCATATAAGATGTTTGTTTATCAGTATATTCATCTAATAACTTATAAAAGTTAACATCATGAGGTCCAAAAGTATTATGAGTTAACTCATGCAACATTGTACCAACCAATTGATTTATAGAAAGAAATTGTAAATCATTTCTGGCTTCTCTCAATCTTAATTTAATCTCAAATCCTTTATTGATATTTAAACCTAATAAATTATCATCTTTGGGTGACATTTCTGTTAATTTTTTAATCTTAAGGCCATATTCTTTCATTATCGGCGTGACTATGTTGGCTATTTGATATAATAAATTAATTGCATCTTGTTGTAAGGGTTTCTTCTTCAATGCATTAATTGCTGGTATAAATGGGTTGTGGTTCTTGGGTATTATAATTGTAGGTTTTGGTGGCTTTCTAGAAAATTTACCCTTCACAACCATCACACCTATTCTGCGAAATCTACTTTTTAAGGTACCCTTCTATCTTTAGCAATGTACCTATGCCTTATTAGTCGTATCAGAAAAGTCGTATTCACGCAAAAAGTTGAAACTTTTGAGTTGTGACGTGTCATGAAGTTTGCCCACAACGCTTTCAGCTTAAATTTGATGTTTACCTTTTGTAGTTTTTTTTTTATCGGTGATAATCAAAAGATCAAAACAATAGCCGATAATTCCAAACTGTTGCTGTAGGTTGTTGGATCTTATGGTTGTGCTGCTCTTCCTTAGGGAAATTTTTTTTATCTCATCGCCTCTTACATAGATCGTTCTATAAAATTCTTAATTTCTGTACGATAAGAAAAATACTAAATTCTACAATATTTTTTTAATAAAGGATCAACCTTATGTATTAGCAAATAAAATCAAAACAATAAAACTTTATAAAATCAAAAACTTATGATGAAGAAACAATTGGTTGTTTCATATCACCTAATTCAATGTTTTCTGAAGAACCTGTAGTACCTGGCATCTCTTGTTCAGTACCATTGAAATATTCAACTTTTGAACCGTCCATACCAGTACCCTCTAAAAATCCATATTCTAATTCTGCTTCATAAATTTCAAAGTTATCTAATCCTAATTCTTCTTGTTCTTCAGTGATTCTCATTTTGCAACCTGGAATTTTATCGATGATAAAACATAAAGCATATGTACAAACAAAACTCCAAACACAGATTGAAACAGAACCAGCTAATTGATAACCCATTTGAACCCAATGATGGTAAATCCAACCACCTTCAATAACAGTAACACCATCAGATCCTGCAATGTATGGTGATGCGAAAACACCAACTAAGATTGAACCCATAAGACCACCGATACCATGAACGTTGAATGAATGAGAAGTATCATCAACACCAATCCATTCATTAATATTGTAAGTTAATCTACAGACAACAGCAGTTACAATAGAACCAACGACAATGGCCCATGGTGCTAAGAAACCACAAGCTGGGGTAACAAAAACTAAACCAACAATTAAACCTTCAGAAGCAGCTTGAACTGACCACTTACCTCTAATGAAATAATCCATAATTGTAAAGGTAGATACTGCTGTACCTGCAGCAATTTGTGTGTTAGCTAAGATGTAAGAAGTTCTTGGAGTAGAAATAGTAGTCAAAGTACCTGAGTTAAAGAATAACCATGGGAAATAAATTAATAACGAACCGACAAAGTTCAAGATTGGATTCTTTGGAGTAAATCTTGGTTGTTTACCAGTTTCCTTCCATTCTTTTCTTTTACCTAAGAATAAAGAATAAGCTAATGAAGCAACACCTGAAGAAACATGGACTGGACCACCACCTGCGAAATCTAAACCACCTAATTTATATAAGAAACCATTAACATTCCAAGTCCAGTAGGATTGTGGACAGTAACATAAGATTGTAAATAAGACACCTAATAATAAAGATGGACCAAGTCTACCTCTTTCAATAATAGCACCTAAGAAAATCTGAATTGTACAAATTGCAAAAAAATCTGTAAAGGCAAAAGTTAAAATAGTTGGATTTGTAAGACCACCACCACCGTAGCCAATATCTTTCAAAGCTGCTAAACCAAAGTTACCGAAAACTGAAGACGCACTTGTGGATGATGATAATGAAAAACCGAATAAATACCAAATAACAGTAACTAAACCTGTCACCAAATATGATTGAACGGCTAAGGTCAAATAAGATTTTCTAGTACCGTAAAAAAGAGCAATACCTGGAGTAATTGCACTAATTAAAATTGTTGCAGTTGCAACATATGCCATGTCAGAGGCAACTAAATCAGCAGTTTGTTCCTCATATGTAGAAGACATATTGATCTGAAGATACTTTAGTATAGACTGTAAGAAGGGTTTTTTGATAATTTATTGATTTAGGTGCACTTATATATTCAAGTTTCAGCCGACGCTTGGTTAATGTATATGATAAGAACTTAATTTAGATATGATATTTGATCTCGTGTTATTTAATTGATAAGATCAATTTTGGTACAATGTATAATTAAGTAATGCAAAGAAATATTTCTAGGCACCTGGATACTTAGGGATTGGTTCCGTTCGAAATGAAATTTTGATTGGCTATGATTTCAAGTTTCCTATCAGACTGGAGTTTGTCGAATTAGTCAAAATCCCGACGCAATTTACATGTAAAAGTTGACACATCTGCTTATCAAAAACTGTAAAAATTGAGATACATTATCGAGACTCGAAACCCTTAAAATGTAGAGGGCATTTACTACGATTGCTAATTGCAACTTTGTAGCATTAAAGAATCTGAGCTTCATCTTTAATTCACGGAATTGAACCCTGTATGGCTACCGATGATACCGCATTCTTAATTACATTAATCTGCATCAATTTAATTTAAAATTGTCATATCTTCATTATCAAAAAGTTAAGAGGATGTGTGTGTTTTATATATCATTGGATTTTTTTACCGATTAGTTGAAAAGTTACCATTAACAAATCCCAATTCGTCGAAAACATCCAGGAATTAAGTAAGCGAATACCAATTAATTCCCATTGTTGCTCCAGTATTCAACTGTGCCAGACTTCTTCACATGTTGATAAGCTATTCTTATCTCTATTGACATGACTGGTAGGGGCACTTTAGGGGAAGATCCTTCCTAATTTGTAAGGAAGACGGAGGTCCCTTTCATTCTCTCAGCGGTATTTTGATCGATTCGATTAATTTCATGTCAGTTTACAGTTAAATTATTTACAGGCTATCGTTGAATTGCACCATCCATAGTTTCAGTCTTTTTCTATTGTTCAATAAGTTGGGATTGTAAGATTCATGTTCTCTGGAATTCATTTATTAAAATCTCCACACATTATCGTTCGTACTGACCTTACATTTCAAGCATTTAATAGAGTGCCCATTGCCAATGCCTTTTGGTGCATGTTGCGTTTTGGGCTAAAACCGAAGTAGCCCACCAACTTACTTTACAACTCCAAGAACTTATTTTGCAACTCCAACAGCATGCAACTTATGAAATTAGTTATTCCAAACATGTAAATTTGTACTCTTTCAAGGTGTATCATTTTGACCCTTAAGCTTTCTGGTGTATTAAGCATACGTAAATTTTTCAAGTTAGTATTTACACGTTTTGTGTTTTGTGTTTTTGTGAAATTTATCAAATAAAGAATAGGCGAGTACGCCTGGTCTCTATCAAATTTGTAATCACTCACTAGCCCCTAGAATCGCTATCAATAAAACAAGTATTCCTATCAACGTTTTTTAAAATACATCAACTTAACACAAATGCTGAGAGCTTGATACATAATCTAGATTATTAGAGTGTTTATGATAAGACTTGTAATATATCAATGATTTCCTTCAGATCCATGATAAAAGCATAAATCAAGCTGTTTATTGATATGGATTTCTTCTATAAAAAAATATATAGCGTACCAAGTTACTCTTTTAGGCGAAGCACTATAACCGTTGACACAAAATAAAGAAAATTGTTCAGCATTTATACTGTAGAACCAGTTCCACCTAATACCACGTCTCTAGTTTCCTTTTGTAGTACAGAGTAATGTTGAGCTTATATAACAGTTGTTTTGCTTTATTCTGCGATGGCTTTCTGTTAATTTCGTTAAGGTTGCTTTGCGGTAAACATCAAAAGTGAACCTTCAATAACTAAAAGATAATCATTCAGATCCAAATCATTTCGGAATCAAAATTGATTGGCTTATAATTAGCCTCAGAGAATCTGGTTATCTAGCATATTTTCAAGAGAGAAATAATCGATTGCATGAGGCCGATACAGGTTTTACAGAATCATTTGTGACGCTTAGACGCTTGCCGTGAATTATGCCAGTTTATCGAAAGGATTTCAAATATGAGTTCCAACAACAGAAATCCTGCTAAAATCCTCAGCGAGGATTATAAATAGAGTATATGGACTACCCAATGAAGAATAAAATATTCATTTTGCTTACTCAATCAGAATTGTAGAACTGAAAGTATAACAGGCTTTACTAGTAAATATTCGGGAATTAAATTTTTATTTTTGTAAATTGTCCATAGTGTCTGCGACCGGATCAGCCATTTGTACCTGCATAAACCGCACAAAAAGAAGCCGTCAATAAATAAGCTTCACATAAAAAGTTCATTCATTAGAATCATTACAGTGCGATTGTATCTAAGTTGGTAAGAAGCATGGTGAAGTTCTCTCCAATATAAATTTTTTTGGTGTAAAACATTGTTTAACCTCATCAAAACGTTCAAAATATTTACCAATAATTAGATCACTTTTTAAGTAATTTAAAACTTCATCAGAAACTTTATTGACTATTTCCAAATCTTCTTCATGTGCAAAGGTTTGCTGATTTGGTTCATTCTTCAAAAGAAGCTCAATTTGGTTAAATCTTGGAATTTGTTTTAAAATAATGTTGTAAGAATTACTTTTTTTTAAATAAACAACTTGGCCAAGTTTGAAAAAAGGATCAATAACATCATAACTAATTTCAGAAGCTGGGTAATCATAATAAATGTCTTTAATCTCATTAAAGATCCAAAACATCAAATCCTTTGAATTACCATTAAAATTCTTGAAAATTTCAAATAAATCGAATTCTAAATTAATCAATAACAAAGGATCAAAACGACGTAAAAAAACTCCAATCAAATTATTCAAAAAATCATAAATTGAAATATCATCATATTGAAGGAAATTTAGCTCTTCTTTCTGAGAAATAAATTCTAACCAAGAATGGTTTAATTTTGAGTTTGAATTTTGAAAAATATAATTAAAAGTTGCAATATGTGGCTTGAAGTGATAATATATTGAGCCATCATCAATCTGAGAAAGCGGGTCAATAAAAGGATTGAAATCAAAATTATTAATAATTAAATCTAAATTAAAAGGATAACCAATTCTTTCAAGATCATTGATTAACGCTTGTTTTGTTATCACGGCTATGTCATTTTCCAAATTAATTAAGCTGATGTTATCCTCATAAGAATTATCTTCAACAATTATAAAAGAATTTGTAACTTTTAAATTCAAACTGAAATACTTGCAGACTTTTTCAATAATTGAATATCTAATTTCTGGAACGCCAATAACTTCACCCGCATAAACTCTTAAAATTGAATAATCTTCAGAAGAAGGCATTATATCTGATCTAAAGTTCTTATCAATTCTATAATCAGTTTTACTTTGTAAATATTTTTGAATTTTTGTGATTATAAAAATGACCTTCTCAGTATTTGTAAGAGTATTACTTGAAACAATGTTACTATAAGATATAATCAAAAATATTTCATCATAAAATTTCGTTCTAAAATATAATAAATGATCAAATGAGTTATCCAGTTGAGACATATTTAGAAAGAAGTCTTCAAGATCAGTTTTAAAATGATCAACTCCTAATTTGAAGTAATTTAAGACATTTCTCATTCTAATTGAATTAAGGATTGAGCCAGATAAATATCTGACACTTAAATCTTCATCATTTTTCAATTCTTTTAAAGCAGTAACATATTTAGTATTCTCATTAACAATTTCATATGCCAATTTCAATAGATTTAAAGGTTCACCAAGGAGGTTTAGATCTTTCAATAGAGTTTTAATTTCAAGATCTTCATTAAACCGACTTTTAAAATATTGATAATAATTGATATTGATAGGGATTGAACCATTCAACTTCAAATCATTTAAATACCAACGGTTAAAAACTATATTTTTCCAAATAAAATCAGAACCACAGATGATAAATAGTTCTTTATCCACCAGCCTTAAATTTAAAAGATCTTGAAACTCCAAGTATTTTGATATGTGCAGCCAAACTTGCAAATTTAAATTAGAATTAAACATCATCAATGATAAAAATCCTTAATTTTTGCAATTCATGTATACTTTATGTGTCAAAAGAGGAGAATCAACTGTAAGATCCGAGGGTATATACACCTGAGCACCCCGGAATTCATTTAATATACCAACTCCATAGATCTCTTGGAATTGTATTAGGAATATAGTAAGAAGAGCTAATTTTAGTTATTCATATTGTTTAATAATTTTATAATGCAGCTAATAATGAGCGAGGAATTAAGAACATTTGGTTACAAAAAGTCAATTCTCAATTGGTAAAATGGCTTAATGTATCCGAGACAGGTGTAATTTCAGCCACAAGGTTGTGGGATTTAAGTAGCACAAGTCTTAGCAGAGTTGATTCGTTAAACGGTGTACACTTGCTGTTGAACGGTAGTAAGGCTCAACTTAACTCCGGGCTTCTTGATAGCTTTTATTGAAAGACTTTTAACAGTTCCCAATCGTTTGTACCTCAGGGTATACGGACTTTAAAACAGTAGGCTCCATCATCGGAGTTTTTTAATTATTATAAGCAGTTTAACTCTTTAATTTTGATTTTAATTTCCACCCAGCAGCAGCTTCTCTTGTTTAAACATACTATGTCACTACCAGAACAGGTCCAGGATATTGCAGTCATCGGATGTGGCCCTTGTGGATCCGGTTTAACTAAAGCTTTAGTGGGCGAAAACTCGTTTAGAAGAATAAAAGTTTATGAAAGAAGATCCAAATCTGGTGGTTTATGGAATTACTCTCCTTTAAAATCTTCAAAAGCTGCTAACCAAAATGAAGTCCCTTCTGAGGATCCTCATGCTAAAGTCGATAAAGTAGAAGCTTTATCTGGTGAAAAATTCTATGAAAGTCCAGTTTATAAATATCTCGATGCAAATGTTCCAAAAGATTTAATGGCTTATAAAGATTACCCTTTCCCTGATGATGTCCCTTTATTCCCAACTCATGAACAAATCTTGAAATATATTGAAAATTATTCAAAGGACATTGAAAAATATGTCACTTTTAACGAAGAAGTTATTAGTCTTCAATATTTAGAATCAAGAAAAAAATGGGAAGTTATTTCAAGCTCAACTATTAATGACATAACAAGAACTGATTACTTTGACGCTGTTGCCATTGCCATCGGCTCTTATGATAAACCTTTTATTCCAAACGTTTCAGGTCTAGAGGAATGGCATAAACAATATCCACATTCAATAATACATGCTAAGTCTTATGACGAACCTGCACAGTTTGAAAACGCTGCAAATATCTTAGTCGTTGGAAATTCTGCTTCTGGTGCCGATATTGCTTATCAATTAGCAACAAGATTGAATAAAACTATATACAAATCAGTCAGATCTGAAAATAATTTGCCTGCAGGTAAAGATGATAGGATCAAAGATGTTGGTGATTTACTAAAATTTGATCCGATCACTAAATCAGTCTACTTTAAAGATGGCTTTAGATTAGATAACGTTGATAATATAATATTTGCAACTGGTTATTTAAAATCAATTCCATTTATTAAAAATGAAAATTTAATTACTGATGGTGCAAAAGTTCATGGTTTATACAAGCATTTAATTTATTATTCAAATCCTTCTTTAGCAATTATTGGTTTACCAAGATTCGTCTTACCAACAAGATTATCTGAAACACAAGGCTGCTGGTTAGCAAGAGTTTGGTCTGGGAGAATCAAATTACCTTCTTATGAAGAGATGAAAAAATCAAATGAAAGTCTTGAAGGAGAGGAACGTAATCACCATGATTTAATGTTCCCAAAGGATGTTGATTATTCAAATGAATTAAATGATCAATGTTCAGAAGCTGAAGGTGATTATGGATATTTTGCAGTTCATTGGGATGAAAGACAAAAGCAAATAAGAGGAGCAATTAAACCAATCAAAGAAGGTTATATCAAGTATATGACTAAAAATGGCAAGCCTGCTGCTTCTTTAAAAGTTTTAGAAGATGAAAAATATTTCGAATATCCATAATCGCTAGATGCATTTTAGCATAATAATTAATTCTAAAGGTCATTATATAATAATTTCATTCAATCGTAATGCATCTAATATAAACACTAAAATATTAAGAGGGCTATACGTAAATAAAACAAAAAGAACAAGAGCAAAATAAAATTAAACTAACTCTTCTGGTTTAGAATCGCTATTAGTCTGATAATAAGTAAAATCAGATTGCAGAAATAGACCAGGTTTGTTAGACCTAGCTGATTATGGAATATTCCTTGGACTTTCTTGATATGTAAATTCACAAATTTGGACATCACCAGTTCCTAACTCCTCATCTTCAGGTGATCTTAATTTTAAAAATAAATTCTATCCCTAATAGTTAAAATCAATCAATTAACAACGTATAAATATACAAAAATTGCGGTTGAACCTCTAGTTGATAACTTAACTCCACATAATGGTGATTTAATCAGCCTCAAGAAATAACAATTGGATAATATAAAGCTGCAAAATTACCGGTTAATGCTGCACCAATTACAAAATCAACAGTGACAAAAGCCCAAACATAAACATCATCATCAACAGGGATTATTTCTTCAACACTAACTACAAAATAACAAGAAAAATACCCCAATGACACCAATTTGAACTCCTGAACAAACAGGAACATAATTTGCCCTGGAACAATTACAACTAAACCTGCAATAACACCTGAAGACAGATTATCTGTAGTCTATTTCGCTTGCCCTTTTAAGCCACCATCCAAAACAATCTAAAACGTCCAGGTTATACCACCAATAGCAGTTGCAACATTGGTACTTGAACACGAAACCCAAGCTCTAATAGTTGCACTACAGCAGAATCACTTGAAACCAGCAACACATGCTGCCATTAATGAAGCTGATGATAAAGATAATGTATGTTTTCTTTTCATAAACCTCAATATAGTACAGTTGCACAAAAGATCAGAAAGGAGGCAAGAATGAATGAAGTATCAATCTCTGAAGTATGTGTCATTTTTTTCAACGGTGAATGAGGACAAGTTAATTATAGTCTTAAAATATGATCTACTAAAAGGGCGAACATTTCCTCTTTAATTGCTTTTATCAATATAATTATTACCTTTATCAGTCAAAAAATCCAACGCATTATCATGCATCTTTTGATGATTTAGAACAGATTTTAACCACTTTAAGAAAAAGTTTAAAGTAAGGGTCTAAAATAATTTAACACAAAAAATAAATTCTGGGGTAAAGTCCTTCAGGGCCTCTTATTTGGTACATTTTGTACAAGGGCATTTCCTCACTGTTAAAAATATAGTATGTTTACCAGCCTTTAGTAGTTCGAGCCGCAAAAATATTATGTCAGCGTTATCCAATCGAAGAACCTCTTAGATTGAGCAGAATTTCATAATGCCGTTAATACGCAAGTCTAACGAGCAAATAGATTTCCTTAATAAGACTGCTCTTGCACAGTGCAAATTTTGAGCAAAATTCACGCCTTTTTGGTTGCTATCGATATTAAGTCAAGCTTAACTATCCATAGATTGAATTGTGTCTACCAATTCCTCTATAAGATTGAAAATTGAACAGAGGTCTAGAGATCCGCATTATGTTATAAAGATCCTGGTAAAAATTCGATATACTACTAGATATCTCATGTGATTCAGTTGTTGATGGATGTAATATTTTTGTAAAATTACTTTCAAAAATTGATTATTGTACTTTCAAACCGTCATGACCTAAGTTACCAGCATTAATGTAAACTCAAATGCATATTACATAAATAAGTTTTCAAATATTGATCATAGCTCATTGTTTAACTGTGTTTATATGATTAAAAAGCATCCGATTAACTGTCTTCAACATTCACATAAGCTTAATTTCAGTTGTATTTCTTCCCAATGAGATCAAACCGGCAACATTTGCACCTGCCAGTGCGGAAGTTTCCATCGTACTTATAAATGATTCAATAGTATTCAAATACCAAAACTTGTCCCCAATTTCAAAATTATTAAATTTATCTAAAGGTTTCAGATGAGGATATGGAATCCATTTTTTATTGAAAAGAATTTTAATATGTTCAAAGTCAGTTTTCGTTTCATCAAATAAAGTTTCTTTAAGGAATTTTTCATTAACTGGAGTTGGCGAAAAAACTTTGTAGATGATTTTGTCAGTTTTATTGTTATAATTAACAATACTAACACTGAAAAAAGGGAGTGAAATATTTGTTGAGGTTGTAAAAATATCTTCAGGAACTTCATAGTCTTTAAAAATTGGGTGATTAATTCTTTGGGTTCTGTTAGTTTCAAAATAGCTTGCATACAGTTCACGATATTCGACTTTAGTTGGCTTTGAAATTGATTCATCATATTCGATATTAGTTTGATGGAATGGTGATGCTAAGATAACATGATCAAAAGTATCAGAGTATAAAAAACCACCTGAATTATATTCGATTAGCCAAATTTCTCCGCTTTTAATAATTTTTGTAACTTGGGCATTCAATTTTAGATATGCTTCAGAAGATTTAATAAATTTTTCAAAAATCTTATAGTTACCACCTTTAACTGAGTAAATATTTTCATCTGCTGCTAAGCTAACTAAAGTTTCTAGACCATGAATATCATCAATGTTAGACCTGTAATTAACTCTTGTGATAGCTTCAATGAAATCATGACAAAACTGGGGACTAACTCCTTTCTCTAATAAAGTATTAAGACCTGTTGAATTTGTAAGTTTATTGAAACCTGAGATCGAATTAACTTCATTTAAGCTTTTAAATGGGAAATTCTGGTCATAATATTTTGAAATAAATTCTTGAACTAAAGATCTAACCATTTTATAAGTTCTTATTGGGGATAATCTATAATTCCAAAAAAGTCTGAAAAGTAATCTCCATTTACTTTCATACTTGGAAGTGGTAAAAATAAAATTTGTTCCATTCCAAATACCAAAGCTATCATCAAAATCATCTGAAATTAAACCACCTGCTTGTAAAGTTAAATTAAATTCATTAGCAGCATTTAATAGGATCTTGTTAGCACCAACAAATATGGAGGCACCTAACTCAATCTCATAAGGATAGTTTGAATCATAATTGTTAATTGTTGTAGATCTACCACCAACATATGAATTCTTCTCAAATATGGTGATATTATAACCCTTTGAAGTAAATTTTTGTAAATAATATGAAGCTGAAGATCCACCAGCACCTGCTCCAATAATTGCAACCTTCGGGTTATAAGATTTTACTCTAGTCAATGGTTTTTGAACGAATAGGCCTACAGCACACTGAACCCACAATACAAAGCAAACAACTCTAAACATAATCAAAAAACATTGCAAAAGGGCCTTCAGACGATTTTGACACAAAATCACCAGCGCAACTAACTAATTATTATGGGCCCTGGTGGAAACATTGACAATTAAATTTATTTGAAGGATTCAACTTAATTTAATTTGCTATACGTTGAAAGGAGGAATTGCTACCCAGGTTGTACATATAAGCATTGGTTATTTTTTTAAGTAATGAGTTTGACTCCTCAAAGCGTGGATGTTCAGCAGGTTGACACATCTTCATTCCAATCTACCTCATCTCTTCCGAGAACACCTTCTAAGCAAGGGAAAATCAATTCATATCTAGACATTGCAAGTCCTATTTTTTCATCTGCATCATCTATAAGTTCTTACACACCTAGAAAGAGAAAGTTTGATGAAAGGCTAAAGACTAGATTTTCAGATATTTTAAAAGATTCAAAATTAAACAGTTTATCATCAACTTCGCCATTAAGAAGAATTTCGACAAAGTTAACTGGAACCCAAGGTTCTACATTGAGATATGTAGATCTAGATACATTGAACTCGACTCTTTATTCAGGTCATTCAAGACTGATTCATGGCGAACCAACCTGCATTGTGCCCGGTGATATCGTTGCCATTGGTACTTCAAAAGGTTATATAATGATCTTTGATTATAGACAAAATTTGATACACGAATTAGGAAAATCAACTAAAGCATTGACTGCTGGTTCAGTGGTTAGTATATCATTATCTTTGGATTCTACTCATATTGTTGCTGGTTTTGAAAACGGCGATGTATTTTTATGGAATTTATCAAATGTGAACAAACCGGTTGCTTACATTCCTGCAAAACAAGATGTTTCTAGTTCAGATGGTCACTTAGTTGGTTCTTCAATCATTGACGCTTCTTTTATTGGTAAAAGACATACAGTTATTGTAACTTCTGATATCCATGGTATGGTTTTCTATCATCATTGTCACAGAACTGTCTTGGGTTTTAATATTTCAACAAAAAGAATCCTAGGAAAATATGAAAATGTTTCATTTCAATCAAATACAATATTTGCTTCAAATGCTTTACCTCTAGGTTCCTCCGTTGAATATGCAGACGATCAAGGAATCATGGCAATTTTATCTCCTGGTGCTTTGATAGTGGTTTCAACTAGTGGAGTGGTAAGAACTCAATATAAAACAGGAAAGCCAAAAATTGTTAATAATGCATTAGGCCAATCTGGTTGCCAGGCTTGGTTTCCTGCATATGTATTGAAGAATGGTGATAAGGTACCGGCAAGATTAGCTTATTGTTTTTCAAATGTTTTAACTATTTTAGAAGTAAAAAGCGTTGGTGATTCATTACAATTTGATTCAAAGAAGAGATGGGTTTGTGATGAGTTAATCTTAGGGGTTCAATGGATAAATCCAAGTTTAATTGCAATGATTACACCAACTCAAAGATTAATATTATTAAACGAAAAGACCATGAAGACAGTCAATGAGATTGATTTATTATCAAAGCATTTGTTCAAAATAACTCATAATAGTCAATTTACTCACTCGTATAATTCAACTTTCAAAACTTATAAAGGCAAGTTATTTTTTGTTGGTAAATATGAGATTCTTATTGGTTCAGCTCCAAATTGGATTGATATTTTGTTAGATTTAATCAATAAAGGTAAATATATTGAAGCAATTGAGACTTCAAGAAAGTATTACACAGGAACAGATGATTTAGAAGTCATTGATTTACCTTTAGATGCAAAAGAAAGACATCCATTAGTTTTAAAATATTTGACTAATATCATTAGATCATCAGCAAGTCATGTTTTAGTTCAATCAAGTAAAGAACAAATAGAAGATTATTTATACTCCTCAATTAATACATTAATTTCCATTGAAGCTAGTCATTTAATTTTTGAAGAATTATATGAAGTATTTAAAAACAATAATAGAGGTTCATATTTTTTTGAAAGTTTAGAACCATTTATTTTAAATGGTGAAATCAAAACATTAACTCCAACTATTCTCAAAGATATGGTTAGCTACTATATTTCAATGAATAAATCTGATACGCTTGAACAAAATATTTGTTTACTAGATTTACAAACTCTTGATATTGATTTTGCCATTTCTTTATTACAAAAAAATAACCTGAGAGATAGTTATATTTTTATTTGGAACAAAATTTTACATGATTATGTTTCTCCATTCCTTGAATTCATTAATGATTTAAGATTTGAAACCAACCAAGAAGATTCCTTTAAAGTTTATGGTTATTTGGCTTATATTTTGACGGGAAGACAATATCCAACTGAAGATTTTATTGATATAGATGAGTCTAATAATGCAAAATTGACTTTATATTTTATTTTATTTAATGGCCTACCAGTTTCTTATGAGAATGGTATATTAGAGACAGTCGAAGAATTTGCAACAAATCTTGATATTGAGTTTCCTTATTTATATTTATTGATTAAAAATGATTCCAAATCTTTCTTATCTGCTATTAATGAATGCTTAGAAGATTCATTATTAAACGATGATGAAATCGTTCAATATGATAGGAAATTAAAAGTCAATCGTCAGTTTATTGTTGAGATTTTGATTTTAGTTTTTCAAACAAATGAATTTGAAGAATTAGATTATTTGAATTTTGCAATTTTTATTGCTAGAAATTATCTAAAATTTAGGCAATTTCTAAGATTAGGTGAAGATACTTTGAATGATACTATTACCAGGTTATGCAAATTTGAAAATGATGAAGATTTAAAAGAAGATTGTAAATTGAGTTTACAATCATTATTATCAGCTTACCAACCTCCTAATAAACAAAAATTAATTGGAGTTTTTGAAAATGTTAAATTTTATGAAATTTTAATTCAATTATATCTAAATGATAGAAAATATTCTAAAGTTTTGGAAATTTGGGTCAACTCAGATTTTGATAAACATAATTTAGTTGAAACAACCAGTGATATCTTAACAAAATGTTTTATTAATACAAAAAGTACACCAAAGGAAAGGAATCTTTTAATTACAGTTATTGAAAATAGTTTTGCTGATATTATTGAAGTCGATACTTTCAAAATTGCTCAAATAATTAATCAATTCGCACCAAAATTACATAAATTGGCCTTGAATTTATCAGATCAACATTTAAAATACATGTATTTAAAATCATCAGTTGAATTGGAAAGAGAAGGCCATTATCAATTATCAATTAATGAAAGAAATAATTACATCATAGTTTTATCAAAATTAGATTTTAATGATGAGTTATTATTATATGTTCAAACTTTGAATCCAAATCTTGATTTTAAACTAGAAGATTGTATTAATGATTTAAGAGAAAATGGAAGTATCGATACTTTAATTTATTTGTTGCAAAAAAATCATAAGCATATGGAATCATTACTTGAAGTTTTGAACTATTCAACTAAATTAATTGATAAATTACCATTATTATTAATTAATAAAGAAAATTTAAACCAATTAGAACAAGAAATTTGGAAATATTTACAAGTTGCAATTACTTTGTCAAATGCTGATACCAATGATATTAAAGGAAGCGCAGATAAGAAGTTGAATAAAAGTGAAGAAATGTGGTTGAAATTAATTAATTTCATAGTTGCATATTTAAAGAAATTTGATAAAGAACAAAAGGATGAGAAAATTTTAGATATAGTTAAGAGATTAGTTCAAGATTTATTTTCGAGCTTAATCAATTCGAGATCTCAAATTCAATCATTTGATTCCGAAGAATTAGATACGATTAAAAAAAATAAAGGGAAACATAATCATCAATCCTCATTTTTGAAAATTTTTACTGAATTCTTGAATTCAAGTTCAATTACTGTTACATTATTGGGCGACGTTAGATCTGTTACTGATGAGATTTATTTATCATTATCATATGAAAAAAACATTTTAACAATCACATCTCATTTAATGAATGAGGGAATCTACAGTAATATGGAAAAGTTAACCAATAAGAATCAGTTAGGATGGTCGGTCAAATCATTTGAATGTGATGCGTGCGGTAAAGTTATTTGGGGTAGAGGTTTAAATTCAAATGTTTATTGCCAATGGGAAGATATTCAAAGAGATAAATTTAAATCAAAAGCAGAGGAAGAGGTAAAAGAAGCAGAAAAGCTTGATTTAGTTAGTTTTAACTGTTCTCATTGTTATCACAGATCATGTCTTGAGCATTTAGGAAATAAAAATGGATACAGCTGTGTTATTTGTGAAAATGAAAATGAACGCCAAAATAACGTTGAATAGAATTAATGCATGTATGAAACTTTAAATTGATGAAGAGATTTTGTCTCAATTGTAAAAAACCACAATTTCACAAAACCACATCAGATTTTTTTTTGAGTCTAAATGTGGGTTTTAGAAAAATGTGGTTTATCTTTTGTACAAAAATATTGAAGTATCATTAAGTTAAAATGTTATTAAGATCATTTTTATTAGCTGGTATTATCACTGCTGCTAAATGTGTAGAATTGGTTTCTACAACCGATCCAACTGAATTTGGTAGTTATGTTAACCCAAATCCGAAAAATATTTGTGAAGGTGAAGAATTAGAGACATTAACCGTTTGTGCAAGTGAAGTTTTATCTAAGTTAGACGAGTGTAAGCCAGATGATTTAGCTTGTGAATGTTGTGCGTTACAAAGTATGAAAAGAGATTGTTATGGTCTATGTCCAAATACCGCATCAGGTAATTTTTTAGCAGTTTTATACGATGATTGTGAAACTATGAATGATGTTAATGCTTGTAACTTACCATTTAAGAAACATGATGCGCATATTGCTAAATTTTTGAGACCAAATGCCAGAATTGCAGTCGAAGATAAAGAACCTGATTTTGTTATCAAATCTGTTTTAGAAAATAATACACACGAAGACGTTACAGAAGAAAGCGAAGAGCCAGTTGTTGCAGATTTTGAGCAGCGTTTAGATGCTTTTGAATCTATGAATGGGACTGCATCTAATGCTTCTAATATTACTCAAACATATGAAGATTCTGCCATTTCAAGTAAAATTTTAGGATATAAATATTCAACTGTTGTTTTATTAGCTGGTTTATTAGCATTGATTGGATCAATCTAAAAAACGCAGATTTTACATTAAGACAATTCGTTAGTAATATATTATATGTACACAGTTTGAATAGAGGTTGTTTTTTAAAAAAACAAATACTGTAGTCCACTTATTTTTTTGATTCTAAATATTTTTGTTCTTCATCCATCCATTCTAAAGTTTTAGTAATACCATCTTCTAAACTAACATTTGGTTTATAATCAAGAAGTTCTTTTGCTTTTGAAATATTATGATAACGAACAGCACAAACAACCCTAACTCTAAAAGGAGTAAGACCTGGTTGTTTACCAGTAAATTTAGCAACAAATTCACTGATGTAACCAATTGCAACAGCAATCTGCTTTTGCAAAACAATGTTATATCTTTCAACAATGCCATCAGCTTTCCAAACAGTTCTCGCTAAAGTCCAGAAATAAGTTGGTGCATCATTTGTGATAAAGAATTTTTCACCAGCAACCGAGTCTCTTGTTTTTGGATTTAGTAATTTTTGAGCAGCTAAAACATGAGCATCAGCAACGTTTCCAGCATAAGTCCAATCAAATAGATTATTGTTATCACCAATTTGGAATTTAGTTTGGCCAGCTTTTGCGACAGATCTCAAGCCTGGAACTAATTGACGATCACCAGGACCAAAAATACCAGCAGGTCTTAAGGCAACGGTACCAAGACCGTTATTATCATTCGCTTTAAGAACTAAATCTTCAGCAATTGCTTTTGTTTCATTATAACCATCCATTGGAACTTCAGGAATTGGCCAAGATTCATCGGCATTATAGACGTCTTGACCATTGAAAATGACACCTGCAGATGAAGTATAGACTAAAGCTTTAATGTTTAATTTTTTACAAACTTCGACAACATTTCTTGTACCTTCAATGTTAACCTTTTCATAAATTTTTTGATCTAAACCATGCATTGGGGAAGCTGAGTGAACGACAACGTTACAGCTACCACTAGTGATAGCATTAGCGACGTCTTCTGGTGACGTTATGTCACCTTTGTGGAAGATGATTTCTTCAGGTTTGAAATCAAATGCTGATGGAATGAAATCTGGTAACGGACGAATATCAAAAACATGAATTTGAGGACGAGTGTTTGAACGGTAGAATTGTTGGATCAAGTGGAGACCAAGGAAACCAGAACCACCAATGAGAAGGACAGAATCAACCGACATTGTGGAAAGTTGTAAATTTGTTGATGTTGTTGGTAAAAATTAGATGAAAAATTAATTTCGCGTTTTTGG
Organism: Millerago galiae; assembly: GCA_030568845.1. Lineage (NCBI taxonomy): Eukaryota > Fungi > Ascomycota > Saccharomycetes > Phaffomycetales > Phaffomycetaceae > Millerago > Millerago galiae. Next base: position 383,777 of record JAJMIZ010000008.1, on the reverse strand, counting down.
TACATAAAATTAAGATTGGAGGTTATTTGATTGATTTTTGAATGGATTGAGTATAGAGTGGTTAATTATTGAGCTAATTGAAATTAGTTCATATAGAATTTACATAGAATTCATTTTTACAGGGTAATATTTATAATAATTAAGTCTTTTATTATGCTTAGAAGGTGAACAGTGCTTCATATTGACGAACTTTAGCCTCATCAATATCTTGAATCGATAGATTAGAAGCAATTGCATTTGGAAAAGTGAATAGAGGAGCATCTTCTACTATTTCATCCTCATCGTTAGATTTCAACGAAAATAATGAATTATTATTCACTGAAGTACTAGTTAGCTTAGTTGAAGTAGTTGTTAATTCCATTGAAGTTGGGATTGATGGGACTGGCTGAGTGAATGAGAATGCAGGTTGTGGTTTAACATCTTTTGGCTTGAAAGATGATGCAGGAGTTGATTCGACCAATGGTGCATGTGACAGTAAAGTTGGAGATTTAACAGGTTCTTCTTGTGTAATATCTTGAGTCGTATCTGATTGTTCCATTGATTGATCATCATCATTGATGGTAATTGATTCACACAAGGAGGATGATTTTGTTGGTTTATATTTATTTATTTCTAAAGGTTTTGAAACTAAGAAGGATTGATTTGGTAAAGGTTTCTGTATTGGTTTATTTTTCTCCTCTTCATTTAAAGATTCCTCTAATCTTTCTGTTATTGAAGGCTCTGATTTTTTAATGACGATTGGTTTTTTAGCTTTTCTATTGATTGCATATGGATTTGAAAAATCAATAAATTTATTTTCTTTGTTAGATGAATTATTAGTTTTTTCATCAGATCCATTTGAATTCTCAATAAATGATAGCAATGCAGATGCTGTATTGCTCAATTTCTTTGTCTCTTCAATCGGAATAGCTTCTTCTTGCTTGGATTCTGTCTTTAAATCGGTTATTGAAAATGAAGATTTTAATCTTGAAGTTCTATATGGGGATGGGAAACCTGAAAAATCATAAATTTTCTTTCTATTTGAAACAGGCTCAGGGGTATTGCTTCTTGATCTGACGTCAACGTAAGTAGTTTTATTATTGTAAGTAGCTTTGAAAGAAGGAGTTGCAGAAGAAATTCTTTTTGAATCATTTTGTAATAAAGATTCATTAATTGAGATATTATTAGTTGAGTCATCTTCATCTTCACTTCTTGTTAAATTAATAGTTGAGTCAGGAGAGCTTGCTTTTGACAAGAGAGCTTTAACACCTTCAATTTCAATTGCTGATAAGGGAGCATTACCCTTTTGTGCAAAGAATTTAGCTAATGTAACATTTGGTGAATCACTTGGTTGGTTTTGAAGTTTTCTGAATTCAGCAAATGGATTGGCAGGAGTGCTAACTTGTGGAGCAAACTGAGATGGGTTTTGATTGATTGAAGTTGTTGTAATTTCTGGTTCTAAGTCACTTTCTTCTTGGTGATCATTTATCCAGACACTTGGTGAAAACATTCTTTTGACTTTACTGAAGATGGATCCAGGTGTCTGTGGTGGTTGTCTAAACTTGTTGCTTTTAGGAGTGCGAGAATACGGACTCTGCAAGTGGTCTGAGGCTCGCTGATTGCGCATATTCTAATTGTTTAACGTTTTCTTCAATTAATGGAATTTTTTGTTTATTACAAAAATTTGGTGTTTGGATTAGTTTCCTTTCAGCATTTAGAAGGAAAGCAGAAGGAAGTTTGGAGGGAGAATTTAGAAGGAGAACTTAGAAGGAAAATGTTGCGTTTATTCTTTATTAAAAGTCCAGGAGGAGCCTTCATAGTTTGAATAACAGAGGAATTCATTACTTAAACCATTGGCATGCTCAGGGAAAAAAGTGGTTTGGTGAAGACCTAAATCTTTGTAAGCTTCATTGCATAAAGTGTCCTTAACTCTTTCACCAGTGCAAGTAATAAATCTTGAATTTTTTGATTTCAACATGTTCTTAACAGCTTTGGAGGTTTTCATTTGACATTCATATTCAATGAAAGGAGGATCTGCTAAAAGACGATCAGCTTTATGAAACAATTCTTGATCAATATCATCTGGTTTATTATAATCAAAGAAGTGAAATTTATCACCAGCCAGCACTTTAAAACGCTGATCAAACTCTAGTAAATGAATGTTCTTTGTAGGCCATTCATCCTCAAATTTTTTCATAGCAGCATAGACTGAAGGTGCACTTGCAATAATTATGAAGGTATCTTCATCAGCACCTTCCAGTAGTTCTCTTGCTAGCAGATCTGCTGTAGAATCGCTATACCAGAATTGTGATAGTTGCCAGTCTTCTTTAAATAATGCCATACCTTTTTCTTTAATTTCTTTAGATTTGTCAAATTTGTCTTCAGCTGCCCTCTGCAAGGACTCAAATTTACGTAGTTGATCTTCCTCTTCTTTACGGAACTCCATTAAAGCAGCAAGTGTATTTGCAGAGAGCGTTAGCTCCTCATCGTCAGACATTTTGTTGTTGAAGATTAAATTTTTTGCGATGAACCAAAATTTATAATTTAGGCTTATTTTGCAACCAGAAAGGGTAATATCTCTGGAAAAATTTGTAACATAATCCACCAAGATTCAAATAACTATAAAAATTACTTCGATTTAAGACATGATTCTTCTTTTATCAAAATATTTCATGTTTTAACATTTTCTCACGTGACCGAAACTGGATTTTTCACTTTCCACCAAAATTTCTTGAAGTTTATTTGTCCTTTAAAAACAAACAAAAATGGTAAGTATATTCAAATTTAATAATCTTCTACTAACTTTATCTAGAATTCGATCTACAACCACGGTCTGAAAGAAATCAACACACTTAAAAAGGATATCACTAAATTTGAGTCCAATTTAAATAATGCAATTTTACAAAATACAATCTCTGTCAACCTTTCGAGATTAAATCAAACGATTTCAGAATTTGAAACTTTAATAAGGAACCAACCATCTGATACTGAAGAATCAATTGTACTAAAGGCAAAATCACGTTTATCGAATTTCCAAACTGAACAAAATTCTTTTGTATCTAGATTTAATGAACTGAAACAAAAAAGAAAAGAAGAAGAATTAACATTTAATAGATCCGAGTTATTACATCGTAACGTGAACAACAACAATGAACCAACAATGTCCGATAACCCTTACCATAATCAGCTGTCCATGCAAGAAGGTTTATTAAAAGAAAATGATATTTTAAGAAAAGGGAATCAACAATTAGATGATATTTTAGAAATGGGCCGTGAAACTTTTGAAGAATTGATTGCATCAAATGAAATGATAAGGAATTTTCAAAATAAAATCACTGGTTCATTAGATACATTAGGAGTTTCAAGAGAAACCATTAAAATTATTGAAAAGAGAGCATTTCAAGACAAATGGTTATTTTATGGAGGTGCAGCTCTATTGTTTTTCTTGTTTTGGTATCTATTGAGGTGGTTACATTAATAAATATAATATTCTTCTTCTCTATATACAGATTATTTTTTATAATAAATAGCACCAGTTGAAACACCAGCAATAATTTCTTGATTATCTTTTAAATTTAATCTATTGACAAAATTCATTGAATTGACTTTTTCTAGGGTGGCATCAGGCTCAATTAAAGGTGGCATAACAGCTGGTTTAGCAATTCTGCTCTTTTTACCATTACCCAACTCACCAAAATCATTACCACCCCAATATAAAACATCCTTATTTTCTAAAACCATAAAACTATGATCGGTATTAAATGACCACTTCAAAGGTTTAATGACTTCCAATTGCTTTGTTAATTCGTTGTAATCTTTTAGATCGGACAAAACTTTAATTTTTGAAGGTTTATGTTGAGAATGAATGAATTGGGCAGACCCTAATTGACCTTTTAAATTTGAGCCAAATCCAATTAAAAATTCTTCTATATCATCGTCTTCATCCAAAACCGAATCTATAGTACTTTGATTTAATGAAGTATTCCTTATGACTTTAAACATTTTAACTGGTAAAATTTTAGCAAAAGTTGAATCACCAGAAGCTTTAATTTCTGTTACTTTTGGGAAACAATCCCTTTTAACTAATCCATGTTTTAATAAGTCGATTTTTTTTGGAATTGCAACAATTTCATTGTCGTATCCATTAATATCATGACCTAGTTGACCAAAATAGTTCTCACCAAATGAATAGAGTTCACCATTTGAATCCAACGCAATTGAGTGATTTGAGCCAGTAGCAATTTGAACAATGTTTCTTGGGGTTAATTTATGTGACTTTGAATTGATTTCATAGTTTAATAACTTAACTTCTTTCAATTCATTTGGTGGTGGAATATTTTTGAATTGATTATATTCTAGCAGACCAAATTGACCATGAGATTTACCTTCTGATTGTTTTAAACCAGTTGAAGATGTATATACATTTCCTAAATTAGTTAAGATCAATAAATGTTTCGACCCAGTTTGTAAATCTTTCACAGCTTCACCTTTTTCAAAAATTTCAGTTGATAATCTTGGAATTTTAATAGAACCTTTTGACCAAAATTTCCATTTATTTTTGTTCTTAGCAAAAAATTGATCCGATTTTGATTCAGGAATCAACAAAACCTCATTCTTATTGTTAAGTGCATAAATTAAACCATTTGAAATTTTGGCATCAATTAAATTTTGACCTTTAATTGTATACTCAGGATCTTTAGAGTCGCTATAACCTTTACCCCATTGAATTAAGTCACCCTTTTCGTCAATTGCTAAAGCTGAGTGCTCGGAAATGTTTAGTTTTAATAAATATTTACCATCAAACCAATCATATCTAATTGGATATCTTACTTCTTTTGATTTCGGATCATTACTAACAATTGAATTCGAGTTATCACCCCATAGATAAACACCTGGAACTGAACTATCATTTTTGTTCTTTATGTTTGGTAGCTCAACGAAATTTTTACCTTTTCTTTTCTTTTTGTTAACATCTTTAACTTTACTTAAGATTTCATCATCATCCGAAATCCTATTGAATATCTTATCATAAATGGCATTATAATCCTGATAAAGTGTGAAAAGACCAAGAATACCACCAATAGCGAAGATACCACCAACTACACCTTTCCAACCTTCACTTTTCTCAAACTTTCGAAGATCTGCAGGTGTTGCAACATCAGTTTTTGGGCTGGCAGAAGAGTTTAAACGTTTGGATAAAACTATAGAATTTCTAATAGTCAGTGCTGCATTGACGGAACGCCTTTGTACAACTCTCAAAGACATCATAATGTCAAAATTACAGCAGTTGAAATAAATTTCCAGTAGTTAAAAAGACTGAAAGAAAAAATTATTTCAGTTACATAATCGAAATAACAAAAATAACTTTAATAAGAAACGAGTCGAGCGAAGATGTTCATGAGACCAATTTTACGTCGTTCGATACATTTTGATACAAGGAAGTTTTCTATCCAGTTACAGCAACAGGGTTTCACGGCACGACAGAGTGAAGGAGTTGTTCGTATTGTTGCTGACTCGTTAAATGAAGGGACTTCAGCCATCACATCAAATTTAGTTTCAAAAGAAACGTTATCGAAGATGACCTATCAACAGAAAGTTGATTTCACGAAGCTTCGTGGTGAATTACAAAGTATGGATAGATCAGAATTTGATACAGTGCAAAGAGATATGGAAAGACTAAGATCTGATTTAGAAAGATTAAAGACTAAAATCCGTGAAGAAATTACCAAAAGCAATGCAGGTGTTAGATTAGATTTGAATTTGGAGAAAGGTAGAATCAGAGAAGAAGGCTCGCAGCATGAAATAAATATCAGTGAAATTGACACGAGGATTGACCAGGAAGTTAGTAATATGAAAATGCAAATTGATGGTGTTAAAACCCAAGTTATGCAATGGTTAATCGGTGTTTGTACGGGTACGTTTGCTTTGGTTTTGGCTTACGTTAGGTTATTATCTTGAATCTATATATTTCAAGTCAATATATTTTTATTAAAAGAATAATTCTTTTAAGATTCTTTGGGTATCGTCTGGATTGTTAACAGCATGACCAATAGTTCTTTCATCAGTGTAAATTTCGTAATCGTTACCACCTTGGTAAGATTTGTCACCAAAGAAATGAATGTTTTTGAAACCTTCATCAGCAACGTGTTGCAAAGCGTAGGTTTTATCCCAACCAGTTGGGAAGACATCAAAGGAGATTTGGCCACCGATTGAGTAAGTTAAACCAAAGTCTGGGAATTTTTCTTTTAAAGCAGCAACAAAAGTTTCTCTAATTTTGTTTTCTTTATCAAAGATTTCATATTCGTTTCTTTCAGCAGTTGAAGCATTTCTACCGATTGGAGAAACGTTAATCATACCATTTCTGAATTCGATGAAAGTACCTCTTCTTTTTGGTAATTCTAAATCAGCTAAATATTTCAAGATGAAGGTTGCTAATTGATTATATTTTTCTTCACCAATCCAGTTAATGAAAGATTGGGATGCTAATTGCTGACCTAATTTGTAAGCAGTTAAACCATTTTCTGAGAAACAGAAATCGAATTCTTTAAGAATATCAGGACCTAATTGTTCAACTTGTTTTTGGAAATCAGAACCACCAACAAAACCAATAACAACTTTCTTTCTTAAATCTGCAAGTAATTGTTTGAATTCTGGAGAAATAGTTAATCTAGCTGGAGTTAAAGTACCATCGACATCGAAAAGGACTAAAGTATCTGGGTGTTCTCTATCAGAAAATGACATTTTGTAATTGAATTATTTTATTAGGTTCAAAAGATGAAATTTTGTTTACTTTTTTTTTCGACGTGTCAGGTAGCTTCAAAGGCTCATAATGAAGCACCGCGTGCTGGCAGCCTAAATATGCAGAATACGGTGCAAGAGTGTAAGATGTGCGAATGGAGGCACGTATTTAGTATGAGATAGGGCTTATTAACCTAGAATTCGAATTCCAGACTTCATGAAACAAAATATGTGAATAAAAAATTAAAAGATACTACATCCTTCAGAATACATCCTCTCCATTACTTTACTATATAATTAATTTAAGCTTGGTATTGGAAGTTTGGGAATTGTTTTAAGTTTTCTTCTAATGGACCTTTTCTTGATAAGAATTTAACGAAAGCACCATCATCTTTAACTTCACCTAAATCTCTTCTTCTGACGTATTCAGCTCTGTCTAAGTTAGTGAAACCCCATTTCTTAGAGATAATAATTTTTTGTTGACCTGGGAATTTATATCTAGCTCTTCTTAAACCTTCAATAACAACTTCTTTGTTTGAATCTTTGGTTCTAACAGAGAAGATAATTTGACCAATGTCAACACGAGCAGCTAAACCATGTGGTTTACCCCAAGCACCTCTCATACCTTGTTGTAATCTATCCGCACCGGCACATGACAACATTTTGTTGATTCTTAAAACATGGAATGGGTGGACACGAATTCTTAAATGGAAAGCATCTCTACCTGAAACTTTGGTAATATATTTGTTGGCACAGATACGAGCAGCTTCTAAAGCTTCTGAGGATAATTGTTCTAATTCGTTTGAAACTAAATGAATACATAATGGGAAATCATCAACAGCAGCTTTTTTTCTACCTAAATCGAAGATACGAACTTTAGAGTCTGGAACAGCTCTGTTGTATCTAGATTTTGGAAAAGGTTTGTTTTTTTGATATCTGTAACATCTAGCTGGTCTTCTAGCCATTTTTGATTGATTTAATTAATTTACAAAAATTGTTTGGAAAATTTAAACATTTTTATGAAAAATAATTGGATTTCTAATCATTCGGTTGCGGGTCACAGCGCCACCGTACACATCCGCGATTAAAAAGGAAAATTTCGCGCATTTATTCAAAATTTGCGTGACTGCTTTGCTCATTCTCACCTGAACACCAGATAAGTGTGGATTTACCATTTTTAATTTAAAAAAGGGGCTTCTAGTACTTTCGCGGATTGGCTGGCCGGGGCTCGATTCAGTACAAATTTTTTTTTTGATCTTTTTTAATGCGATGAGCTGCTTGACACATTAATTATATTAATTATGGGAAGATACTCAGTGAAAAGATATAAAACAAAGAGACGGACAAGGGATCTCGATCTTATATACAACGATCTTGGGTCGAGAGAGTCCATCACTGCATTAAAGAACCAACCATTAGATGAATATAAAGTTGGTTTAGGACAATTTTACTGTATTCCATGTGCTAAATATTTTGAAAATGATTCTGCTATCCAAAGCCATTACAAAGGTAAAATTCACAAACGTAGAGTGAAGGAGTTAAAAATAAGACCATATACTCCTTTAGAAAGTGAAGCTGCTAGTGGTGTTAATCTAAATAAATTTTTAGAAAGCGTTGAAAAACATAAAAGAAGAAAAGCTGATGAAGAATTACATAAAGAAGAAATCGAAAATTTAATCAAAACTGACAATCCAAAAGAAATTGGTTTGATTGCTACTGAAAATCTTGACGAAAATGAAGTTGACATGAAATAAATCTAAATATTTCATATTATTTTGTACATTAGTTATATACATTCGTCTTTAAACTTCCCCAAACTCATAATGCATCGTCTCTGAAGCATGCTGGCTAGCTTCTCTTTCTCCTTTCAAAATTGTATTGCAAACCTTACATTTAATGTTGAATGTTGATGTATTTGTAACGTATCCTTTATGGTTTAATTTCTTTGATAATTTATTTACATTTAATAAAACTTCTTGTCCTAATGGAGACTCTTCAACAAAATTTGTAATATTCTCTTCAATATTATCAATAAATTCAACTGTATCATAATGAATTCCTGTATAAAAGACAATTATAAAATTTTCAGCATCTGAGTTGAATGAATCAACCCTGCCTGTTTCAACATCAATGGATTTGATACACAATCCCAAATATTTACTCAATATATCAATCTCAATAGCACCTCCCCAACTAGTTGGTTTAATTATCCAATCAACATATTCATCGACTGGTTTGCCTAAAAATACTGCATTATATTCTCCATCTCTATTTTCTCTAATGGTATCTGCAACGACTGATCTTAATTCTGAGGGATCAACTAAACCTTGGAACCCCGAGGTGGAAATTGATCTAAATAAACATGAATTATCTTCTGGAATTTTAACTAATGCTAAATATCCATTTGATAATTTAATATGTGGAGTCGTTGGTTCTTTTGGTACATCAAGAGATTTTACTTCCTCTTTCACCTCCTGCTTCTGTATAACACTCAATTTGTCACCAGATCTTACACCAATATCTTTTAAAAGCTTTAATCCATCTGACAGGTCTATTGTTTGTGGAGGAAACCCAAACTTGATACTGAACTCATTTTCAACCAACCGCTCCTTCTGTAATAAGCATACAAACTCAGCAACAGAACTGCCATCATCGACACTTAAAACGACATCTTTGCCACCAGATCCAACTTTCAGTCTCATTTGCCAAATAATTTGTGAGTTGAAGATTAACTTTATCGATTTCCGATTTCCTTATCAGGTCGGAACTCTTTCAAAACATGTTTTTTAATAACCTTTTTAAAACCACAATTAATTAATTCATTAATAATGTTTCATGCCACGATTCAGAACGAGTCACCGAGAACTATCGCACAGCTCACGCAAGATGCGAAAAACTATGAGTTCTCAACGGCTTGTCCCTTGAAAGTTTATCTGCGAACAGCAAAGGAATTGCTTAGACACGTTAGTATTACTGTAACTATTATTATTATTGCTTTGAACTAACTCTTTCAATAGGCAAGTCTTTATGAAAGTGCAAATAACTATGCTGATGCATACATCTTGTATGTACGATTCTTAGACTTAGTTGTTAATAAATTACCAAAATATCCAAATTTGAAAAAAGATGAAAGATCACATAAAAAATACAAATTATTGGTTTTAGAAACCCCAAAAGCAATGGATAAAGCTGAAAAAGCTAAATCAATTTTACAAGAGCAGATTGATCTATATAATAAATATTTAGAAAACCAAAAAAGGAAACAAGAAGAATTAAGTAAAACCCAAAATTTAAATCATCATTCAAATAGACAAATGTCAAATGAAGTTCATGATTTCGATGATTTCCAATTTGAGCAGCATTTATCTGATTTTTTTGCCAAACATGATGACCATAAATTAGTCAATCCTGCTTATCCTTCATTAAATCACGTTTATAAAGAAGATTTGATCCCAAAAACTGTATTACCTGATCACCCAACTTTACCTCCAAAGGTGCTTAATTCAAAACCAGAATCTTCAAAGAAAACTGAAGAAGATCCAAAGGTTCAACATAAATCAATTGCATCGACTGAAGGTGGTAAACCATTGAAAACATTATATACTCCAAAGGAATTAGAATCTTCATTTTTAAAAATTGCTCAACCTAATACAAATAAAAAATTAGAAACTTGTGGAATTTTATGTGGAAAATTATCTTTAAATGCATTCTTTATAACAACTTTATTAATACCAAAACAAGAATCAACTGCGAACACCTGTTCAACAACTGATGAAGAATCAATTTTCGAATATATTGATAATAATGATTTGTTCGTTTTAGGATGGATTCATACACATCCAACTCAATCTTGCTTTTTAAGTTCTGTTGATCTTCATACTCAAAATTCTTACCAAATTATGTTGCCTGAAGCAATTGCAATGGTTTGTGCTCCAAAATTCCCACCGAATGACTTTGGTATATTTAGATTGACTGATCCTCCAGGTATTGGTGTAATTACCAATTGTAAAAGAACAGGGTTCCATCCCCATGATGAAGGTAGTGTTTATAAAAGATGCAACAAATCAAATAGAGGCCATGTTGTTTTAAAAAACGGTTTACCTTTTAAAGTTGTCGATTTAAGATGAAGTCTATCAGGCCATAGATTTCCTTTTTTTATATATTTAATTCCTCGTTTGCATGTCATTATAGACGTTTAATTCCATTACGTAGTATTAGATAAAAAAGTCAATTTACAATATAAACTAATCGGATTCTGACCAACCAAGAGAAGTTAATTCACTTCTAATATTATCTTCAGTTTGAATTTTTAAGATTTGAGTGTCTTCTAATGGTTCATCATTAGCTTGTTTAACTTTTAATTGTTCAATAGCTCTTAATTTTTTTAATAAACTTCTAATTTTCTTTTCTTCTAATGATTGAACACCCCCTGCAATTAATTCTTCTTTTGTGTTAGGATCTTCATCTTTTCTGTTTTCTCTCTTCTTACGGTTCTTAGCAGCTGTTTTGGATTCTTTTGGAGCAACTGGGGCCATACCTGGAACGACACGTTGTCTTTGTTGAGGTCTGAAAGCTGAACCAAAACTTGGAGTAACACTATTTGTTGAAGATGTGCTATTAACACTTGATCTTGAAGAATTCATTTCACGTTCGTATAAAGTTTGAGGTTTTGCAGCTGAAGAATCACCAGTTCTTGCATGGGGTGGTCTGTAAGCTCCTTTTGGTTTAACTGAGACACCAGCAGAAGCTGATTTTGGATGACTTAGAACGTAATCAATACCACTTTGATGAGGTTTTGGATCATCATCTAAGCCTTTAATTGCTGGGAATAATTCTAACTTTCTTGGTCTCCATTTTGCAGTATAAACTTCCTTAAAATCTTTATTAAAGATTAATTTACCAGTAGCATACCAAACTTTAATACTGTTATCAACTCTTAATCTTGGAGAAGTAGTTGCTGTTAAAATATAACGACCATCAGGCGACCATTCACAGACAGAAGTATTTGGAGCTTCAAATGTGGTAACTTTTTTGAATTTTTGTAGACGATCATAGATGTCAACAGTACCTTGTAAATTACCGAAACCAGCAACTAAAATATATCTTGCGTGAGGAGAGAATAAAACTGTATTTCTTGGACCTTGAGGTAAAGAAAATATTGAATTACCTCTTGCATCAAAAAAAGTAGTTTGAGCTGGCATATAACCATAAACAACACCAAACTCTCTGGCAGATGGAGACCAAGTAATATCATGAATTGGGCCTTCTCTATCTAAAGTGATTCTTGAATCGTAAGAACCAGCGATACTTAATAAATATAAAGTAGTTTCACCATAATAAGATTTATTTGAAGAATCAAAATCAGTTGAAGCTAAGGCTAATAATGCAGTACCTAAAGAATTCCATTTCATTGAACATTTTTCAGCTTTGAAAAAAGTTTTAGTTGAAATTGGTTGAGTAATATTTGAAGAAATATTGAAAACTGAAACGTTTGCAGGTTTACCACTTTTTTCAGGAATGAAAGTTGCAATCTTTGGATTTTGACCAGGCGATAATTTAAAATTTGAAATATGTTCTAATTTTAATGAAGACCAGTTTTTATTAAAATTGATTGTTTTATTAACTTGATAAAATTTCACTTCATTTTTAAATAATCTTGCAATAACTTTTTCATCAGAAGTGAAATCAGGTTTCCAACCACTTTGGTCTTTGCAACTATATTCACCAACAATTGTGGCAGTTTTGGTTTCGAAGATTTTAACATTATTATGAAAATTACCATTCTCTTGTTTAATTGGTTTTTCCCAGGTTGATAAAAACGAGCCGTTTGGAGAAAAATGCAAATCATAAACATCTTTCAATTCAATTTTATTCAATATTTCACCGTCATCTGGGTTGATTATTGTAACAAAAGTAGGTTGAGTGTATGCAAAGTAGGTACCTTCAGGGGAATATAAACTAACACGGACTTCCTCAGTCAATTTTGGAATGTTTTCAAAATTTGAATATGAAGGTGTACCATTTATTATACCAACAGATCTTGGTGCTCTATAGGAAAACTGAGTTAATGCAGACATTGAATGCAAATATGATATTAAATGTGTATATCTATTAGATTAAAAGTTATTATGAATGGGCAAAAAAAAAAGTGTATTATGATCACAGATGAACGTGCAAATTGTAAAAAAGATGTGCCAATTTCCCAACGTGATATTAAATTAATAAATCCAAGGAACAAAGAACGATCCACAAGCTAAAACACCCTTATAAGTAATTCAACAAATAATTTGCTTCTTGAATGTAATTAAAAAGTTTATTTAATTGTCGAAACTTGACGAACCTCCAAAAAAAGCCTAATTATGGTGTCTGGGTTAAAATTATGTAAATATTACATAATGAAATTACGGAGCGATGGCGAAGTAAGGAGACGGAAAACAACAACATAAATTGGCTGCCGAATACCGAAACGAAAAGGGCCTGATAATACACATTATACAGATAATTTGTAAGAATTAAGGAATAGAGCAATGTTGGATTGACTATATTTTTACAGTAGACGCAAGTTCTAGGATTAGAAATTAGTGGGTTGCGCCGATTCTAAAAATAACCCAGTGTGAATATCCTAATTAGGAAATTCGGCAAAAAAGGTTGCTGTAAAACGCGAAAACACGATAAAAATTTGAGTGAAAAACGAAGAAATTTGCCAAATTTAGCGCGACAGTTTCGTTTCTTTTTCTCTCGCTGAGAAAAAAAACAAATAATTTGTGATTTCAGTTTCAAATTATCAACAACTGAAAGTGTTGAATTTTCAAGTGGAAGATTTTCATATTTTCATTAGATTATTCACTCAGTAAAAGAAAGAACATATTTTAACTGCTGCTACTGCTTACTCAATTTTAGTTTCATTTGAGAATCATAAAAAATTCAAGTTCAAAACATTTGATCTTGTGTTATTAAGTTCTGAAATAAAATTTATCTTTGCAATTGCTCATATTCACTTGCTAGTTATACGGGATCATTCATTAGTGCGTACCGTCATATACTACTGTGATTAATAATCAACTCTGTGGTTGTTTTTTTTTTATTGTGTTTTTTTTTGGTCTTATCCCATAAAAGTTATACAAACGAGAACAAGGTTTATTAGTTTGAATTTACTTCTACTTTTACTACTTTTTTATCTCATTTGATTTATTTACATACTTTCTGTGTCATTCTTTAGTTGTTGTTTTCAGGTTTAACTAAATCCCGGTTTATTCATTCATTTTATCAAGTAAGTTATCCAAAATTCTAAAAATTCAACCTTTGTTGGTTATGTAGAAGTGAAATTATTTATTAGTTTCATCCAGATCATATTTAGATCAATTGAATTAAGAATTTTTTCATTTTGCCGTCAACCGCAGGTTTGAAATTTTTTTTAGAAATTTTTTTTCATCTTTTTCAAAGAGCGTGTTTTACTAACTATTCAACCTTAGAATGTCTTACAACAACCAAGATCAATACCATGATCAAGGTCAAGGTCAAGGCCAAGGTCAAGGTCAGTATGATCAACAATATCAAGATCAATACAATGATCAACAGTATCATGATCAATACAACCAACAATATGAGAATCAACAAGAACCATACTATAACGATGGTTACCATGCTTCTCAAGAAGGTTTAAATCAAAATGATTACTATGATCCTCAAAATGATGCATCTTATTATTCTCAAGGTTATAATCAAGATGCTTACAGCCAAGGTTACAGCCAAGATGGTTACTATGATCAACCTCAAAGAGGTGTTGATAATGAAGCTTTCTCTGGCTTCTCTTATGGTGGTGCTCCAGGTACTCCAGGTTATGACTACAACACTCAATACACTCCATCAAATATGAGTTATGCTGCAGGTAGATCTTCTGGTGCTTCAACCCCTGTTTATGGTTCTAATGGTGCTTTTGATCCTTCTCAAATCGCCGTTGCTTTACCAAATGAACCTTATCCAGCCTGGACTGCTGATCAACAAGCTCCTGTTACCATTGAACAAATTGAAGATATCTTTATTGATTTAACTAATAGATTTGGTTTCCAAAGAGATTCGATGAGAAATATGTTTGACCATTTCATGACTTTATTAGATTCAAGATCTTCAAGAATGTCTCCTGCTCAAGCTTTGTTATCTTTACATGCTGATTATATCGGTGGTGATACTGCTAATTATAAAAAATGGTACTTTGCAGCTCAATTAGATCTTGATGATGATGTTGGTTTCAGAAACATGAATTTAGGTAAATTATCAAGAAAAGCAAGAAAAGCTAAAAAGAAATCTAAGAAAGCTAGACAGGCCGTTGAAGAAAACGCTGATAATCCAGAAGAAGCTTTGAATGCATTAGAAGGTGATAACTCTTTGGAGGCTGCTGATTATAGATGGAAAACTAAAATGAATGCTTTAACTCCTTTTGAAAGAGTTAGACAAATTGCCTTATATTTACTATGTTGGGGTGAAGCTAATCAAGTCAGATTTACTTCTGAATGTTTATGTTTCATTTACAAATGTGCTTCTGATTATTTGGATTCTCCAGCTTGTCAACAAAGAGTTGAACCAGTCCCAGAAGGTGACTACTTAAACAGAATTATTACTCCAATTTATAAATTTATTAGAGCTCAAGTTTATGAAGTTGTTGATGGTCGTTACGTCAAACGTGAACGTGATCATAATAAAATTATTGGTTATGATGATGTTAATCAATTGTTTTGGTATCCAGAAGGTATTGCTAGAATCGTCTTTGAAGATGGTACTAGATTAATTGATTTACCTTTGGAGGAGCGTTACGTTAGATTAGGTGAGGTCTCTTGGGATTTAGTCTTCTTTAAAACTTATAAAGAAATCAGAACTTGGTTCCATTTAGTTACCAACTTTAACCGTATTTGGATTATTCATGGTTCATTATATTGGTTATACATGGCTTTCAACTCTCCAACCTTATATACTAAGGATTATCAACAATTAGTTAATAACCAACCTTTAAATGCTTACAAGTTTTCAGCTGCTGCTTTAGCTGGTACTTTTGCTACCTTTATCCAATTAGTTGCTACCATTTCTGAATGGTTCTTTGTTCCAAGAAGTTGGGCCGGTGCTCAACATTTATCAAGAAGATTTTGGTTTTTAGTCTTAATCTTTGCCATCAATTTAGGTCCTGTTGTCTTTGTTTTCATTTATGATCCAATTAATGTTTATTCAAAGGCTGCTTTAATTGTTTCCATCGTCATGTTTATTGTTGCTATTCTAACTATTATTTTCTTCTCAATCATGCCTTTAGGTGGTTTATTCACCTCTTACATGAAGGGTAGAACTAGAAAATATGTTGCTTCTCAGACTTTCACTGCTTCTTTTGCGCCATTACATGGTTTAGATATGTGGATGTCATATTTCTTATGGTTTTTGGTCTTCTTAGCTAAAACTATTGAATCTTATTTCTTCTTGATTTTGTCTTTAAGAGATCCAATTAGAATTTTATCAACAACTGAAATGAGATGTACTGGTGAATACTGGTGGGGTAATATTTTATGTACCCAACAAGCTAGAATTACTTTAGCTTTGATGTATTTAACTGATTTGGTTTTATTCTTTTTAGATACTTACATGTGGTACATTGTTTGTAACTGTGTGTTTTCAGTTGGTCGTTCATTTTATTTAGGTATCTCCATTTTAACACCATGGAGAAACATCTTTACAAGATTACCAATGAGAATTTACTCAAAAGTTTTGGCTACCACTGATATGGAAATTAAATATAAACCAAAGGTTTTAATTTCTCAAGTTTGGAACGCTATTGTTATTTCAATGTACAGAGAACATTTATTAGCGATTGATCATGTTCAAAAATTATTATATCATCAAGTTCCATCTGAAGTTGAAGGTAAGAGAACTTTAAGAGCTCCAACTTTCTTCATCTCACAAGATGATAATAATTTTGAAACTGAATTTTTCCCAAGAGATTCTGAAGCTGAACGTCGTATCTCCTTCTTTGCTCAATCATTAGCTACTCCAATTCCTGAACCATTACCTGTCGATAACATGCCAACTTTCACAGTCTTAGTTCCTCATTATTCTGAAAAAATCTTATTATCTTTGAAAGAAATTATCAAAGAAGATGATCAATTCTCCAGAGTTACTTTATTAGAATATTTGAAACAATTACATCCTGTTGAATGGGACTGTTTTGTTAAAGATACCAAGATTTTAGCTGAAGAAACTGCTGCTTATGAAAATAATGAAGATGAAGAAAAAGACGAAAGTGGATTAAAGTCTAAAATTGATGATTTACCATTCTACTTTATTGGTTTTAAATCCGCTGCTCCTGAATATACTTTAAGAACCAGAATTTGGGCTTCTTTAAGATCTCAAACTTTGTACAGAACTGTTTCTGGTTTTATGAATTATGCAAGAGCTATTAAATTATTATACAGAGTTGAAAATCCAGAAATTGTTCAAATGTTCGGTGGTAACGCTGAAGGTTTAGAAAGGGAATTAGAAAAGATGGCAAGAAGAAAATTCAAATTTGTTGTTTCTATGCAAAGATTAACCAAATTCAAAGCTGAAGAATTAGAAAACGCTGAGTTTTTATTAAGAGCTTATCCAGATTTACAAATTGCTTACTTAGATGAAGAACCTCCATTAAATGAAGGTGAAGAACCAAGAATTTATTCAGCTTTAATCGATGGTCACTGTGAAATTTTAGAAAATGGCCGTCGTCGTCCAAAATTCAGAGTTCAATTATCTGGTAATCCAATTTTAGGTGATGGTAAATCTGATAACCAAAATCATGCTTTAATCTTCTACCGTGGTGAATATATTCAATTGATTGATGCCAATCAAGATAACTACTTAGAAGAATGTTTAAAAATTAGATCCGTCTTAGCTGAATTCGAAGAAATGAACGTTGAACAAGTTAATCCATATGCTCCAAACTTGAAATTTGAGGAACAAACTAAAACTCACCCAGTTGCTATTTTAGGTGCCAGAGAATATATTTTCTCTGAAAACTCAGGTGTTTTAGGTGATGTTGCTGCAGGTAAAGAACAAACTTTTGGTACTTTATTCGCTAGAACTTTATCTCAAATTGGTGGTAAATTACATTATGGTCATCCTGATTTTATTAATGGTGCTTTTATGACTACTAGAGGTGGTGTTTCTAAAGCTCAAAAAGGTTTACATTTGAATGAAGATATCTATGCTGGTATGTCTGCGCTATGTCGTGGTGGTAGAATTAAACATTCTGAATATTTCCAATGTGGTAAAGGTAGAGATTTAGGTTTTGGTTCTATTTTAAATTTTACTACTAAAATTGGTGCTGGTATGGGTGAACAAATGTTATCAAGAGAATATTATTACTTGGGTACTCAATTACCAATTGATAGATTCTTATCTTTCTACTATGCTCATGCTGGTTTCCATATCAACAACTTGTTCATTCAATTATCATTACAAATTTTCTTGTTAACAGTTGTTAATTTGAACTCTTTAGCTCATGAATCTATTTTATGTGATTATGATAAGAACAAACCTGTCACTGATGTCTTATATCCAATTGGTTGTTACAATTTTGATCCTGCAATTGATTGGATTAGACGTTATACCTTATCTATTTTCATTGTTTTCTTCATTTCCTTTATTCCTATTATTGTCCAAGAATTGATTGAACGTGGTGTTTGGAAAGCTACTCAAAGATTCTTCCGTCATTTATTATCATTATCTGCTATGTTTGAAGTTTTTGTCAATCAAATTTATTCTTCATCATTAAGCAGTGATTTAACTGTCGGTGGTGCTAGATATATTTCAACCGGTAGAGGTTTTGCTACTGCTCGTATTCCATTCTCAGTTTTATACTCAAGATTTGCCGGTTCTGCTATTTACATGGGTGCTAGATCATTAATCATGATTTTATTCGGTACTGTTGCTTACTGGCAACCAGCTTTATTATGGTTCTGGGCTTCATTATCCGCATTATTATTCTCTCCATTTATTTTCAACCCACATCAATTTGCTTGGGAAGATTTCTTTATTGATTACAGGGATTTCATTAGATGGTTATCTAGAGGTAATGATCAATGGCACAGAAACTCTTGGATTGGTTATGTTAGAATGAAAAGATCTAGAGTTACAGGTTTCAAACGTAAGACTTTAGGTGTCGAATCTGAAAAGGCTGCAGGTGATTCTACTAGAGCTCATAGAACTAACGTCATTTTTGCTGAAGTCATTCCAACTGCTATTTCTGCTGCTGCTTGTTTTGTTGCTTTTACCTTCATTAATGCTCAAACCGGTGTTGCTGATGCTACTCCAGTCAACTCTGTTTTACGTGTCATTATTTGTACTTTGGCTCCAATTGCTATTGACATGGGTGTTTTAGGTCTCTGTTTAGGTCTGTCATGTTGTTCAGGTCCATTATTCGGCTTATGTTGTAAAAAGACTGGTGCTGTTATGGCAGGTTTTGCGCATGGTGTTGCCGTTATTGTTCACATTATCTTCTTCATAGTTATGTGGGTCTTGGAGGGCTTCAGTTTCGCTAAAATGTTACTTGGTCTTTCAACTTGTATCTTCTGTCAAAGATTAATTTTCAAATTGATGACCACTTTAATGTTGACTAGAGAATTCAAGAATGATAATGCTAATACCGCTTTCTGGACTGGTAAATGGTACGGTAAAGGTCTTGGTTGGGCTGCTCTTACTCAACCAGGTAGAGAATACTGTGCTAAAATTATTGAATTATCAGAATTTGCTGCTGATTTCGTTTTAGGTCATGTTATCTTATTCTGTCAATTCCCACTTATTTTGATCCCATTAATCGACAGATGGCATTCAGTTATGTTATTCTGGTTGAAACCATCCAGACAAATCCGTCCACCAATTTATTCATTAAAACAAGCCAAATTAAGAAAACGTATGGTTAAGAAATACTTAACTTTATACATTATTATCTTAATCATTTTTGTTGCTTGTATTGCTGGTCCAGCAGCAGCAGCTTCCCATGTTCCATCAGACATTGGTTCATCATTGACCGGTGTTTTTGCCAACTTAGTTCAACCAAGAGGTCAAGATAACGATGATACTGGTTCAAGTTTCTCAAGTTTATCACATTACTACACTTCTACTCCTTCATTATCCACTTGGTCTACCAAAGCTTGAAGAGATTAGTGATTCTGTTGTACATTAGCAAATCTCATTCAGATTTTATGATTCAAATGAACAAAGCTAATTCTCATTTTGTGTTTATATTTATAAATTATAAGTGATTTTTTTTTTGTTTTAGGACTGGTTATTATTGTAAAAGTTGTTCATTTAATTATTCAAGCTGATCTATTATTTATTATTTTTACTATTTAATAATTTGAGATTTATTTACCTTTTTTAAAAAACAGCTACATATTATTATTATTTACATTGATTTGATATTTATTCTGCATTGTAGATTAGCGCTTTTCGTTTTTGTGTCAATAATTAATTTGTGTGTTGATACAAGCATAAATTGTGGTATTTCAGAATGATTCCAACTACAATAAAAAATATTAAAGGCATAATGCATTTCAGCTCCTTTCTATTGCCTGTATTACTATTAGCTGGTTCAGCTTTGGCTTCACCCAAATATAAATCAGTTTATGATTCAGCAGATTGGAAGAGAGAAACAAACTCAGCTATTTCTGCCGAACTGAATGGATCACCAAAAACATCAGCAAGTGCACCAATTAAGACTTATGGGAATAAATTCTTTAATTCTGTTACTGGAGAGCAATTTTTCATTAAAGGTATTGCTTATCAACCATCAAGAATAGCTGGCGATGAACATTTTGTTAATATTGATGGTGCAAGATTTATTGATCCAATGGTGGAACCAAAAATCTGCCTTAGAGATTTACCTTATTTAGTTGATTTAGGAGTTAATACAGTGAGAGTTTATTCGATAGATCCAGAAAGAGATCACACTGAGTGTTTTAAAGCCTTTGAAGAAGCCGGAATTTATGTGATTGCAGATTTAAGTGAACCTGATTCCAGTATTGTTAGAAATAGTCCAGTATGGGATACTGCCGTTTATGAAAGATACACAAAGGTTGTAGATTCTTTAAATAAATATCCAAATTTATTAGGTTTTTTTGCTGGTAATGAAGTTACCAATGACAAAACTAATACTGGTGCTTCTCCATTTGTTAAATCCTCAATCAGAGATGTTAAAAAACATATCAAAAATCAAGGGTATAGAGAAATTCCAGTTGGTTATTCTACAAATGATGATGCTGAAACAAGAAATAATTTGGCAGATTATTTTGCTTGTGGTGAAGATCTCGTTGATTTTTATGGTATCAATATGTATGAATGGTGTGGATACTCTACTTATTATGCAAGTGGTTATAAAGAAAGAACAGAAGAGTTCAAGAACTATCCGGTTCCTGTTTTATTTTCTGAGTTTGGTTGTAACGTTAAAAGACCACGTCCATTCACAGAAGTTGAGGCTTTATATAGTCGTTTAATGACTGACGTTTGGTCTGGTGGTATTGCATATATGTATTTTGAAGAACCAAATCAATATGGAGTTGTTACTCTTCGTGATGGTAAAGTTCAACAATTGGATGATTTTGAAACACTTCAAGCACAATTCTCTGCTGCAAGCCCAAAAGGTGTAACTTTTGATGAATATAAAAATTCTACAGTACTTCAAAAAGCAAGAACCTGCCCAGAAAGAACAACTCTTTGGCAAGCATCAACCGCTTTACCAAAAGAGCCAGATTCCAAAAAATGTGATTGTATGGAAAGAACATTAGAGTGTCGATTAAGCCCATATGTCAAAGATGCTGAATTGAAAGGTATTTTCGACTATGCTTGTGGTTTTGTCGATTGTAAATCGATTACAAGCGATGGGGTTAATGGGGTTTATGGTTATTACGCAGATTGTAATGCAAAACAAAAAGCTTCATATGTTATAAATGAAATTTACAAGTCTAAGGGCAGTGATAAAAAGGTCTGTGATTTTGAAGGCAAAGCTACATTAAACTCAAACGTTATAACAACTGGAGAATTATCCAAATTATTTACAAAATCTGGACAAACTTGTGCAGAAGTTATTGAGGAGCATAATTTGAAAGAAGCTAACTCAAATCAAGCTTCTAGAAATTATACAGAGAATGATATTTCACAAAGTAAATCAAAGAAAAATAAGAATGATTCAAAGAAATATTCAAATAGAGCATCACAAATTAGTTTCTATAATAATATTTTCCAAGCTGTTGGATTATCATCATTATTTTTGATTTCCTTAGCTTTGATTTTTTAAAGAATGACTAAAATAAATGACTATTATATATTAATTAAATAAAAGATAGTAGAAATATCGAATATTCTAATATGACTGAGGAATATTGAAAAAAAATTATAAATTTAATGCATCATAAACTCGTTAGAATGGGATTTAATCAGTTTTTGGACCCCATTTAACACCTAAGAAACTAGTATTTTTATCTCTAGAGCCAAATAATTTTGGAGTTGGAGGAGCAATAATATAATGTCTTTTTTCACCAGGGACATCAAGATAAATATAAGAATATTCAGGATGTAAAACGTCAGCTTGAATAGTTTCCAGTTGGACAGAACCATGTTTGGCATCACTTTCGACATGAAATCTCATGAATAAATGTTCTTTTCCAGATTTATCCATACGTCTAGTACTTGCAATTGGTCTATTTCTTGTCCATTTATTATCACCAGTTTCACCATAAGCTTTTAATCTCATACCAGGTTCAATCTTAAGTAATTCTTGAGCTTTAGGATCTTTTTCAATCAAATTCACAGCTTTATTGAAGACTTGAGTATCACCAGAAGGTAAGAAAATCTCTGAAACAAGCAAATAAATAACTAAACCAGCAAGACCAGCAGCACCAAGCACTAAAGTTGAAGCAGCAGCGAATGTTGAGCCTGATTTTATTTTAGCCCAAATATTTGACTTTGACTTAGCTTTATCTTTAGGGCTTGAAGTGGTACCTTCAGTGTTTGTTTTGGATGTGGAGTAGCTTTGATGTTGAACTTGACGGTATGAAAGGAGATTTGATATAATTAATTGAGCAGGACCAGATGAATTAACAGTTGGTCTTCCTGATAGAATCAATCTTCTAGAAGAAGATAAACTAATTCCTCTAAGCATCTTTAAATAATGAAAAGAAGAGCAAATAAAATTACAATTAATTTCGTAGTAACCGAAAATATTTTTTTCGTGATGAATTTTTTCCACATACAAAAATTTAACGTTACGAAATTTTTCATTAATTAATTTTTTTTCTATACTATTTAAACTTCTTCAATTCCATCATCTTCATCTTCTTCACCAGCGAAGAAATCATAGATCGCATTATTTGGATTAATATCGAAAACTGTTCTAACATTTTTCAATCTCTCAGTTCTTTCTTCTTCAGTTTCATCATCAATTTCAACCAAATCCCCTTTCATTTCTAAAAATGTACGGTCTTTTTTAAGCCTCTTTAAAACTTTAATAGCAATATTACGCTCGTGCCAATATTGATCTTCATTTTCGATTGTTTCCTCAATTCCAAGTAGATAACCATCAACTAAATCAGTCGCACTTAAACCTGGGTCATTATTCTTTCTTGCTTGTGAGATTTTATATGCCATTGCATTTCTAATTTCGACAAACTTTTCATATGGAACTGTTATCTTCTTCTTCTTTTCAAAAGGTCTTTCGATTGGTTCTTGAGCATCTGGTGGAGGAGTTGTTGGTTCTTCATGTTCTTCAGGCATAGCATCATCATCGTTTTCTAATTCTTCTGGAAGTTCAATATCATCAAAATCAACTCTAATAATAGATTGTCTTAATAAATCATAAGCTTCACCAACAATAGTTTCATCAATGATGTTTGAACAACTTGCTCTTGCGATCGCTTCTGATAATCTAATCATTGATTCTAATTGACGAACTGTGATTCTATAAGAGCTTCTGCCTAATCCATGTGCATCATCTGCTCTTAGTTCTTTATACTTTTCAATTAACAAATCTCTTGCTCTTTTTGACATTTTTGGTTTAAATGTTCTCGCGTATTTGATATATCTTAGAACTTGTACAGCACTGTATGGTGGATTAATTGCATCATCTTGTCTCATATGTAAATCAACAATATGACTTGCTAATTGAGTATCAATCCTTTCATTTGAATCATCTAAAATAACGAAAAATAAATCAAATCTTGACATAATTGGTGCTGTCATATTTAAATTTGCTCTTAAACCTAATTTTCTATTGTATCTACCACCGATTGGATTTGCAGCAGCTAAAATCGCGGTTCTTGCATTAAGTGTAGCATGAATACCAGCTTTGGCAATCGAAATTGTCTGTTGTTCCATCGCTTCATGAATTGCGACTTGATCAGAAACGTTCATTTTATCAAATTCATCAATACAACAAATACCATTATCAGCTAACATTAAAGCTCCTGCTTCTATCGTAAACTCACCTGTCTCTTCGTCTCTAATGACCGCTGCAGTCAAACCAGCAGCAGAAGAGGCTTTACCTGAAGTATAAATGGCTCTTGGTGCAAACCCTGTTATATATTTTAAAAATTGAGATTTTGAGGTTGATGGATCACCAACAATACAAACATTAATATCACCTCTTAAGTTAATACCATCGATAGTTCTTTTATGGACACCGCCTAATAGCTGCAATAAAACCCCCTTTTTCACTATTTCATGACCATATACCGCAGGTGCAATTGAATTAACTAATTTTGAATAAATATGTGGGTCTTCTAACATTTCTTTTAATTCATTTTTTTCAGAATCTGTTAATCTATTCAAAAACTTTGTCTGATCACCGTCTAATGATTCTTCAGATTCATCTTCGTAACCAATATTACCGTCTTTACTAATTAACGAAGAAACATGACAGGCTAAAAATGCAATTGAATAAGTTAAGTCTCTAACACCTAAAGCTTTCAAACCACTGACACCAGGATTCAAACCTTCAGATCTTTGACCTGCGTCTCTTAAAGCAGAAGGCTTAACACCAGGAATACCTAATTGAGATAGATCAGGCAAAACAATTGGAGTACCAGTAAATTTACACTTATCACCAGGCTTTGCTCTTTCGACTATATCACCTCTTAAAACAATATCAAAAGTTCTAGGCATTGAACCTGACGGAATTTCATTGGAATTTTCTTGAACTCTAATCTTTTGCCAATCATTAAACTGTGATTTTTCAATAATCAATCTCCATAAACTTTGATTAATACAACCAGGTTTTGGACAATGTGTTGGTTCAGTATATTTAAAAATTTGTTCAACACCTTCAACTAATGCCCTACATTCAGAACATTCAAAAGTCGCCTTATATAATTCAGGACGAACCTCAGAAGTTCTTGTAACGGTACCAGAAATTGATAATAATGAACCAATTTGATCAGCTCTAATATCTCGGATTTTTTGTATTAGTGGTAAATTATAAAAACTAATTTGGAAGATCTTTTCGGTTGGATTTGCTGAATTACCAGAGAATGAGGAAGCTGATTCGAAATCTGATTCATTTGTGGCTGAATTCCCTATAAATCCCGTTTTTAGTAAACTTGGAACATGCTTTTTTATAACTCTTCTTAATGCATTATTTATAAATGGTAAAAATCTATAATATTGCTCACTAATGGCAGTTGCTAAAGCACCATTTTCTCTTGTTAATAAATGTCTGTAGTCAACGTAAATAGTGTTCTTTTCTGTTTGTTTCATTAATTCTAATTGAATTATATAACTTTTGCCTTGAAATCTTTCATGATAAACTATCTGTTCCTGTGTCATATCACCAACATCAATATTTTCAGTGAATTCTTCCAGAAATGATTCAAAAGCTTCTGCAACCTTTTCTCCTGTATTATCAACAACTTTTCTAATTGCGTTTAAATTTCTTCTATTAACTCTTTCAACGACGTTATCTTCTTCTTCTTCTGGCATAACACCAGCTTCACTGAAGAGATTGGAAGTAGGAGCACCATCACCAGCAGCAGAGGATGGAGGCAATTCAGCTTCTGGAGACGACATAACTGGCTATTTCTTATAAAATGACTAAAACAACTAAAAATAAAAATAAAAATAAAAGTAGTACGCGTTGAAAAGTTTCCATCTAATTACTTTTCCCAATTCGGAAACTATATTAACTGACTAAGAAATTAGATAAGTCAAATGTGCTACATGGGTTAACACATACTTTGGGTTGTTAATTGTGCTTAAGGGAGATTATTTCACTCTACAACATTCTATCTATCAATATATGCTTTGAATAGTTTGAAATATTTGTTTCATACGCTAAAGTAATGGTGTTATTGATTTCAGAAATTGTGTCATCGTGCTCTTACCGAGATCTGATCTGTAAACTAAAATGACAGTAAAACAAGTGTTTATGACATTTTTTGTATCAAAAAAATTGCTGGGATCCTAGATTCTGATACAAAAATCATAGTATCAATTATCTAGCATGAAACAATTATCAGTTTAACGTGTAAATTGAGAAATTTAGGAAATTATTAAATCACGTGATTAAGTAGTCTCATAGTTACCGGACTGCTGGAAAACGACATTGATTGCCCCTCTAGTGCAATGGTTAGCATAGTTTTTTCCGGAGAATCTGATCCGGGTTCGATCCCCGGGAGGGGCCCTCCTTTTATATTTTGATAGTCTAAAAGAGGATTTAGGGTGTTGGCTTAATATTGAATTTTTTTTACTTATCGCTTGTTTTATGAACTATTATACTGCTGTAATGTTACTCATCTGATATTTTTTTTTATTTCTCATGCTATTCCTTTTTGCAGTAAATCAAAGAGATTAGAAATTTGTTTAATAGGGCTAAATCACGTGTATTATTAAAGGGTTGAGAGACATATTAATCCAAACACCTATTGAAAAAGTTCTTACATAAGCCGAAAAGCAAAACTTTTCTTCAGTCACAAATAATTTTCTAAGTTGGTGAAAAAAACAAAAATTCAAATTTGTTAATTTAAGCACAAATAAATCATAAAAAATGGCTAAACAATCATTAGGTACGTTTGATATAACTAAAGAGGAGTATACAATAGAGAGTGTGATAGTTATACATAGTATAGTTTTTCATTTGAATTAAGATGGGTTTTAAGTAGATAATATTGAATGAAATAAACTTAATTAATCAAGTCAAAATATTTTTCAATATATCTATATTCATAAGAGAGGAAGTATGAGTATCAAATAAATGAAAACTGATGAAAATAGTTTCCACTATTTGATATAGAATTAAGCAAAGTGATTTATGAATCGAACAAACTATAAAACCCAATATGTTGAATGAAGAAAATCTAATCCAGTCTCTATCAATAGAAGGACTACTAGTATAACACCACTATTCTATTAACCCTCCAGACAAGATATGAACAATTACTAACATCATACAGACGTTTCAAGCTCCAGAAGCAAATCTAGAAAAGCTTATTTCAATGCTTCATCCTCAGAAAGAAGAGTTTTGTTATCTGCTCCATTATCAAAAGAATTACGTGAACAATACAACATCAAAGCTTTACCAATCAGAAAAGAAGATCAAGTCTTAGTTGTTCGTGGTTCCAAAAAAGGTCAAGAAGGTAAAGTTTCTTCTGTCTACAGATTAAAATTTGCTGTTCAAGTTGACAAATTAACCAAAGAAAAATCAAACGGTGCTTCAATTCCAATCAATGTCCACCCATCTAAATTAGTCATTACTAAATTACACTTAGACAAAGACAGAAAAGCTTTGATTGTCAGAAAAGGCGGTAAAGCTGAATAAATTATTTAGTTTTATTGTATAATAATATATCATTTCGATCCTACACAATAATACTCGTAGAATTTAATCGAATAATTCAATAGTTCATGAATTCAATTAATTCGCCATATAGATTATATAATTTCTTTGTCATCGAGAGTTTGAGATTTTTTCCCCAGAAGAAAAATTATCACTGATAAAGGAACATAAAGAATTTTATACTGAAAGAGATGAGTGCGATCGTATCTGACGACGAAGGTGCCGCCGGTGAAGTTGAGAGAGATACATTTGATGACTTGGGGATTCAACCTCCTAAATACCCTGGTAATTATTCTGCAAGAACCACAAGACGTTGGTCGATTGATTCAAAACATAGTACCACTTCTTCTCACGGTGTTGATATTGATGGTGTCCACAGCTTTGTTTCTCCAAACCATGTCTTTCCAGCTCAACTATATTCAACCGAATCTGGTCGTTTATTCCATGCTGGTAACATCGTCATTGCATTAGTGGGTTTACCTGCGAGAGGTAAGACTCATCTAGCTGTCAGCTTGGTTCGTTATTTAAGATGGTTAGGTGTTAAATCCCACCCATTCCATGTTTCTGATTACAGACGTGCTACTTATACAAATTTTGAAGATGATGTTCCTCAAGATTATTTTAGTGCAGAACCAAAAACTAAAGAAGGTATTTATTTAAGACAAAAAATTCTACATGATTGCCTTGGTGATATTTTAGATTTCTTTGAAAAAGAGAATGGTCAAGTTGCTGTTTATGATGCATTGAATGCTTTGAAAAAAGATCGTGCTGATGTCGTTAAATTATTTGGTAAGAAAGGTATCAAAGTTTTATTTATTGAGTCAATAATTGATGATGATGATTTGCTATTGAAAAATGTTAATCATGCTTCTTCTTCACCTGATTATGTGGGCTGGGATCCAAAATTAGCTAAAAAGGATTATTTAAAAAGAATCCATGCAAATCAACCTATCTTTCAACATATGAATGCTGATGGTGAAGAAACAGATTTAAGTTTTATTAGATTTATTAATTTTGGTGAAAGATTAGTAACTCATAATAGTCATAACGGTTATTTAATTAATAGAATTGTATTCTTTTTAATGAATTCCAGAGTCAAGGCAGGTTGTGTTTATTTTGCAAGATGTGGTAAATCTGATTTAGATAAATATATTGAGGATGATGAACTAAATGAAGAAGGTTTAAGATACTCGGAAATTCTAGCTGAAACAGTGCTGAAAAGAATTAGAGATAGAAAAGCTGAAAAGCAAAAAGCTGCAAAATTAATTAGCTCAACTGTTAACTCTGCTAATCAAACTGCTGAATCGTCTACTGAAAATTTGAGTGCATCATTAAGACAACCACCAACTGGTGATGGCTCTGATGAAAACTCATTCGTGGTTTGGACAGCAACAAGAAAGAGAACTTCTTCCAGTGCTAATCCATTTAGAAGAAGAGGTATTAAAGTGAGAGAACGTTCCCAATTAAACCAATTGCACCCTGGTGCTATTGCTGATTTAACCCCAGAAGAAATCAAGGTTCAATTCCATGAGGATTATTTACAAGATATTAAAGATCCTTATCATCATAGATATCCAAGAGCTGAATCTTACCACGATTTGGCAGTTAGAATGGAGCCTTTATTATTAGAGATGGAGCGTATGAACGGTGATATGCTAATCATTGCCCATGAATCTACTTTGGCCGTTTTATACGGATATTTATTAGCCTGTTCATGTTATGAAATTCCATCATTGAACTTCCCAAGAGATGAATTAGTTGAAATTTCTTATACGCCATATGAAAATAAAGCAGAGAGAATTAAAATTGAAGGCATTTAAAAATGTTGTATAATTAATATAATTAGTTTTATTTTGTTTTCTTAGATTTTCTATCTAACCAATTCTCATATTCTTGCCTTAGTGAATTTGGTTCGTAGTAAACTGAATCTTTAATCCAAAAAAGCTTTAATAATTTCCAATTCAACAAGAAATCGTTTATACCTGATGATCTAATAAATGAGATAAATAAATAATGCAATGAACCTGTGATGAAACCAATTAACAAGCCAACTAAAACTTGTTGCCAATTATGATAATGCAAATAAACTCTTGAATAAACAACGCAAAAAGATAATAAAAATAGCCCAATTGTGGATAACACCTTACGTAAATTACTCAAACCTTCCCATTTAAACCATATTCTTAAGATCAAATAAATTGAAAAAAATGCCATAAATTGTGAATGTGCACTAGGCATACCATACCCTGATCTTAGCCCATTTTCTTGAAATCCCTCAATTTTCATTGGTCTATCTTGTTTGATATAATTCTTAACAATATTATTAACTATATCATTAGCTACTTGACCAATTGCCATATAAACTGGTTCAATCTCGCGAGAGACAATAAACCATGATAGATAAAATACTAAAACTCCAAATGGCAAAAGAGTGAAAAACACAGCAGCCAATGAAAGTAAATCATCTTTATTATAAAGGATGTATGTGTCATCAAATGGTGTTGGTGTATAATCTAAGCTCAATGACATCCCAATTTGATCAAAACACTTGGAATGAAAGAAATCTTTTTTTTGCGCGAAACCTAAAAATCCAACTAAACAATTTTATATATTATGATTGTGTTAAAATAATGCCAGAGATCTATGTAAAATGGAGGAAACGAGTAAAATTGAACCAGTTAAAAATTAAAAACAACAAAAAAAAGAGAGGATTTCATGTTCTAAGAACAAGAAAATGTAAAAAAGACATTAAAATAGGCATTAAAAGAGAGAAGGTGATACACACTGATACACACTTCTATGATAAAAACAAATGGAATCAAAAGTAAAAAAACGTAAGTAATAAAAAGCTAAAAGAGGGTATATTAAAAAAATATGACTAAAAAATAAAAGCTAAAAATTGTTCAAAAAAATAAAATGAAATAATTTTTTAAAAAACTTTATGATTAAAAATAAAACATTTAATTATAATAATAATTGCTGTTTTTGTTGTTCTCTTGCCCATCTAGCAGTAGAATGTGTGGTTTGGGAAAATTGTGGGTTTGCTCTTGTTTTTTTAACAAATTGTGTGATCCAATCTTGCGCATAAACTTGTTTAATTCTACCATCTGGGAATAATTGACTTAGATCACCAATTAAACCAACTGCGGCTCTTGAAACAGATTCTGAAATTGTTAATTGTGGATCTTGACTAACAATTTGTAACAATGTGAAGATCTGTTCAACGTATGGATAAATTACATTTGGATTTTCATGCAAACCACCAACAATCCCAACATAAGTATCCAGGACAGCTTCTTTAATGTTTAGTGTGTAATCAAGTGCTTCAAGTGATGAATTTTCAGGATTAGCATTTTGTGCCTCTAAGCAAATTTTGAAAACAACTTCTAAATATGGTTGAAAATTTGGCCCAATTGTTGATGCAATATCACCAAATGCTGATAAAACTGCAGGCTTTAATTCTTTTCTAACATTTGGGTTTGATAAAAGTGTACCTAAAATATTAATTAGACCAGCTGAATACTGGATAAATTCTGGTCCTAAAGAATGTGAAATATCTGCAACTAAACCAACCGCTGTATTTGAAATTGGTGAGTCGGTTTGATTCAAAGCATTTGTCAAAAATGGTAAAAATGCACTCATATATTTATTGAAATCTTGTTCAACTGCACCAGCCAATGCTGAAATGGCAATGAAAACATCTTCTTCGATGACAGAAGTTTGCTGAATTTGCAATAATTTTAAAAATAATTCCATTAAACTATCAGCGACAGATCCAACTTGTTTACCAACTCTTCTGATGACATTTGTTAATAAATTTAAAATATTTGATTGTAATTCTTCTAAATTAGATTTATCTTCAGAGCTTGTAACTTGTGATTGATATGTAAGCGTTTGATTA
Organism: Millerago galiae; assembly: GCA_030568845.1. Classification (NCBI taxonomy): domain Eukaryota; kingdom Fungi; phylum Ascomycota; class Saccharomycetes; order Phaffomycetales; family Phaffomycetaceae; genus Millerago; species Millerago galiae. The sequence continues at coordinate 352,332 of JAJMIZ010000008.1, read as the reverse complement.
ATTCTTGTTAATACTTCTGAGGCAATGTTATTAATAATTGGAGCAACGTCATTTGAACTGTACATAACTAGAGTTGATAAAGCTTCATAAGCAGCTGCTCTTGCTGAATATTCATTATCAGATTTATTTGAGACTTCTAATAAGATAGGCACTAAAGAATTATAGTACCTTGAAATAACCGAAGTTTCTTCTTGTGAGGCATCTGCATTTAATTGTTCAACAATGTTAATTAAAGTCCAACAACTGTTAGCTGAAACTTTACCGTGATCATTCAGACCTTGAACAACAGCTTGCATAACCGATGGTAAATGTTCATTAACATCAATTGATTCAATAATTAAATCTGAAATTCTACCAATACACCAGGCAACAGTTTCTTTGACTTGTAAATTTTCATCATTAATTAAATTTAAGATTGGGCCTAACGCTTGACCGATCAAAACCTTTAACTGATCTCTGTCTGGACCATCCAAAATAGAACCAAATGCCATAACTGCAGCTTCTCTGTCTCTCCATGAATTTGATGTGATACTCTGTTCAACAAAGGCTAAAGTTGGTTGAACGACATAATTACCAATATCTTGAGCAAATAGTTGTAAACAAGCACCGGAAGCCATGGCAACATTCCAAGTATCATCATCAGGATCCTCATTTTGTTTAGTTAATAAAGCAAATAAAGTTGGCAAGATATCATTAATTGCATATAAAGCAAAATTGAATAAAACAGCTTCTGAATCTGGGTAATCTTCTTTTTCTAATCTAATATCAATTTCATTCTCACAAACTGTACTCCAAAATTCAACAGCCATACACGCGACCTTTTCATTAGCAGATTTCATACCAGTGACCGTTAAACCATAAAGGGCTTTTTCCATATATACACTCATATGATTATAATATAGTGCCATTATTCTTGCTAAGGCACCGAATGCAGCAGCCTGTAATTCAGTATCTTCATCTTGGGTAGCTTCGCACACAACTTGCATAATATAATTTCTTTCACCATCATGTTCAAAATTGTTTTTAATAAATTCTAAAGAGTCAACCAAAGCATTTAACGCAGTTAATCTGACAATTTTTGAAGGTTCAGAAGATTGAGCACCTTGAACAATTGCGATTAGAATACCATTGGATTGAGAAACAACACCTTCATCAGATGGATCAGCAGTTTCACAAATATAACCAATTGATAATAAAGAAGAACGTTTGACATGCTCAGGTTTTTCAGGTTTTGTATTTTCCACTATTATACCAATCAATTCATTCCATTCTCTTCTTGGCAATTCAATATCAGCGATGGCTGCAACTAATTGGGCAGCAGCATTAGCAACTCTATCATGTTCAGTTAACAAAGAAGAAAGAGCAATTCTTTTAATTTCAGCCTTAGCACCTTGATCTAAATTTATCCAACGATTAGCCTGCTCTTTCTTTTTGTTTGAATCTTTTGAAGTCAATTCATTTTTTAATTGAATACCTGCTAAGATCCTAACTTCAATTCTCAATTCTTCATTTGCTAAAGTTTGGGTCAACATACCAATATACATAACAAAATGTTCTTTTGATAAAGCTTGTAACTGTTGTTCAGCCTCAGTTCTTTTAACTGCATCTGGATTCAAGATCGCAGCTTCTAAAATTTGAGCAATTTCCATATTTTTAAAGTATTTCTAAAATGTCAGTAAAATGTCCTATCAAATCAAAATATAAATCACACAAATGTGGCAATTCTAAATAAGCAATTATTTTCAAACAATCCACAAATCGAAGACTTCTGTAGCCGATTGAATGCTCACCTTATATATAAAAGTTGAAAATCAATAAAAGATTAATAGATAAAGAAACCGAATTAATTTAGGATAAACACACTAATTTCACTTGAAAACGACAATAATTCAGAAATTCAAAGCACAAGTTTAAGCAGAAGTCTCAACAAGTACAAATTAAATCCCCTCTCAATTAATCGAAACTAATTAGAAAGCAATGATACACAAAAATTAAATTTAAACGGAAGAAAAAAGCCAAAACAAAAAAAAATTGGACATTCCGAGGGTTTGTTTTGGTCGGAATTATTTTTTGTTTGGGAATTTCCTTTTTAGGTAAATTACGGGATTTCTAAAGAGTCGGTTCTCTATATATTTAATTAATTTAGTATTTTTTTCTACCTTCTCTGAGTTTCTTGAAATCACCTTTCTTACCACTTCTCTTTTTGATTTGAATCTCTTCATATTTTCTTTTGAAATAACCTTTTGTGTCTTGATCTTGTAAAACACTGTCCAATATAGTTTCATGACGATCTTTCTTGTTTAATCTTGAAGAGAAGAATTCAGAGCTTGATTCAACAATAGTACCAACTTGGAAATAATCTGGAGTGGCCCATCTACCCTTTTTATAATGTCTTTTTGGATCTAATGCAGCTCTGTTTTGAATAATCCTTATATCTCTTTTAACTGATTTTGTTAACTCACCTTTTGGCATATTGAACCATTTATCCCCAGCATCAATTTTTTCTGCATCTTTCTTCTTTCTGACTATTATGGTGTCGTTAATACGAGCTATACCTCTTTTACTATGACTTTCAGATTGTGCACTTCTCAAGTATTCTTGATCAGTCTTAACCAATCCACTAAGAGTTACACTTTCTTCTTGTAATTTGGGTAGGTTTTTAACAGACTCTTTTATTTTGCTGAGCTCGTCAATTTTCTTATTTGCTTTAATATTGGTATTCTCTTTTAATTTATCAAATAAAGCATCTAATTCTAAGTCATCATATGTATTATTTTCTTCTACTTCTTCGTTACTCAACAAGTTTTCAGCGTGATTCTCCTCTATATCAGACAGTTTCTCTGTTTTACTTGATCTTCTGACCATTTTAAATCAAAATTCAACTGTATTCCACTTCAAAGCGAAGAAAAAAATTTATTTACTGGATTTACATAAGCAGATGAGCTCAGGGCTGCAAATTATAATTATAACGGGACATATTATACAGAGATTTAGTTATCATGAAAATCGTTTTATTCATCTGCTCTATATAAATGGAGGTTTGCTGAAGGAATTTCAGATATTATACTAGCATCTAATAAGGATTCTTTTTTCTTCCAAAGTAATTTCTCTTCTGCTTTTAAAGCTTCTAGATCTTTTTTAAATAGTTGATTAACTTCTAAACCCCATAAGAATTTTCTATTTAAAGATTCATGGATTGATACTAATTCATCTTTTGAGGCGTTTTGTATTATTGAATCTGGCTCTAATGGTTGCATATGACTTGCTTCTAAATCATCAAATGATTTTTGGGACGCAGTACCTAACGTTTGTTTGTATTTACCATTTTGTTCTTTGAATGTATTTCTTAATCCAATGTTAATTTCAGAATTTGCAGTACGACCTTTCTTTCTCACTGGCTCCGACACTATATCTTCAAGTGAAACATTTTGGATTTTAATAAAATCAACTTTTTGAGACGTATCTAATGAGTCAATAAATTGTTTATTTGATTTGAAGCTTTCATATTTCTTAACTAGCGATTCTGAGTTTAAATCTCCAGGCAAGTATTTATAGTTATCTAATTCGTTGATATATGAAAACCAAGAACTTTGAAATATTGGACTCACGTTATGGATATCTTTAAAATGAGCTAAGAGATCAATGGAAGTACTAAAATTGCTATTACAATCAACCAAAGTGCAAAAATATGGTTGATAAGATGAATGTTTCCTTATATGAGTTGCTAATGCTGCTGTATTTTTAGTTTGTAAACCACAATCTTTCCAATGACAAATAATGGTACCATCAATGATATGTGTTTGTATATGACTTGTTAATTGTTTAGGTTCATTAAAAGCAGCCTGACAATCATCCCAGCGACATTGTAGTTGTGGTGATTGTAAAAGATTATTGATAATTGGTGGGATTGAGGTTCCATCTTTCTTGATAACTATTTCCCCCATCTCTGGCTTGACCACTGGAGCTGGTACAATTGGAGCAACAACAGCTGCTGCAATTGGAACACTACCAGCAGATACGTTAACTTCTGGAATTGACATTTTTGTGCTTTGAAAACTTAAGATTTGTAAATTCTGTTTTTTTCCGGACGTTATAACAATTTTCCAAAAACAGAAAGGTTATGAGTATTTCGGGTAACGATTAAATTTTCAACTTTTTTTTTTGTCGAAATCATCAGAAAACTTAATAAACTTGAGAAGAAATGTCAGAATTGCAGTTGAGAATACTTCAGACTTTGGATGCTCAAGATTCGATTGAGAACACTTTGGAAACCTTCCCAGAATTAGATTCACAACAAGTCCAAGCTGCTTTAAACTCATTATTAGCTCGTTTCAAAATTACATATAAATCAATTGAAAAAGAAAAATGGAATTTAAATGAAGAAGCTTTAGATATTGTTGCTAATGGTTCCCATGAATTCAGATTATTGGAAACAGTTTTAAAATTAGAACACTTAAAAATTTCAGAAGTTGGAAATGTTCTAGGTCCTCAAGGTAAAATGGGTCAAGCAAGAGCTTTTAAAAATGGTTGGATTAGTAAAAATGGTGATGAATTAATCATTAATGATAAATTAAACAAGGATCAATTACCATCAGATGAAACTGCTACAGAATTAAAAGAAATTCAATCAACTGGTACTTTATCAGATTCCAAAAAATTAAATGAATTGAAAAAACGTAAATTAATTACTTTAACTAAAATCTTATCATTTAAAGTGGAAAAAGGCCCTGAATTCTCTTTACAAATTGAAAAATTAGAAACTGATATAACAAGTGAAATGGTCATGAATGGTTCTTGGGAATCTGCAAAGTTCAAACCTTATAATTTCAACTCTGAAGGTGTTTTACCTGAATCTGGTGCTTTACATCCATTAAACAAAGTTAGAGAAGAATTTAGACAAATCTTTTTTTCAATGGGTTTCAGTGAAATGCCATCAAACCAATATGTTGATACAGGTTTCTGGAATTTCGATACTTTATTCGTTCCTCAACAACATCCTGCTAGAGATTTACAAGATACTTTCTATTTAAAAGATCCTTTAGTTGCTGGTAAACCAGAAGATTCAGAATATTTCCAACAAGTCAAAGAAGTTCATGAAGAAGGTTCCAATGGTTCAATTGGTTATAGATATCCATGGAAAGAAGATGAAACTTTAAGATTAGTTTTAAGAACTCATACAACCGCTATTTCTTCTAAAGTTTTAAAAGATTTAGCTGCTAATCCAAGACCTGCAAGATTATTCTCAATTGACAGAGTCTTCAGAAATGAAGCAGTTGATGCTACACATTTAGCAGAATTTCACCAAGTTGAAGGTGTTATTGCCGATTATAACATCACTTTAGGTGATTTAATTGGTTTCATGGAAGATTTCTTTGCTAAAATGGGTGTCCATGATTTAAGATTCAAACCAACTTACAATCCATATACCGAACCTTCGTTAGAAATCTACTCATGGCATAACGGTTTAGGCAAATGGGTTGAAATTGGTAATTCTGGTATGTTTAGACCTGAAATGTTAGAAACCATGGGCCTACCTAAAAACTTAAGAGTCTTAGGTTGGGGTTTATCTTTAGAAAGACCAACTATGATTAAATATGGTGTCAGTAATATTAGAGAATTATTAGGTCATAAAGTTAGTTTGGATTTCATTGAAACTAATCCAGCTGCTCGTCTTGATGAAGATTTACATTGAATAAATAATATATAGATAAATCTTTTGTAAGATCTTCTTGTAGCCTTCTATTTATTAGAGCTAAATGTAATTATTAATGTATCAACATTATCGAAATTTGGATCAAACTTGATTAATTTAACTCCATTTTTATGTATTTTAGTCTTTTGATTCTTTAATTCATGTAGTTTTTCGTTGTTTTCGAAGATTTTGTAGGTTTGTCTTAAGCAATTTAATATTCTTTCAAATGAGATCAAAATTGCACATAAATATCCAACTTTTAACGCTAAATCTGATTTTAAATCATCAGGATCTTTTAAAAATTCTTCATTATCAGCAATAAGATTTGTTAATTCTAAACTCTGGTCTGATAAAATCATTTGTATTCCATCAATTATTGTTATGCTTTCATCATAGTATGTAAATTCACATTGTGCTAAATTGATTGATATAAATAAGAAATAGTCATGGAAAACTTTAACTTCTTCTAAACTCATTGAATTCACATCAAAATCAAGCGACTTGACTAATTGACTCAGAAACTTCTTTTTTGACGATTTTGAATCTTCTATAACTGAATAAAATTTACTTAAAAATTGATCATTTTCTTCTAATATATTAACCGAAGACCTTGATCTAAACAATGCAGCTTCCTTGAAACCTTGAATATAACTTGAATCAATTAAAGATTCGTATCTTTCGAACAAATCTTTGAATAACTGTAAGCCAACACCTCTAATATATTGATCTGGTGAAGCTTGTAATGCAATGACCGTGGTAACACATAACCTTGGATTACAGAATCCTTTGATAACAATAAATTTTAAATATTTGACAACTGCATATGAAATTCCGCCATCTTCTAATAAGCATAGCTTTAAAACCGGATCGATATATCTTTGAACCAAGGATGCACATATTCCATCATTTTCAAACATTTTGGCATTGCCATGAAATACATCAACATCTAAATCAACTTTACCTTTTCTATTTTCTTCTTTCATTGCATTTTTACCTGATATCTTTTCTTGTCTTTCCAAAAATTCTAATAAACCTTGAACAATGACTTGTTGGAATTCAAGCTGGTTACCTTTAAATTCATCATCAAATATTTTCAAAATCGGATCACTCAAGAATAGATTCGGATGCATCGAACAAACTGAAATTAAATTTTTAACTGCGATCTTTCTTAATTGAATATCAACGGTTGACCTGGTAAAAAAAACGAGATTTTTAACCATGTAACTCAGAATTGTTTCTTTCTTTTTCAATGAAAATTTCTTGTTTTCAAATATTGAACGATCCTTTTCAAATGTACAATCTTTTGCAAAATTTCCAATCAAAAAAATTAATCTTGCACATCTTGGGTCAAATGATTTCAATTCACCTTTTGTAACTTTGACAAGATATGGTGAAATTAATGTTAAACAACTTGCTGCTGCATTTGCTAATTTTGAACTATCTTTTTTAAGTATTGAAATTCTCGCAAGTGATGGAACAGCTTGACTTAATTCTCTTGAATTTAGTCTTGTTAATCTTTTTAATAATGAAGCCTCACATTCTTCCAAAAAATCAGATTTTAAGGATGTTGCATTTGAAACAGTTTGTCTTAAGATCATTAATGAATAAAGTGAAATATCAGTACCCGCACTGTCATTAGTGAAATAGGTTTGTAATGCCATCAATTGATCTTGGCTAATCAATTGTTTATCATAGGTGGCTAAAATTGATAACAAACCTAATCTTTTTGAGACGTCCAAGTCTGTGTCCATATTATCAATAACAAAATTAAAGGATTCTTCGGTAATTAATCCAATTGTCTTCATTAATTTGTCATGGAATAAAGTATTCAGAGAGGTTTCTCTCAAAACCATGGTGAACAAGAAATTTTCAAACAGGAGCCAATTTTTTTCACTTTTATTGATATAAGATATTATAACATCAATAATCGAATTTATTTCATTTTTAATTTGGAAATGATCGGAAGAATTTGGGAAAACAGGTAAAAATAATAGATGTAATAAAGTATTTTGTGCAAGTTCTAAAACCGATTCCTCATCATCTTCTAAACGTTTGAATATTTTTTCAATAATATACGATTTGACATTAACATCTTCAGTAGTTTTATAAATTCTATCTGCAATTTTTATAGATTTGATACGAACAGCAGTTGATTTATCACTTGTTAATAAAATAGATTGATAAAAATTTTCAAATTCTTCAGGTTTTTCAATTAAGTATTCATCAAAGATGTCCAAAACAGCTAATCTAACTAAAGGAGAAGAATCATGCATTTTGCTTGCAATTGCCTGCTTTACCTGTGGGATTTTTAACAATGATAGATCTTTGCTAATTAAAAGGGATAGATTTTTTAAAGCTCTTGTTCTCGATTTAATTTTTGGATGATCAACAAACTTCAAGAGATGATTCAAGAAATTATCATATAATTGGATAAAATCAGAACTCTGCAAAACATGGATATATGATGAATGGATTTGAATTTTGGAATCGTTGGATTCAGACTTTGAAAATAATTGAATGAATGAATTTTGAAAGACTCCACGTGAAATATTATAATATAGTTTTAATTTTTGTAATTTTAAATCATCATCAGTTTCTTCGTTATTTATAATTGAAATTACCCATTTTGTAATAAAAAAATCAGCTGAATTTCTAAAATTTGAGGTCTTTTTCAAACTTAATAAATATTGATAAGTTTTAGTTTTAGCATCAATTAAATCTTCTTGAGAAACACTAACTTCATCAATACCTCTAATTTCTAGCATTTTAGAACCAATGATACCAATAAGTTCAAGTAAATAGCTTTCCACAATAGCTGATTCGTTATCTTGAACAGAGAGCAAAGTTGACATTAAAGTTTTTAATAAAGAATCAGAGCCTGAATACTCTGGGAATGAAACAATATTTAGTAAATCAACGACGAATAGCTGGAATTGAAGTTTGCAAGTTTGGGATGAATTCTTAATAAGTTTATTTATTAAAATTGAACATATGGATTTGGTAATATCATCCACTTCAGACCCAATTTGATTAAAATCTTCAGATAAATTATTTAGTTGACTATTTAGCTCAGTTATATCATTCACATCTTTTGGGAAGACTGAAGGTAATGTGATTTTTAAATCTTTATTGAAAATATTAACTGATTCGACTAGACTAACCAATACATGAGTAAATAATTGGATTGATGTGCTTCCTTGGGTAACTATTTGCCTTGAAAAAACTCTATGTGTTGGTAATGAATCAAAATTATTCAAAATTTCATCAATAATAAAGCTTCTTTGTGACCTTTTATATTGGAAAATTGATAATAATAGGGAAGAACTTTCTAATTTGAAAAATAATAGTGCTTTATCCCATTGTGTGAAAATTATTAAAATAGTAAGATATTCAATTTTAGTAATGATAGTATCGTTGACTTGATGTGATGGAATGTAATTTTTAAAATATGAAAACGTTTTATTTATCAAATGCATGAATGGGATCAGTAATTTTAGATCACATTCTTCTAAATTTATTACTCTGATTAAAAAATCTTCAACAAATAGATAGACAAACGATAATACATCAACAAGGTAAGAATCAAGTTGAAGAATTTTATCATTTCTTTGAGAGTTGAAAATCATCAAAACAACCGCGGAAGCTAGTAAAGCATTAGCAGCATAATATAAGGAATTATCAGACATTGAAACAGAAGCCCATTCTATTTCGCTAGCAGATTTTATTGATTTCAATGCTAATACTTGTATCCTATTCAATACTTCCAATGGAACGTTATTAATAAGAGATGAATTAATGATCTTTGTTAGCAGGTCTTCAACCAAACTAAATGCAGTGTTTGATAAATAATGTGCAGTGTTTGACCATTCATCCCATAAATCACTGTGTTCATATTCAGCTTCTTCATCAGTGAGACCAATTCTTGCAGTTATTAACTCAGTTAATTTACCAACGTGTAATTTTTCAATATCGTCTTGCTGAATTGAGACATCAGCCTTTCTCTTTTTTGGTTCAATAGATTCAGTTGGTGACGGCAGATTATGTTTTTTGGCCTTCTCTAGATTTTTTATTTGGATTAATGGTGGTAAATGTGTAGGTTTGCTTATATTTTCTTTAACAAGATCATTGACGCCAATTAATGGGACATTATCAATAACTTCCTTAGCAAAATGACTCAAACCTTTATATAAAGAATCTGAAGTTTCATCCAAACCATCTTCATGCACTGGATTTATAGCATTGAATCTTATATTGGAATTATTGTAATCATTGATTATATCTTGTTTGAGCGCTTGTCGCAGTTGAACTGTTTGTGGATCATTTGGTACTTGAGGAAGCATGACTGGATTAGGAGGGATATCAAGGCCTTTAAAGCCAATGAGATTTGAAACTGCCTTGTTAGTAACATAGAAATGAATTACTAGATCAATACTTACGCTGCTGAGATGGCACAAGATACGTTAAAGGCGTACCACCCAGAGCTTCTACCAAATCCATCGGTATGTTTTTGGCAGACTGGTTTTCCATACGGACTGAAAAACAAAATAACAAAGTCTTCCGCTTGTTTAATGGCAACGTTTGATGAATTGAATATACCAAATTATATTTTTTCGGTACGCGACGCAGTTCGATAAAAAATGCGATGAGCTCCAAAACTTTTTACGATTTGAAATGTTTGTTCGAAACTGTTTAAGAAGCTTCCATTCGAGTGCTGCTATTAAACATGAAATAGATTTTTCAGAGTTTACAGAAAAATTCTTGCCCGTTTATCAGGATGAAAAATACGTAATTGTTAATAAGGCACCAGGTGTTGACTGTCAAGATTTGCATAAAGGTAAAAAGACACATAAAACTATAGATAGAAGAGGTTTATTTACATTGTTGAAACAAGTAGATCCAGAAATAAGAAATATTCACAGAATCGATAAATGGGTCACTGGTGGACTTATAGTAGCAAGAGATAAAACCACTTCGCAGAGATTTTCAAGACAGTTACAGAAAGGTGGCAAGCATGGTTACGGTTTCAAAAGAAGATACGTTGCAGTCACAAAACCTGCTGAATTACCAGATGCCAATGAGTTTTTAAGATACACAGACGAAACAAAAACTGCAGGTATAATAGAAACTAAGGTAGATAAAGGTGAATCAATAACAAAATTTATAAAAGGTCCAATCTTTAATGATCTTCAAATATTTATATTACAACTTGAAACTGGGAGAAAACATCAGATAAGAACTCATTTAAGTGATGTATTGAATATGCCAATATTATATGATATAAAATATGGATTTGAAGGACAAAGAACTAAAGATAGAACAATTGGGCTGCATTCCGCATTTATTAAGACTCAGATAGGTATAACTAAGCAAGATTTTTACATTCCTATTAAATATGATCCCAAAGATATCTGGAAGTCTATCGTTAACGAAGAAGGGGAGTTTAATGAAGAAGTAAAATCTTATTTGATGAATTTTGAAGAAATATCAAATCTACAACCAACCTTGACAGGATAAATAATGCATTTGAGTTCATGGCGTAGTCAATTCAGGCAAAAGCCTAATAATTAAGATATCTATAAGCTTAAAAATTAAAACCTTGTTAATTGCTTTATTTTCGAAACTTGTTAAAAATTCTTCTATTGATTGATCTAATTCAAATTCATTTGATGATATTAGTAAACTTGATGCAACTCCATATTTATTACAAACTCCTTTTAACATATTCTTAGTAGTTTTTCTAATTTCTTGGAATTCTTTCAGCGTTGGTTCAATTCTTGGAGCTCCCAAACAGTCATCAGTTGGGAATAAATTATTTCTTAATGCTTTAATAATCAAGACAAAAAAATCCTCATTTTGAAAAAACTCTAATACTGAGCCATTAAATACGTTCGATAATATTGTGTTAATTCTAGCAGACTGGAGATTAGATATAGTTTTCAACAATGAATATAAATATGGCCTTTGTGACTCAATTCTCAATAAGTTGCTTAAAAATGGGAATAAATGGTAGCTTAAAATTTCTATTGTAGTATTTTTTGGTTTGATAAGATTTATGAGTGATTGATATGTTGATTGGAATTTATCTGAAAATCCAGTTGGTTTAATTTCATCTGATTTTTCTCTTAAAAGCAAACCACAAACTAATTGAAATATTTCAAATATTTGATAAGGCTGTGATACCTTTTCAATTATATTGGTCAATATCAAGTCTGATAATAAGCTATTCAAAAACTTATATGCTAATTGTGAATTTAAATCAGATTTTGGAATTAACTCGTTAACCAAAGATTTTGTTAGCACTCTTAAATATCTCTGTTCATCTAGAGCATCTTCAGATAATCCTATATGGTTGCTTAGACTATAAAATGCGATTTCTGGAGAATCATAAGGTAATATTGAACTTCCTAATTCTTTATCAATTTTTCTATAAGTGTTAAGGTGATTATCTAACAAATATGGTACATCATCCAATAATAAACTTAATATATTAAGTCTTTTGAGCCGTATTTCTATTTCTTTTATGAGGTGTGATATTAGTTTCAGCACATCTGCAATTAGTTTTTGATCATCTGTGATATTGTTATACCATCTATTGATAAAAGATTTGAACAGTAAACCAATAAGAGCATATAATTGAGTATCAACATTTGCTGAAGACGATAAAGATGGTAATGAATCTCCATATTTCTTTATTGATAATGTGAATAATTTGTTTATCAACACATTTAAATATTCTGGTGAATCTTTCATTAATGCATCCACTGAAGGTGATGAAAATCTTGGTGGAGTTGGAGAAATCTTTAATGAAGAATTTGATCTTCCAGGAGTGAATTTGATTATCCTCTGCCTGTTAAATTTGACTCTTCTACCATCAATTGACATTATCGAATAAATATCGTAAACATTGAAATTTCGATTACATAAAAAACTTAAATTTCCAAAGACCAAAGCATCAACAATCAGCACTTTGCAGTTGACGCAAATTGAATTGAAATGGCAAGCTCAAGAGTCACAAACAAAGGACTGATAGTAAGTGGAAGCCATTGTACTGTCTTTCCAGGCTTTATACTGACGTTTAATAAAGATTTCAGGTTCAGATATAGTTAAAGCATATACGTTGAATAAGTCAGGTAAGTATTGTGTTAATGTGATAATGAAATTTAAGCTAATAAGCCTCCAGCTGCATTTGCATTATCTTTTGCATTGACAATTTCGTTCAATTATTCAGGATCACTGTCTGGAGAATTAACTAAGAATGAATTGTAAGTACCGGTTGTATTAGCATGAATTAATTTTACTGACAAACGCTAGTTTACCATCAGTTAAAGATGTTATCGCAGGATTTTATCCAAACAAAGCTATTTATCAATTAGCCATATGTTTGTGTTCGTTTTTTCATGTTTTATTTTCAGGTGTTTTATTTGCATTGATCAAGAAAGAAAGTTCAAACTTTTCTAAACTAATTAGCTTAATAAGTTTTATTAGATTAGTTTCATTATTGAGTTTTAGTTACATAACAGCTGTTGATGACATTAATTCATTTAATAACTCATATGTATTGTATTTACTAAGCAATTTTGCATGGATTTACTTTATTCAAACAAGAGTTAAATCAAAGTCAGCACACATTAATGGATTACGTCGTCAAATTAAACTTACTTACGTTGTTTGTTTAGTCTTAGCTTCCTTTTTTTTTTATAAACATCAAGTTTTGAACACAAATTTTGCATATTCTATAAGCTCGTTGTTTCAATGGGTATTAATTGGTTTAGATATATTTTTTGATCAATTATTTGAACAAGAACTAAGAATCATGTCAATAGAGATAGATTTCCCAGAAGGAAACTTAAAGAGGCATATTGTCTAAACTTGTATAAATTGTACCATTAAAACTATATAATGCGAAGTGATTTTAATTGATATTATCAATTCTTGTAGGTTTGAAAGGTTCTGCAACCACAACATGATCGTTAAACTTAATTTTAATAACAGGACCAAAAACATCCGTTCTCTTCTTGCGTCTTCTTTTCCTTATTTGGGCATTTGTAAGATCATCTTCTTCTTTATCGGTGTCACTATTTCCAATATAATCATATTTATTCAATTTAGTGTATAATCTTAAATCATTCAACAATTTATGATTAGTTAAAATATGAGCTCTATTTCTACCTAAGACTCTATCCTCTCTCTTTTTCCAATCCTCAAATTTTGAAAGTAATAAATTCAATGAATCAATTGTCCATTGTCTCTTTTCACTCATCTCTTTAAAATTTCTTACATCTCTAATATAAGTTATATTAGGCAGTGATTTTTGCCACTCATTAGATTTTAATGATTCTAATTGTGATTTCATCTTATCTGCCTCACTGCAAATCTTTTCTCTGTCTCTGTTTGTCATTTTTTTCTCTTCTTTTTCCATTCGTCTATGATATGTCAAATATAAATCATCATTTAGAGGGTCTTTGACATTAACATTAACTTTTTTTGACGTGCTTCTTCTAAATGATCTTTTTCGTGTTTTTGTATCGTCATCTTCAGCACTATGGTTAACTAATGTCATGATAGTTTTGATTTTAATTGGCTTAATGATCTCCTCATTTTCTAACACTTTACCACCTTTAACTTCTTCAGTGATATAGAAAACTGTATTTGGATCGATTAATTCAGTATTTTCTTCAAAATTAAAAAGAGAAGAGTTGATTTTAGGAGTTTCTTTTGATCTCAACTGACGTTTTGGTTCTTGCTGAACACCTGTAATCAGGTGCACAGTCATGATATAAACACCTAAAAAACCACAATAATAAAACAAATGATAGGTAAACCGAATCAGTACCAAGTAACAACTATAAACTCCCTCTTATAACAACTTTACCACTGTTAACCCAATCAACTTCTCGATGCACTGATAAATTTCCGGGTCACGAATATTGCTAAAAAAACATTATTACTACTATCTAATACTGATTAACAACTTATTCGTTTAGAAAGTCTATATTGAACAACAGTCAATTGGCAAGAGAGTGGTCAATTCTATTGTTACAGAAGTTGTGATTCTGGCTGACTATTTTCTCTGTGCATTATCTGTTTCTGAGATAGCAACTAATATAGTTTTAGATTTGTGTTTTGTTTATTTCTAGCTTGTTGGTATGAGTAATTCTGAAACTCCTTCAGTGATTGTGAGTGATACAGATAGTGGCTTTAACCATAGTCCAGCTGATGATGATATTTCTAATATTGAAAAACGCAGGTTATTCAGTGATCCAAACAATGATTTAGTGAATGCAAGTTCCAGAAACCCAAGTATATTACTAGAACTAGATATGGATGGTAATGTTAAACATTTAAGCAAATCTTGGGAAGCAATTGTTGGCACCAAAGTACAGAAAATTAAAAATCATCCAATTTCTAATATAGTTTATGGTACCGAAGATGATAAAAAAGTCTTCACTGATGCCATATCAATTATGATGACTGACGATGCAAGTTATAGAGTTAGATTCTTAACGGCCACAAATGATGTTACCCAAGAAAGTAGCGATGAAGATGAAGATTTAGATATTGATGATATCAAACAAATTGATGATTCAATGGATCTGGATATTGAATCACCACGTGAATCTGATGATAACACTTCTTTAAGCTCTTTATCAACAAATGGTGGTATTATAGAGCTTGAAGGTCAAGGTATTCTTATTCACTCTCAAAGTGGAATACCCACACGTTCAATGTGGATTTTGAAACCATTTTATTCAAATACAATTAATATTCAAGTGCCTATTAAACTTGCTGAAACATTAGGATTTGGTATTGATATATTTGCTTCTTATCTTGAATCTTTATCGGATGCTGGTATAATAAATGAAGAAGACGTGTTACCTCCTCCCCAAGTTCTGTGTCGTATTTGTGAGCAACAAGTTCCATCTTGGTGGTTAGAAAAACATTCTGAACTTTGTTTAAATGAACATAAATGCGAAAGTGATGTCCAACTGATACATGATTCATTAATTGAACAAAAGGAAAATATTAACGTTATTACTGAATCTTTAAATAAACAAAGTTATGGCTTATTGGAAGGTGTTACTGATTACAAAGGTTTGCCATTACCAAAAGTTGCACCACAAATCGATTCGACTACCAATTCTCCAATGACACGAGGCAGAAGTGGTTCATTGTTTGGCACTTTAAGATTTCCTTTCAAAACCTTAGTTTTATTAACCGATTTACTTGATTATGCAATTAATATTAATCCAAGTGAATTTCAAGAAGAACTTAATACTTTTGAATTCTCACCAAATACATCTGAAGCTTTATTACATGTTTCAAAAACTCACATCCCGGAATCATCAGATCCTGCAATTACTTTGTTATCAAATGATACCGAATATTTAGTTGATCAGAAAGTTGAAAGTGTTTTAAGAATGAAGAATTCGTTACTGTATTCTCAGAAAATTAAAGCTGAAGTTGATGAATTAGTGCTACTGTCAATTTCTGAAACTGTCAAAAATATTAGAAACCAAACTTATGAGTTACCAAAAACTGCCTCATCTGATGCTTTAACTTCAATCAACACTTTGAGGGAAACAAATCAACCTGGCTTAAAATATCCAATACCCACAAGTGCTCAATCAAATTTATTCACCGATTCTTATTTACATAATGATATTTTACCAAATAAAAGTGCATCAAGTCTAGCTGATATTTTAGATAGCCAGGGAAGAGTAACACCAGCAAGATCAATTACTCCTGGTGAAACCATATCAAGAGAAGATTTAAGCCAAGTAAATCATCCGCATAATGAAGTTTTTAGAACTTTCAATGAAATGAATTTAAAGAGTCCAGTTCTTACTCCACAAAGAAAATTATCACCAACAATATCTCAAAACTTTCACAATTCACCAATGAGTTCGATCCAAAGAAATGTTAGAGCCCATCCAGGGCTAGAAAGTCTCTCTGGTACTCCAATTTCATCTCCATTAATCGCAGCTCATGATTTGAATGATTTTATTGAAAAGAGAGGAAGCCATTCTGGTGAAAACTTCCTTTCTGTTAGTTCAGCAAGTAAACCACCATTATCTCCATTGTTAGTCGCAATGCCTGGTCCAAAGCCTGTTGCTTTATCGATTAAAGATTATGAGATTTTAAAACCAATTAGTAAAGGTGCATTTGGGAGTGTTTATCTAGCAAGACGAAAAGTCACTGGCGATTACTATGCCATTAAAGTTTTAAAGAAATCAGATATGATTGCTAAGAATCAAGTCACAAATGTCAAAGCAGAAAGAGCAATTATGATGGCACAATCTGAAAGTCCATTTGTTGCAAGATTATACTCAAGCTTTCAAAGTAAAGATAATTTGTATTTAGTTATGGAGTATTTACCAGGTGGTGATTGCTCAACTTTAGTCAAAATGTTAGGCAATTTACCAGATGAATGGGCCAAAAAATACATTGCACAAGTTATTCTTGGGGTTGAAGATTTACATAAAAAGGGTATTATTCATCATGATTTAAAGCCAGATAATTTGTTAATCGATTCCAGTGGTCACTTAAAATTAACAGATTTTGGTTTATCAAGAATGGGTTTAATTCATCGTCAAGAAAGATCATATGAACTGAACTCAAGTGAAGACGTTTTTCATCAAACAAGAAATGACTCACTTAGTGGTTTTACTTTGTCAGCAACAAGCCCCAGTGATTCATTTAGCGGTCCTACAAGTCCATCATCACTTCATTTTGAACCTAAAGATTCTGGTTCAATTGTCCAGAAAGTGTTTAGATCAGATTCCAATAGTTCA
This sequence comes from Millerago galiae, assembly GCA_030568845.1. NCBI lineage: Eukaryota > Fungi > Ascomycota > Saccharomycetes > Phaffomycetales > Phaffomycetaceae > Millerago > Millerago galiae. Next base: position 334,848 of record JAJMIZ010000008.1, on the reverse strand, counting down.
GTTCCTGGCTCCCCAATGTTAAAGCCATTACATAGATCAGCTTCACAAACTTCATTTTCAATGCCAAACGATGAACAACTTTTAAGTAAAAATTTGGTTTTATTTGATCCTGAAGATTCTAACAAAAACAAAAAATTCGTTGGTACGCCTGATTATTTAGCTCCTGAAACAATTGCTGGCATTGGTGGTGACACCAAAGTTTCAGATTGGTGGTCGGTTGGTTGTATATTATTTGAATTTTTATTTGGGTATCCACCATTTCATGATTCAACCCCAGAAAAGATTTTCCAAAATATTTTAAGTGGCGTTATTGAATGGCCAGATTTGAGTCCAGAAGATGAATTGAAATACTGCTCAGTTGAGGCTAAAAATTTAATTAAGAAATTATTGATAATGGATCCAAGTCAAAGACTAGGAGCCAATGGGGCTCAGGAAATAAAAGAGCATGCTTATTTTAAAGGAATTGATTGGAACGAGGTTTGGCTGAGCGAAGGAGCATTTGTTCCAGTTGTTGACGATCCAGCAAGTACTGAATATTTTGAGCCAAGAGGTGCATCAATGCATGATGTTTTAATTGATGATTCAGAATCTGACCCAGAAGTTAAAGTTGACAAACCAAATAACTCTACTACAGTTTTAGGCTCACCATCTGCATCGAACTCACCAACTCAAAGACATTTATCATTAGCAATTCCCTTGCACATGAGAGAAAGAAGACCAAGTAAATTGAATGAAAATGTTGGAGAATTTGGATCTTTTCAATATAGAAATTTGCCAGCTTTGGATAAGGCTAATAAGGCAGCAATTAATAGGATTAAAGCAGAGCATTTAGAACATAGAAATAGTATCTCAAGCTCATCATCAGAATCGGGTAACTTGACAAGATCCAGAAATTATTCCATTTCATCACCGTCATCAGCATTACAAAGATCATCATCACCATCAGCATCATTTAAAAGGTCAGAATCACCACATAGAGGTAGTTTTGGTTCCAGTAATATTATTGCACAGACTCCAACCAATGTCAATTTTGAAGATTCCAATTCATTTTATGAAAATTCAGGTAGATCAACACCAAGTACAGATGGGGGATCACCATCAGCTAAATTTTTTATTAAACCAACCACGCCAATTTCACAACAAATACTTTTCACACAACCACAACAACCGCAACCAGTCTTTCAATTACAGTCACAACCACAAACACCAGTGTCTCGTCGTAATGGGTCTAAAGGCTCAAGAGGTAGCTTATTACAAAGAACGTTCAGTGAATTTTCATCTGGTGGTTCTGATACAGAGGATCCCAAATCAATTGCGTTACAAAGGGTTCGTAAAAGAAGACAAAGCTCTAAAATGTCAGAAACCTCGATGGCTCAAGCAATTCCAATACTAGATGTATTATTGTGTGAGCCAATTCCAATTGTTAGATATCAACTGAAGAAAGATTTAGAATCGTTAGGATGTGCAGTTGTTACAGTTTCTGCTGGTGACGAATTAGTTCGAAGAGCAACAGGAGAAGTTAAATTTGACTTGATATTGACAGCATTGAAGAGCTCCAGATTAGACTCTGTTGACATTGTAAAGCTATTAAGGCACACTAATAGTTTAAACTCAGATACACCAATAGTTGCAATTACAGCTTATTACAATGAAGCATTGTCTTCAGGAGTGTTCAGTGAAGTGTTAGAAAAGCCTGTTAACAGAAAACAACTACAATCTGCACTCAGAAAACACTGTCGTTGGAATTCAATCAGCAATGAAGAGGCTGTCAGTGACACTGAAATGCTTTCTGACCCAGGCAATAAATAAGACTAAATTATTCACGTGATTCTTATGTAAGCCAAGATTGTTCGACCGGGGAAATGAGGATTTGGAGCACGCGTGACTTCTCCATATTCGCGTCCGAGTCCCGGAGCGAATTGTGCCAATCAGGAACTGGAAGAAAACAATCATTAAAAGAATTGAAAATTCATTTCTTTTCATTCTACAACAACAACAACGAATATGTCACTTCTAAGATTAGGATTACAAAGAACTGCTCAACGTGCAACTGCCAGAGCTTTATTCCACACAACTGCCAAACCACAAGTTACTATACCATTTTTGAAACAAATACCACAACCACCAGGCTATATTGTCGGTACAGTTAATGATGCCTACATTGTTCCACCATCATCCAAATCCCATGGTTCCTACCATTGGTCAGTTGAAAGAGTCTTCTCAGTTGCTTTAGTCCCATTAGCTATTGTTCCATTCGTCACTGGTTCATTTGCTCCAGCTTTAGACGCTGTCTTTTCAACTTTAATCTTAGCACATTCCTTTATTGGTTTCCAAGCTTGTATTATTGATTATGTCCAAGAAAGAGTTTACGGTAAAGCCCACCAATACGCCATGTGGTTATTGACTTTTGGTTCATTTGTCTCAGCTTACGGTATTTATCAATTAGAAGCTAATGATATCGGTTTAACTGGTTTACTTGCTAAACTTTGGTATTCTACTTCTGAAAAGAAAGAAACCAAATAATTCATGCATGTTATTTAATTCATTATTTATAGTTATATTTTTTAAAAACTCTTTGAGTATTACATATTCACATTTTATACATCTTATATTGATTTTTTGTTAGTTCTGTAGTTTCATTAATCTTGTGTTTTACGTTTACGTCCGTTATATGAAGCAATATTTACCTCTGCCACTTCAGGCAATGAGATTGATGCTTGACTTGGTACGACATGATCACTCACAACTGAATGCCTTCTACCATCTGGCAGGATTCCATCACTATTAATTGAATCTTGAATTGATTCTAGCTCTTGACTGGAGTTGATTGATGGTTGATCATTTAAAAGCTCATCCTCGCCTGATCTTAAATGATTAGATATTTGTTCAGTATATTCAAATGCTTTATCAATTCTTCTATTAAATTTCTCAAGTCCTGCTAAGAGATCTTCAATAGTCATGATTTTATCATAGTCTGGTATCTCCTCTGAGCTTAATAAGACGTCTCGCCCACGACATGTAGAAATTTTTATGTATCTTTCTTGACTGTATATTTTAGCTTCAATTATATCTGAATAGATTGATTCAACAATCAATCTTTCTAATTCTTGATCATTTCCTAAAATCAACTTATCTTGCAACAGGTCATAACTCAATGTATTATCATCTAGTGCTTCTGACATCAAAGTCAATTGTCTAAGCTTAAATATTGCTCCTTCTGTTAATTCAATATACTTCTCTTTCTTTCCAATATAATCAGTATAACTTCCAAAACTGAATAAATTGATTGTATTGTACAATTTTTCGTTTTTCTTGAAAAGTTCTTTGAATGAAGTACTTAAGCGAATCTCCCCAAACCCAAAAGTACTTTCATCTTCTAAAACTTGTAGGATATTTTCCAAACTCATTTTATTTTAAAGGCTAAATTTCTTGTACAGTCAAAATTATTTTTTCGCGAGTTTTCATAGAATTGCTTAATTAATATTAATTTTAACACAATCAATATCGAGTTTTATGAGTTTATTTTAAGTGTTCCAACTTCTTCTACTCATTATCTACAAAATGATACCAATAATCACGCTAAATTCCTATATACCCAAAATTCATTATCATTAAATCTTCTTATTTAGATCCAGATTCGCAATCAATGCATCTAGTTCATCATCTTCTTGATCTGCTATCATTTTCTCAATTTCTCTTTGTTTTTCACTTGCTTCTTCAATATCTTCATAAATTGAAGGCTCATTCATACTGACTGAGTTCATTTGACTTTCAATTCTCAATTTTTCTTTCAATTGTTTCTCTTGTCTTAAATAAACAAACTTCTCCATTTCATCAATACCACCTCTTTGCTCTAATTGCTTGAATGCTCTCTTTTCATCCAGCCTTTTCCTAAATGGAATATACCCAGCTGATCTCAGTGTGTATTTGCATCCTCTTGTAGGAAAATGTGCCTGGTGCCTGCTTTTTCTTACTGGTGAAGACATGGGATGGTGTATCTTCTCCCTTTGCTTCTGTCTTCTATTTTCCATTCGTTCCACTAGATTTGTTCCGTCCTTTTCCACTTCAGAATCAGAATCATAGGAATAAATCCCCAGCAATGAGTGCGGAGTGAATGAAGGTGAATCAACGTCGATATCTTCAATTTCCATCTCGCTTGAATAAGTTCGAAAGTCATTTTCGTTTTGTTCTAATCTCATCGCTCAAAGTGGCCTTAACGAAAATATTTTTTTCTCTACCAAATTTGAATAGTAAAAACTTTTAATAAGAATAATTCAAATGTCAACTTTAATCATTCCAGGTGACAATATTACCGTATCTGATAATGCGGAAGTAGTTATAGGTCCAGGCCTTCAGTCAAATTCCCTTTCAAAGGAAATAATACCCATAAATGCTGGTATTTTACAATCAAGTACATATAATAATAAGCAAACACTACATATCGAATCAAATTCAAGAAGATACATTCCAGCCACTGGTGATTTCGTCATTGGAACCGTGACAGGTACCTTTGGTGAGAGTTATCGAGTTTCATTATCCAATTTCTCTTCAAACGTTTCATTAAATTCAATGGCTTTCCCAAATGCAACTAAGAAAAATAGACCAAATCTAAAAGTTGGTAGTTTAATTTATGCAAGAATTAGCCATGCTGATCCAGAAATTGATGTCGAAATTGAATGCCTAGACCCAACAACTGGTAAAGATGGTGGTTTTGGTGTTTTAGAGAATGGTTATGTATTTGAAGTCTCTTTGGCATTTGCAAGAACATTATTATTTGACCAAAATTTCCCATTATTGAACTTATTAGTTAAAAGATGTAAATTTGAAATTGCTATTGGGTTGAATGGTAAAATTTGGGTTAAAACCGATGATTTAAGACATTCGCTTGCCGTTTCAAAATCAATTGAGAACTCTCAATTCGTTAAAAAAGATCAATTTAATAAAATTATAGCTACAACTTTTAAAGAATTAGAACTATAATCTTCATTCATAAAAAAATTCCATTAATCCAGACTTATTAGTTCTGTAGTTGAAATTTGGCTCATTTAAAACATCATTGAAAGAATGTAGATTTGTTAATTTCTGGTATAATTTCAAATCTTCTTTATTAACAAGTGATAAATTATTAAATGTATGCTCAAACTCTAATCCATATGAATCTTTAATTGGTACATCTCCCAGCTGCTTTCTTATTTTTTTAATATAATCATTTGAACAAACATCTTTATATAGCTGTAAATTTTCTTTATTAATTTGGACTTCTTTACTAAAATCATAATCTAATATATTAGTGACTTCACTTGAGGAGTCATCTAATATTGAAATATCATGTTCTAACCCAGGTTCGCCTGAGTTTTTTATTTTAAATCCTAATGATTGTTTTTCAATTTGAACAATATCATCAAGTTTTTTGGATGCTTCTTTAAGGCTTTTCGATTGCCTCTTAGATATAAATATACTCAACTCTTCGAAAGTTGTATAGTTTTCGTTATCATTATCATTATTTTCTTTTTCTTTCAGCTGCTTTTTTCTTAATATTTGCTCTTTTTTTTTCAATTTGTAGTTGATAAAGGTATTTTTTCTTGCTTTGAAAGGTGAAACATCGAAGGATTTATCATTTGAGTTACCAATTGATGATAAATATCTTCTTGTTGAATTCATATTAATTTCGAATAATAGCTCAAAAAATGTTAATTTTCTAGGAACATAATATTCATTCCAATAGTTATCAAAAAACCCTTGATATGGCTCTAATTTTTTAACTATTGTTCTATCCTTTTCAACTTGGAAAGTGTCAAAATATTTGATTAAATTTGAATCTGTCCACCAATGAATATAACTTCTTTTGACTTTTTTCAATGAATCATGAATATTGTGCAAATAATAATCTGTGTTAAAGTCCCATAACATTGGCTTACCTTGTTCCCAGACATAGTTACCCAAAAACAAATTGATTGCTTCTTGTCTTTGTGCGTCAACAAACGAATTACTGTAGAATCTTTTGATACTTTCAATCATATCTCTTGAATGCGAGGACCATTGATTGATTTTTCTATATGTTTCCATTGTATTAACTAAGTGAGAACCACCATACTGTAATGCAATTGTATCACCATGATCATGAAACATTTCTGTTAAAATATTAATAACATCCGAATCATAACTAATATAAACGTCTTCAATAATTCCTAATGCTTTTAATTGATACCCCAATGCTCTTTTACCAATAACAAATTGGGCTGCATTTGTTCTATCTAAGCAATCAATGCAATTGGTACGGCAAACACCTTCTTGTAATTTAGTTGATAATAAACTTATTGAATTATGGAAAATTCCTGTAGTTTTCAACAGTCCATCTGCATAGCTTTCTAAATACTCAAGAACATCCTGACCATCAGACTTTGATGCTCTACTCATATCCCAACTTGTATATCTCAATTTATGGTCTTGTGGTATCTCCATATTTAAATAAGAAATACATTTTTCAAATTCTTTCAATAGTTTGGTTTCCCTTGGTGTACGCTCTTTTGTTTTAACTAAATTCAAAACCATTACTGGCGAATCATATCTTTTAAACAAATCATCAAAATGTAATGCAGCAGATGTATAAAATGGATCATGCAGGTTTATTTCAATTGGAGGTTTTGCAATATTTAGATTAGATGCTTCTTGTGACCAAAATAATGGGATTGAGCCTCTATGTTGAACATAAGAAGTATATCTAGGATTATTAAAAAATCCATATTTTGAATCATGAAAACTTGTTGTTAATAAGTCAGAAACAATTTGCTCAGTCTCAACTTCATTAGCAACATTCCCTTGATTATTAACACCCCTTTTCAAGAATCTAGCCCCTGCAAAATGATGTGATCTTCTTGCAATAACTGTTAAATAAATTTTTCTATTAAAAATTGAAATATTAGCCTGATCAATAAACCCATGAATAATGGGCTGAAACCAGTCAAAAACACGCTCATAACATTGTTGAACTGGTTTTAATAATGCACTATTCCAAACAAACATTTCATTATAATTTTCATGGAACTTATTAGTTGGATAAAATCCTGATGCTTTTTGCTTTTCTCTTAATACGTTTCTCTGTAATGTATTCGTTATGTCATATGTATAACTAAAGTAAAATGTTTTTGAAAGATCAATATTTGAGAAAGTTGCTAAAAACCTTGCTTCTTCACTATATTTATCTGGCTTTTTATAGCTTCTTGCAATTGGTATTAACTCAGTTGTGTCAATATGATAAACGTAATGACCACCTAAAACCGCAACAACTGATCTCTTAGTGACAACACATAAATAATGACATTGAGTAAACCTTATGAAACCTAATAAACCAAATCCTGTTAATCTTTTTGTTAAACCTTCAGGATTTGTCTCCTCTAATTTTGATAAGACATTCATAATTTCTTTTCTGGTGAAGAAAACATTATCTTCAAGAATTGATAACTCATCCTCTGGGACCGTTATATCTATTTCAAGAACTCTAAACATAGTCTCCCTACCATTACTACCCACAATGTAAACCCTTGTACTTGTTTCATAAATAGTATACTTCTGAAGCACCAATTTTCTCGTCCTTGAACTGTACTGATTCCAGTCAATAGGTGGTGGAGTACTAAAGTCCATTTCTGGCATAGGCTCAGCAGTTCCCTGCTCAGTCTCCATTTTATATATTAAAACTTTATTAAATTCTTTTTACTTCAAGTTTATCTAGAAATACATCCGAGGGTAAACAAAGACCTCGGTGATTATGTCATGCTCATCGCATTGAAAAATTTATTTAAGAAACTTTTAATTGTGAGTTTCTTATATTTAAGTATTGAAGATGGTTGAAAAGGAGAAAAGAGAGCTTACTGCTAATGAAATTGAAAGACAAAAGAGAAAAATTGCAAAAGATTTGAGAAAGAAACAGTACTCTGATATCGCAATTCAAGGTACAAATGATTATTCAATTGTATCTAAAAGATCAGTTGAAAAGTTATATACGTCAAAAATAAATAAGCATCAATATAACCATGATATTCCACAATATTTCCAAAATTTTGTTATGAAATTTCAAAGACGCTCACCTGCAATTAACAGAGGTTACTGGACCAGAATGGAAGCGATTAAACAGTCATCATATAAAATTATTAAAGATTCAGTTTCAAAGGGCAAAAGAGTCTGCATTATTAATTTAGGCGCAGGATATGATCCATTAGCATTCCAGTATCTTGATCCTGAGAATCCAAATAATTTTGATTATAAAGATATGCTATCTTTTATTGATGTTGATTATCCAGATTTAAACAGAATTAAAATCCAAATGATTAATAATTCAAAGCAATTAACTTCAATCATTGGTGAAAAAGAAGAAGTATCATTTCAAGGTATAGATTTAAAAACTAAAAATTATACTGCATTATCTTGTGATTTAAAAAATTTAGACCTATTTACAAAACAACTCGAGTACTTGAATTTAAATGATGAAAATATTACAAAGATCTATATTGCAGAAGTTTCTATTGCATATATCACACCTGATTTTGCGGACCCAGTTATTAAAGCAACTTCAAAATTTCCAAATACACACTTTTTACTTCTAGAGCAATTGTTGCCGGCTGGTGAATATCAAGCATTTGCAAGAACTATGCTGTTTCATTTTAACAAATTAAATTCACCATTAAATTCAGTTAGAACCTACCCAACCATCGAAAAGCAATTAAAAAGATTCCAAGATAATGGATATTGGAGCACAGAAGCGTTAGACTTAGAGGAATTTTGGAAATCATTACCATTTGAATTAAAACAGCAAGTTAAAGAAGTTGAAGCGTTTGATGAATGGGAAGAATTTATTCTATTTGCGCAGCATTACTTAATCCTACATGCGTCAAATGTTGAATTGTTATTATTTAATAAAGACAACCACTCATTAGACGAATATAAAAGCGAGGAAATTACTTTATCATTGAAAAGAAGAACAATTGATTTAGAAAGAAAGTTTTTAGCTGGTGAGATTCAGAATAATGAGATTATAATCAACGGTGGTGCATCAACAACAAGACTTAATACAATCCTATCAACATCACATATGAATGTTAAAGATCATGGGTTACCATCGAGACAAGCACATACGTTAACATCTACTAACGATGGATTGTTATTAATTGGTGGTAGAAGCTCGCCAAATAAGCCACTAAGTGATGTTTGGTTACTTAAAGAAACTAAATCAGAATTTGAGTGGGTTCAATTACAAGATCTGCCATCAACGAGGTCAAGACATTCAACTTTTGAATATAATGGAGATATTTATGTTTTTGGAGGTAATTTAACAGAAACACCGTTTTTAAAATATTCATCAGGAAAGTGGGAATCTCCAAAACTTATCGGAGATATTCCATGTTTAGTTTCATCAGCAGTTTGTAATTATGGTAACAAAGGTATAATTGTTGGTGGAATGAATTCAAAAGAAGAAATTCAAAACACATTATATTTATTTGAAATTACGGCAGAAGGAATCGAGATTGAACTGTTGTTCGAAGATGCTTTATTGAACAGATACAGTGCAAGGTCTTTATACGTGTCACAAGATGAAATAATATTATTCGGTGGTGTTAGTGATTTCATGTTATTTGATAAATTTACGTCAATTATTAAGATCAATCTAGCAACTCAACAAATTATCAAATTAGAAATAAATAATGAGATTTGGAAAACATTTCCATTATTAATTGGATTCGAATTATTGAAATATAAAGATACGTTACTTACAATTGGTGGAGGTGGTGTTTGCTATTCATTTGGTTCAGTATGGAATGATATTCTGATAATGGGTGAAAACATCGAAATGCCAGACTTCAAACTGGAGAAAACTGTATAAGTGCATTTAGAATAATAAATCAGCATACAAAATTATATGTAAATGCACGCAAGTTCAAAGAATATGAGACATGGCTTGAGATATACGAAGCAAAAAAATAGAACTCCTCATGGGGGGCTCGAACCCCCGACATTTCGGTTAACTTCCGCTAATGAAATATTAGTTCCCTTAGTTTGACTGTAAAAGCCGAACGCTCTACCAACTGAGCTAACAAGGACGAGTTCTGATGGAAAAATCGATATGGCTATCTTGTTTCTCACGTAGATGATTATGTAAGATTTTCGTATGCATAACATTTCTCTTAAGTGCAAACCTTAAAGTTTAAATGATAATCCAGATATGGGGTACATTTGTCTCTACAATGTACTAAATAATGCCGTCTATTTCTATTCATTAAAAGAGTTCAAGTGTTTAACGATAATCCTCCTGGTTAAAAAATCTGAAAACAGGTAAAGATTTCTTAGTTAATTCCTCCGTACTTTCACCTTTTTCAATTAATGCAACTTCTTCTTGATGCAACTCCCATGCAGGTTTAGTTAGTTTATATAATTCCATCAATTCTGTATTATTACAAGCCCCAAACAGTGTTAAATCACCGTCTGAATTGAATCTAGTTTTGGAGTCCGGTACACGGTCACCTTCACAAACTTCATTTCTAACCCATAGCCCAATATCAGGTTGCCAATTATAACTTTTCTCATTCTTTTGGTTAAATGAATGAGTACCGTAATGATTAATGATACCCCTTTTAACGTCATTCAACATATATGACTGCGCACCTTCATAAATTGTTCTTTTCAATGGGAAGATATCACCTAAAGCTAACCAATTATTATGTTTACAATGAACTGCAATGTCACCTTCTTTAACTTTGATCTTCTCAGGAGGTTTTGAATCGTCATGCCATAAAGCAGAAATATCTATATAAATACCAGTTTTAGCATCAATATATCTGGCATCAATAAATTGCTCACCATTATGTTGCATATAGTATGGAGTTGTATAAAATATGAATAAACCGTTGCCAAATTTTGGATCTTCAACGACTAAAGTATTATTGTAATTTCTACCTAGTTTATCAACGTCTGAAATTGATAATTGAACATCGATATCATCATCCCAAGGTAAATTCATTGAATTAAAATACCAACCAATTGAATTACCATAATTAAACCAAGAAATAATCCCGGCTTGTTCAGCAAATTTGAACCAACTTCTACCTAAATGATGAACAACTGTGATTCGTTGCTCATGGGATAAAATATTTCTGAACCAAGGAAAGGTATAATGATGCAAATTAGCGTTATTATCAATTCTCAATCTTGGGAAAGTGTAATAAAATTTTCTGGCATTGTCGTTGTTGTCTTTTGAAAATTGTAAAAAATCCAAATACTTTTTATCTTCCTCGGATTTATTTGGCTTCTCTTTATACTCTTTGTAAAGTTTATCAAAATCAGGCTTTTTAAAAGCTTCAGCTGACTGCGACACTGATGGTTGCAATAAAATTTCTTTTGATTTTCCGTATTTTTCTGTGTTCAACTTAAGCAAGTTTTCTGTTTTACTCAGTCTATTTGTTGAATCATCAATTAACTCAAGGGCTGCTTCACCTGTAGATAAATCTTTATTATAATATTTTGATACTCCTTTTATACCTAAAGGTTTATCCATTCTTTTCTGATCAACTGGTAGATTGAAATACTTGAGTTCGGTTTCGTATAAAATTCTTTCAGGCAAAGGCCAATAATAATTTAGGAAAATGGAAGAGCAGATTTCTAAATCTTTTAAAGCTTTGTGGGTATAAATATCTCTTTCTTCTTCTAAAACCCAATGTTTCTTTTCATCAAATAATTGATCATAACAAATTTTATGCATTGAAGTTTGTAGTTTCAACTCATCTTTTTTAAACTTTGAAGAACGCAATAGACGTTCATAAGAATCTGAAAATGGCTGAGATCGGATTGGGTTGACCCAATCAGCCCAGTGGAATTGAACTGGGTTCTGTAATAAATAATTATCAGGGTCTTCATTTTCTGAATAAACACTAATTAAATGGTTTAAATAGGCTGTAGAAGAATAATTATGGTTAAATAAACCATTTTCTATATGTTTTGGCTCTAGCTCATCAGATTTCAGTATATCTTTAAAATATTGAGTTGAGCCAATTTTTTTCTTATACGAAGTCAAAAATTCAGAGGATCTAAAAATTGATCTGTCAAGATAAAGGTATAAGTTTATAGATTCAGCTGAGCCAATATATCTATTAAAATCACTAAAACTGAATTCTAGCATGCTTGTGAAAACCAAATTGACTGCAATGAACACCAAACCAATTAAAATGAATAATTTGTATTTGGTATTCAAATTATTTAAATTCTTGTAGTTTGATGACCTTACCGAATTATTTGTATTCGAACTTTTAATTAACTCATTTAAAGAAGTGATATATTTACACACTGAGTTCAATATGGTCCTTCTAACTGACATTGGTCCCAGATAAATTCAAATAGATCAAATTTTAACTCGAACCTGGAAATACTCTACCTTGGTCGCAGCTCTTGGCAAAACTGCCTACACCCAGTCATCACTATTTATACATGAAACTGATAGATTCAAAATGCAGGAAAACTAAACTTGGGAAATGAAAAACATATAAAAGAAACTAATTTTATGGAAAAATGGCTAGTAAAATATTCGCTTGGGTTAGTTCACGTACCTCTTTGTAAGACACTAAGACTGGGACACTGTTCAGCCATTTCATCTGAAAGTATTCCTTTCTGTCAACTGAAAACCTCTTTTGTCTCAATAATGCAAATTTATGCATATTGGTCAGCCGGTATTCGCGTCAAAAATTTCAGGTCTGAATTTGGTCTGCATTTGTCTAGCCAGGAAACGCAGCTTTGGATATTAATGTCTTGTGACTCTACAGTTTTATACGATAAAATTGTACATCCATACAAAAGCTTATCTCTCTTATACGAAATGCTGGAACAGATTCTCTCTCGGTTTGATCTTAATCTCTCCAAATAGCTCATCTTGTCTTAGTTCAACACCGTTCTCTGTTCCTAAAACTAATAGCTCAAAGAATACTCTTGTAGCTTCACTTTTTGGCATATTTGATAATGGTTTGTCTGATAATGAGTTCTTTTCAATAACTTCTGTGAATATCGTAATCTCTTTGTTTTTAAATATGGATTTTAACTGATTTGAAATAACCATGGTGGTTTCTGAAATACCCTCTGTAGAATTGGAATTAAAGTCTTCTAATTCTTCCTCTTCATGTTGATCTTGTTCAACTGGTAGTACATGATTATCTTCATCTTCCCATCCAAAATTAAAACTAATATCTTCTTGATTTTCTTGATTGAAATCAACTTCTTCTGTAGAATGTTCTAATTCTGGGACTTCTTCCTCGTTGAGTTCGTTAATTGTTGTTGATACTTTTTGACGTTTAACTGTCAATAAATTATTTGCGATATCTTCTTTGATGTATAAATTATCTTTTAAAATTGAGTCAATAAATGTTCTTTTGGAGTTTAAATCAAATTCCTCCTCTGATTCAATTAAAATATCTTCTGTGTTGTTGAAATTCTTGATTGGTATTTCAATTTCTTTATCATTTATAATCTTTTTCTGTCCCGCAGTCGATATTCTTGGAGCTCTAACCTTTTTATGTAAAGTTACTGGTTGCGAACTCTCTTCTGCAACTTCCAGAATTGGCTCCTCCCAATCTGTTCCAAAATCAAAATCAAGTGGTTCATCATACTCATCAATGGCATTACGTGATAAATTGCTCTCATCTGCCCTAGCAATTTCAATTGATCTATTAAAGGCTTGATTATTATTATTATCTTCTTCAATATCAAAATTCAAGTCAATATCTAAATCATCATTTTGCAAGTTATCTAACTCATCAACTTGCGTTCTTGGAATTTCAATTGAATCTATAGTTGTATCTTCCATTTCAAAATTACCAAAATAATTAGAAGTTTTAGGCTCTTCATCAAACGTTAATGGTTCTTGATATAATAAATCTGACTGCGTAATGGTATCTTGCAAAATTAACTGATTAACTGATGGTATGATTGTTGCATTCACTGGTAATGTAATCATATTGGAGTTTGATTTAAAAGCGGATTTCAATTTTAATAAAGCATCTGAGACATCATCCAATAAATATTTAGCCTTTCTTGAATAGATTCTTACCACACCATACAGTAATTGGCCAGATAATCGTAATGCTAATGCTTCTGACTCTTCATTTTCATTAGTGGCTTTAACAATAGCCTGTGTGGATTGAATAATATTGGATTGAATGAATTGATTCTTTGACAGCTTTCTCTCTAAATTAGCGGCCAACCAAACTTGTGCAAGTGGCCCTTCCTTTGATAGAAGATTCTCTGAATAAAACATGGCAGTATTAAATAGCAAAAATATAAAGCAAATTAAATTAAAAAGCAAATGCTGTTACACGTACAAATTTTTTTACAAATCAAAACAAAAAAAAAAAAAACGCGTTAAAATTTAAAAAAAAAAACGCGAAAATTAGTAACTCTGGAAACATGAAAGGCTCTACGTGAATTTCACTACTTGTACATTTATTTAATTAATTTTAATAATAACTGAGCACCTTTGTTTTCTTCTGATGCTGCAGATCTAATTGATTTGTTTAATTTCTTTAAATTTTTGAAAAATTTAGATTTTTTATCTAATGATTCATATAATGAAACAATAACAAAGGATGTATTTTTATTTGAAATCCAATTTTCTAAATCTTCACTTATAATCTCGTTATAGAATTTTTCACCAAATTCAGATCCAATACCTGGTATTTCTAATTTAATTAATTTTTTGTTTTTAGCATCCCATTTACCACTTTGAATTAAAGATTTTAATAATCTAACAGAATATGGTTTATTTATTAAGCTTTCTTCCTCATTAATGTCACCCTTAAACGATTCACGGATTTTTTCTAATGCATTTTCTCTTGTTTCATCATCGATTGGTGAATTGTTTAAGAAAACTTCAGCAATAAATTGTGATCCCATATTTTCACTTAATAAACCCTCAGTGTCTTTGATAATCCAATTATAAAACATTGGCGAGAAATTAGACAAAAATTCTTGTCTTCTTAAATCATTTGGTTTTTTTGAAGTTTCTTTTGATAGTTCAATATATTTATTTAATTCTTTTTTCACTATTGGTGAAAAATATCTACCATCTAAATCATTTAACAAATACAAAAATGGTCTTCTTGCATATTTATCAACAATTAATTCTGGAAACACTTCATTAAATTCATTTTGAAATGGTTTGGCAATAGATTTTGTATCATCAGCAGTTAATAATAATGTAATAACAACTAGATTACCATATTCATTTTTAATTAATTTGATTGCATGCTCTTTCAAATATTTAACAATCAATTTTCTTTCTTTTGCTGTGGCTTTTGCAATCAATGTGCATGCAACTTCACAGCCTTCTGGTGTATGAATTAATTCGGCCATTTGTTCATTTAATAATTCGATAAATTCTCTTGTTTCATCTTCTTTCATAATTTGAACATAATCTCTCATTGCTGCATGTAAAATTTGGAAACCTGTTGAACCTTTCTCAACAGATGCAGTAATTGTACCAATTAAATTTCTTTGGATTAAAGTTCTTTTTTCAACGCTTTCATCACAAACTTCTTTAATAGATTTACCTTGACCAGTTTCTTTAAAGACTGCATATTCAGCACCCCAAAATTCTCTGATCATCTGCTTCTTTTGTTCAGCAGTTGAATACAAAACATATAAATCTTCAACAACATAAGCACCTTCTCTATGTCTCATTAATTTTCTTAATTTACCGTGTAATTCATTTAAAATCAAATCTCTTGATGATTTTGAACCATAATGTAATAATTTAACTAATAAATATTTACCATATGATGATGTTGCTAATTCATAAAAATGACCTTTTAATGCTTGTGTGATTTGTTCTCTTCTTTCTTTTGATGAATATTTGACTAATGTTTGAACAACTCTTGAAGCATCATGCTTTAGAACTAAGTCAGTGATGACGTCCTTTGATAGATCCCAGATTTCATTGGATAATTTATCACGGACTTCTTTTGGGACCGGTGGATTTTTAACTCTTAAACGTTCCCATAATGATTTAATATGTTGAATTTCTGCACCTGACTTTCTTTGTAATTTTCTTTCCTGTAAAGTTTTACGTTGTTCAGCACGAGCTTCACGTTTTTCTTCGGCGGTTTTAGTTGGTTTTGATTCACCTTCTTGAGGTTCTTCTTCTTCATCTTCTGATGCATCTTCTTCGTCTCTGATTTCTTCA
Organism: Millerago galiae; assembly: GCA_030568845.1. Lineage (NCBI taxonomy): Eukaryota > Fungi > Ascomycota > Saccharomycetes > Phaffomycetales > Phaffomycetaceae > Millerago > Millerago galiae. The sequence goes on along the minus strand of JAJMIZ010000008.1, from coordinate 318,641 downwards.
TCTTCACTATCATTACCCAGTTTGATTTCATCTTTGTCTAATTCATCTTCTGATGCATCACCATTTTCTAATTCATCTTCACTGGAATCATCATTTCCTTCTTCTTCGCTTGAGTCCTCGCTTTCAGATTCTGATTCAGATTCTGATTCACTTTCAATTTTCTTGGATTTGGTTTCAGAAACTTTGGCTTTCTTGGAAGATCCATTCTTTTTATCGGTAACTGAACGTTTATTACCTCTCTGAGCAACACCCATTTTTAGAAAGTTTAAATAATAATTCTTTTAATAACTTACTGTAATTTTTCCTACAAAAAAAATTTTAAGAAAAAAATAATTTTTCGGTAAGAGCAGCATTCAGCTCATCTCATCGCTTACATAATTAAATTTGTTCGTTGTTCGTATAAACATTAATTAAGGTGCTTTGATTCTATTTAACGAAGTAATTGGTGGTGGTGGCATCATAGACTTTGAGTTTGCTAATTCTAAAATTTCTTCCACTAATCTATCAATCAATAATGTTTTGCTATTTTTAAATTTTTTGGTAAATTCAATAATTTTTTCATAATTTGGATGATGATAATTATTGACAATTAATACTTTTAATAATTTAAATAGCTGAATTTGAATTGATGTATCTGTTTTGTATTGATCAGTGATTTTATTGAAGGTAGTATTAATAATTAAGTTATTTTGGAATAATAATAATCTAATTTGATTAACTGAAATTGATTTATTGTAGAAATTTAATAATTTTAAAAGCTTTTCTAAGAACAATTCATAATTTAATCCACATTCAGTTAATACAGCAGTAATTAAAGACCTGTCTGGATCAGTTAATAAAAGATTTGGAATTCTATCATCATTGATTTTTTCTTTTAAATGAGCTAGAGAATCCATTACATTTGCCTGCCATATTGGGTCTCTCAACAAGTTAATATAATCTTCAAGTACATCTTCTTGTAAAACAATTGGAACCGTTTGAGAATTAAATGAAAATTCACATAATAATGGTATAACAAATTCTGAACTTGTTAAATTTAGATTTAATATTTTCTTAAAACTTGGAATAACATCCATTTTAACTAATTCTATTTGATTTTTCTCATCTAAATGGCAAATGCTAAATATAATTGAGCATGACATATTTAACAATTTATTTTTAAATGCATTAATATTTTCGGTTTGATTTGAGCTAATTGAATTTTTAATAATTTTAACCATAAACTTTAAAAATTCTAAATTTTCTTGAAACTTAATAACATCAACATTCTTTAAAAAATCAATAATCGTGACTTGATTCTTTAAAGATAACTTTTCAAAAACTTTAAAAATCGAATTTAAAAAAATTGGCTTAATTTCAAAAAGTTTTGAAGACTTTAACTCTGAAATTATTGAAATAAGCTGGTCTGATGATTTAAGATCTTGAAAATTCATAAACTGTAACAAAACAACAGCTAACCAATCTAAAAAGTTTTTATGTGATGATACTATTAAAATCACTATTGATTTTGAAAACTTATCAGATTTTAAGGATCTAATAAGTAATGAAACAGCAAACGTTAATAATTTTTTTTCTTTTTTATAATCTTCTTCTAGTAAATATAGTGATGATTTCAAACCTCCACATTGAATAAAAGTCTTTAAATTTAAGTCATCTATAAATACTGAGTTTAATATATCAACGGTGATTTCTCTTATTGAAGATGGATATTTTTTATGCAAATATTTAGATAATTGAGGTAAACCACCAAGATCAACAACGCTACAACCATCAACATCAACAAATTTGTGAAGTAACTTCAGATATTGTAACATAATTTCATGCCTTGACTGATTTAATTCAATCCAATGTAAAACATTAAAGACCATTGTTTCTGAAACAGAATTATCTATTTCTTTGGGGTTCTTTATAAAGAAATCTAATAAATTGGATATATTTTGAATTAAAGTTGGTTTTCTCTTTACTTTTTCAATTAAATTTTCGGCTTCTTCTTCTTTATTGATAATAGTAGGTGAGAACATCTTCGCAATTTTTGGAGATTCATAATTGATATTTAGTTCATCTAATTTCAGCGTCAATTCAGAACTAATCAGCTCATCAAATCGATCATTTTTAAAGGTTCCAGTGGCCATTGGTAAAAAATTCTTAGTATTAAACCTTTTGATTGAATTAAAATCTCTTTCAATATATTCATCTAGTTTGAGTGTACTGACAATTTTTTTGGTACTATTAGCTATAGTTTCCTTGTAGATATCTTCATTTAGCCATTGATGCTTTGAAAGTTCCTCAGCAGTAAATCTTAACTTTGGTTGTTTTTCAAAACATTTCATCAAAAAATCTTTACATAGTGGAGAGATGAATTCAGGAATTGGAGGATGATCATCAGTGACAATTGCATGAAGTGCAGCCATTTCATTTAAATGAGAATATAAAGGTTCACCAGTTAATAATTCAACAACAGTTGCACCTAAGGACCAAATATCTGAAGCAGAAGAAGTACCATCCATGGAAATGATTTCTGGCGCCATCCAATTGGGAGTACCGGCAATTGAGAAAGTTTTGATTGTGTTACTTGAAACTTGGGTTGAAACACCAAAATCCGTTAGTTTAACGTTACCGTCATTTGTTAATAAAATATTAGCAGCTTTAACATCTCTGTGTACAACACCTTGTTGATGTAAATAAATTAATCCAGTAATAACTTGCTTCAATAATTCAATAACTTGAGATTCTTTCAATGGTCCTTTTTTCTTATATAAATGTCTTAATGAACCACCAGAGCAGTATTCTAAAAAGATTAACATTTTCTTTTCATTTCTAATAAAACCATGGTATTTAACTATATTTTTATGCTTTAAAATTTTTAGTAAATCAATCTCTTGCATTAATTCAAGAATGTTGTCATCATCTTCAATAAAGATTTCTTTAATTGCAACCTCATCACCTGTAACTTTATTAATTGCTCTATAAACATTTGCAAATGCACCTCTACCGATAGTCTCTTTAAATTCATAGGATGATAAAATATCACTAGTTGTTAACAATTTACCTGGTTTCTTCTCAACTCTTTGAGCGGGGGTCAAAGACACTGAAGATTTCATATAATCATTTTGAATTGTGCTGGGAATCATTGGAGTAAATTTTAATGGGGTTTGTCTATTTGATGGTTTCAGAGGGATTCTTCTTTTAGAAGGTGTCCTCAGAAATGGATTGGAGCCATTATATCTCAGTTTAGGTATGCTATCAAATGCAACTGTATTATTTTCATTAGTGTGATTTTTTGATGGAGAAGAAGGTGTTGATGATGCAGGTGATCTTGGTGATGATGAAGATGAGCTTTGGAACCTTTTAAATCTTGGAGACTGCAGCAGTTCTGATTCCTCAATTCGTGATAATTCAGCTATCTCTGAATCGTCTTCCTTGAATTTATCCAGTATCTCTAGTTTTGTGGCATCCATTGTGTAAACTTCCAAGAATTAATCATTCAACAATAAAAATGAGTATAAATAAATAACTTCTAGTACTCTAATTGATACTTAAAACTGGACTAAAAGGGCTAAAAATAAGGAAAGTATTAGTTATACGAAACTTTTTAAGTTTCACAAAATTGAAAAAGTAAACAAAAACAATTCGGAGAAATTTAATTAAGTCCGGATAAATCTACACTAAAAACTGTCATAAAAAAATCTATTCTAAAAGTACATGTAATTTACAAACTTGATCATTCATTTTGAGGTAATGATTCCAGTGGCTTGTTCCAACTTAATTTTGAAACGTCCCCCATTTTACGTGGGAAGATTACGTTAATGATTAAGAAAATGAGACCAATGATCAAACATAAAGCACCGCAAACAATCCAAGAAATACCTAAGAATGGATTCTTACCACCAATGACAGATCTAGTAGTTAAATAAATGGATTTTTTACCATTGAATTCGATAACTGGCCAGTGTAAACCGACTTCAACTTGGTAAATACCACTAGTGAAAACATCATCATCATTTCTCATGACTAATTTAGAAAAGTTTGGTAAACCTGGGGTTTGCATCCAGTTTTGAAATTCTTGCCATGTTGAAATATCTGGAATGTTGTCATCTGTATACCCATCTGGAAACATTTTAACCCAATTTGGAGGTGGAACAACTTCAGAAGCACTATATTTAGTTTTTTTAAATCTATTTTTATTGGTGGCCCATGCAATACCTTCAGTTGTCATACTATATGAACTAGATGTATCATTGACAGCAGAAGGGGAAGTATAAGTATCATTGAATAAAGCATTTGCAATCAAACCACATGGATAGATTCTGACACCATCAATCTCACTTAAAGGTTGACAGTTTTGACCAACTGTATCACTAATATCACTTAAAGAAGCAGCCTTACCTTCAATTTGATCTTCACTATAAGATTTGGCATAACGACGATGATTGGCATAGAAATTATCAACTCTGTATAGTAAATAAACAGCTGGGCCGATATCATTTGGAATTTGAAATTGAACCTGACAAAGACCTTGTTCGTCAGTATCTGTTTCTGTTTCATTGATAGCATATTTCCACTGTGGTTTATAGGTTAAAGGAGTTTTGAAGTAGTATGTATAATATTCTTCTGGAATTTCTGAATAATAATCACTACTAGCCAAATTTTGACATTGAGTATAGTCGATTGTTAAATCTTGAACATTATATGATCCATAAAGCATACCAGCACCCAATGGAATTAAGAATATTGCAAGACAGATAAATAATGGAATCACATATTTTGGAGTGATAATTGGATGAACAGCTTTAAGCCTTTGTTGAGTGAAGTTGTTTTCCTTTGGTCTTTTGCTCTTTTGTTCTGTTGGTTGGAATTCATCTTCACTGACCGAATCTGAGTCTGAGTCGTGTACTTCTTCAGGCTCAGGATTCCTGTTTCTACTGAACAAGTTTCTAGACTTGAGAGCCATTGTAAATAATTGAAGAGTTGATGAATTTGTTTGTAATTTTTGATCTTTTCCAAGCCGGCCCGTGAAACTCTTATTAAAATATCCATTTACGGAAATTCACCTGATTTGGAAAGCCAACGTGAGTACTGTAAATTACGCATATTTTCAGGTGGACCTCCGAGGAAGCTTCGGAGTAATTTTCATCACTAATAATTTTTTTCTTGAATTTTTTTTTCTTATTGGTAAAAAAAAAAAAAAAAAAACTTTCAATAAAAAGTCAAATTTAGTTATTCAATTGATTTAGTTTCTCTTTATTGAAGTAACTTATTCGAAAATGGAGTCACAAGAAGAAGCACAAAAGAATATTGAAATATGGAAAATTAAGAAGTTAATTAAAGCTTTAGAAAATGCTAGAGGTAATGGTACTTCAATGATTTCATTGATTATTCCACCAAAATCTCAAATTTCCTTCTATCAAAAATTATTAACTGATGAATACGGTACTGCTTCAAATATCAAGTCAAGAGTTAACAGATTATCAGTTTTATCCGCTATTACTTCTACTCAACAAAAATTAAAATTGTATAACAAAGTTCCACCAAATGGTTTAGTTCTATTCTGTGGTGATACCATCACTGATGAAGGTAAAGAAAAGAAGTTAAATATTGATTTCGAACCTTTCAAACCTATTAACACTAAATTATACCTTTGTGATAATAAATTTCATACAGAAGCTTTATCTGAATTATTAGAATCTGATGACAACTATGGTTTCATTGTTATGGATGGTAATGGTTCTTTATTTGGTTTATTATCTGGTAATACTAGAACAATTATCACTAAATTCACCGTTGATTTACCAAAGAAGCATGGTAGAGGTGGTCAATCTGCTGTCCGTTTTGCAAGATTAAGAGAAGAAAAAAGACATAATTATATTAGAAAAGTCGCTGAAGTTGCTGTTCAATGTTTCATTGCCAACGATAAAGTTAATGTCAATGGTTTAGTTTTAGCCGGTTCTGCTGATTTCAAAACTGAATTATCCAAATCTGATATGTTAGATTTAAGATTACAACAAAAAATTGTTAAAATTGTTGATATTTCTTATGGTGGTGAAAATGGTTTCAACCAAGCTATTGAGTTATCTGCTGAAGCTTTAGCCAATGTTAAATTCATTCAAGAAAAGAAATTAATCACTAGATTCTTTGACGAAATCTCTCAAGATACTGGTAAATTCTGTTATGGTGTTTCAGATACTTTAAAAGCTTTAGAAGCTGGTTCTTGTGAAATTCTTATTGTTTATGAAAATTTAGATATTACTAGATACGTTTATAAAAATTCTGAAGATAAAGAAGTTGTCGTTGTTGTTTTACCAAATCAAGAAGATAAAACTTATAATTTAGACAAAGAAACAGGTACTGAAATGGAATTAGTTTCTGAACAACCTTTATTAGAATGGTTAGCTGAAAACTACCAAAACTTTGGTGCTACTTTAGAATTCGTTACTGACAGATCAAGTGAAGGTGCTCAATTCGTTACTGGTTTCGGTGGTATTGGTGCTATTTTACGTTATAACTTAAACTTTGAACAATTAACCGATGGTTCAGATGACGAATACTTTGATGATGATGATGATTTCATTTAAACTGTACACTAAGAAAAGCAAGAACATATAAACTCAAACTATTATATACAAGAGTTTAATTAATGATTTATAAATTAACATTGTTGTTTATTAATAACTGTAGTCTATTCAACATTTTTCTTTTGTTTAGCTTTTTGAGTAACTTTTTTTATATCTTTTTTTAATGGCTTTTTAGTAACCTTTGAATTTTTGGTTATTGGCTTTTCAGGTTCAGATTTTTTAGCTTTTTTCTTTGCATCTCTCTTTTTCAATTCTTGTAATGCGTCGACTTTATCATGGCCAAGAATAGTATCATGACCGATACCTTTAACCATTGAATCTGCAAGATTTTGTAAACCACCAGTAATATAACTTCTTCTCAAATCTTTTTTAATTGGAATTTTTAAGAGTTGAGTTAATTCATATCTTCTTTTTGATACTTGATTTTTGTCTAACATTTTCTCCTCTTTTTTATTTCTATTTCTTTTTAAAATATCATCTTCAAGATCTCCTAAATCATCAAAATCAAGATCTAATTCTTCAGCTGCCTTTTTAACCCAATTATCTTCTTTTGTTAAAGATTTTGTTGAAATATCATTATCTGCTAATTCACCAGCAATTCTAACTCGATCTTTAATTTGGGCGACAATATCACTTTCAATGTTTAATCTATTAACATCCTTTGTCCATTTTTTTGATGCTTTACCTCTAAATTTAACTTTATCACTTGCTAAGGCTTTACGTAAATTTCGTAATGGACCACTTGCCTCTTGTGGTGAACAAATCATGACTGAAACACCTTCATTACCAGATCTGGCAGTTCTACCAGATCTATGGATATAGACATCGGCACTTCTTGGAAGATGATAGTGAACAACGTGCTCAATACCTGGAATATCTAAACCTCTAGCAGCAACATCAGATGCGATTAAAACTGTTGATTTACCATTTTTATTCGTTTTTGAAGCTTTTGTGAAATTTTCAATGTTTTTCAATCTTTGCTTTTGAATCATATTTGAATGGATTGCAAAAGTTGAAATTTGTAAACTATTTAATAATGGAACTAATCTCTTAACTGAATCAATTGCATTTGTAAAAACTAAAGTTGTTCCTGGATACATTAATAAGAAATAATATAAATATAAATCTCTTTCAGCTGGTAAACATTCAACTAAAGCTTCAGTAATATCATCAGATAATTTACCATTTGGATTCAAATCGATAAAAGTTGGTTTTGATTTAAACTTCAATTTTTCATCAAATAATTCAATAATTTCATCCTGCTCAGACTTTTTGTCATTGCTTTTTGGTTGATAAGTCTTATTACTTAACTTTGAGAATAATTCTTTTGCAAAAGTTGCAGAAAAGATTAATGATTGCCATTTTTCTTTCTTTGTTCTCAAACTTTTTAAAATTTTAATAATTTGTTCAAATTCATCAAAATGACCGTCTTGCAATAATCTATCAGCTTCATCCAAAACTAATATATCCAAGTTTGAAATTTTATTAGCTAAATCTTTATTTTTTTCAATCAATTCTAAAAACCTACCTGGAGTTGCAACAATAATTTGACCAGAATTTTTATATTTTAATAATCTTTCTTGTTTTTGAATTGATAGACCACCAGTGATACTAATGATGGAGTTGGAAGTGAATGGAAAATATTTAGACATTTCATTTAAATGGTTGACAACTTGCTTCGCTAATTCTCTTGTTGGAGTGAAAATGACACCAGTTGGAAATTCAGAATCTCTATTAGTTAAAATCTTTTCTAATATTGGGATACCATAAGCTAAAGTTTTACCAGAACCAGTTGATGCCTTACCAATGATATCTTCACCTTCTAAACATCTAGGTATACATTTCTTTTGGATTGGAGTCGGTCTAGTGAAACCTAATTTACTTAGACCTTGTAAAGTGTTGTTTGATAAATCAATACCTAACCATTCAGGCAGTTCCACTTCATCTGGTAATTCAATGTTTTCAAAGTTGACAGTTTGTGAAATGATACCTTTTTCAAGAATAGAATCATCAATTGATTTTTTTTCTTTTTTGTCTTTCTTCTCTCTCTTTTCTGGAACTATAATGTCTTCTGGTAAATCTTCTTCAGCAGTGTCATAAATTGTAGTATCTTCTCCGTATTCTTCGGCTGGTTCTTCCATTTGTTCTTTGGGTGATTCAATAGTTCCTTCGTTTTCTTCATCTAATTTTTCTTCTGATTCTTCCTCAGCTGGCTTCAATTGATCATCTTTTTTTACAACAAATTGAACTTTACCATCAACATACTCAACTCCAACACCTTCTAGTTCTTCTAATCCATATAGACCACCGAAATCATCTAAAGTATCAGGAATTTCAACTTCTTTCCATTTTAATTGATCTGATTCTGCAACTTTTTTAACACTAGTACCAGTGGTTTTCTTCTTCACGACTTTTCCACCTTTAACCACTTTCTTCTTTTTGGCTAAAAGCTTCTTCTTCTCCAATATCAATTTTCTTTGGTTACTGGAGACCATTTTGAATATTAAAATGTAAAGTAAATTTTGAACTCTAAAAAATTTTTGGCTCATCGCTTATGTAAAAAAAAATTTGGCTGAAATATTCAAATAGTAAATTCGTTAATACTTTAGTTCATTGCACTCGTTCGAAGTGATAATGGCAAGAAAAGGCGGATTTCTCAAAAAATCCAAAAGTATAACGGGTAAAACTTTTACAAAACCATCTATTAAACCACAATATACCAGAAAAATTATTAGAAGGTATCACCTACTAATAAATAAGAAAGATTTGATATATCAGAAGGTTGGTGACGCTGTTGGAGAGATTGTTTCAGATGAGAATATTTCCAAGTATAATAAAGAACCAAAGCAAACAACAAATGCAACAGATAATGAGTTATTAAGTGTAAGTAATGAAAATAATTTGAAGAAATTGTACACAATTTTGAAAAAGATTGAGTTTGAAAATATTGAAAGTGGAGGATTGCAAAAGTATCAGGTTGCTTCATTATATGGACAAGAAACTAAAAGAGGGAGTGATTCATCAAAATGGTTGTTTGATAGCGTTCCAGAATTAATAAATTCTAAAGATTTAAAAGCATTGGAAATTGGATCATTATCAACAAGAAACTATATATCGAAATATATCAAAAAGATAACAAGGATCGATCTTAATTCTAATGAACCAGGGATCTTAAAACAAGATTTCATGGAAAGACCAATTCCTAAAGATGATGATGAAAAATTTAACGTTATTTCATGTTCACTGGTTTTAAATTTTGTTCCAACCCCAAAACTGAGAGGAGAAATGATGAAAAGATTTGCGGAGTTCATAGTACCTGACAAATCGTCAATCCTTTTTATTGTGTTACCTTTAAGCTGTTTAACTAATTCAAGATATTGTGATAAAGGACATTTTGTCAAGATCTGTGAAGCATTAGGATTTACTCTAATCGAATACCATGAAGCTAAAAAGTTAGTTTATTTGGCATTAAGATGGAGTAAACCACCAAAACAAAAACTGAATTTTTTAAAAAAGAAACTACATGATGGAGCAACGATGAACAATTTCAGCATATTAATAGACTAATTTACATACTAAAAGTAGTAGATTTCGTTAAATAGTATCTCTAATATCTAATCTACATTTCTGGCACTTTAAAATACTGAATATTAACTTGCAACAATCAGTAAATCCACCACTTCATTAGGCCGTATGATTAAACTTGGTTATGTGCGCGTGAACTTTTTCTTCCATCAAGAAAAATTCATTTGTCAAATAAACAAAAACAATTTTATTAAATTGAAATATTTTAGTTCGAAAAATTGTCAATTAAACTTGATTTGAATTCAGAATGGTAAGTTTACCAAGAATTTCTGAAAAAAACTGTCGTTCATTTTACTAACAATTAATTTTTTAGGGTCAAAATGCATCAGGTTTGCCTGGTGGCGATAAAAGAAAAAAGGACAAATCGAAGAAACCAAAATATGAGCCTCCTGTAAAGACAAAGATTGGAAGAAAGAAGCGGAAAGGAGGACCATCCACAGCAGAGAAACTTCCTGATGTTTTCCCTAGAAATCGTTCTAAATTAAAATTATTAAAATCTCAAAGAATTCATGATCATTTATTAATCGAACAAGAATATGTCACAGCTTTAGAAAGTTTGAAACCATTTGAAAAGAAGCAAAACGAAGAAAGGGATAAAGTTGATGAACTTAGAGGTACTCCAGTCACAGTGGGAACATTAGAAGAAATAATTGACGATGATCATGCAATTGTTAGTTCAACATCCGGACCTGAATATTATGTTTCAATTTTATCGTTTGTTGATAAAGAATTATTGGAACCAGGATGTTCAGTTCTTCTACATAATAAGACCGTTTCAATTGTTGGTGTTTTAGAGGATGATGCAGATCCATTAGTTAATGTTATGAAAGTTGCAGTTGCTCCAACAGAAACTTTCGCAGATATTGGTGGTTTAGAATCTCAAATTAAAGAAGTTAAAGAAGCAGTTGAACTACCATTAACACATCCAGAATTATATAGTGAAATGGGTATTCAGCCACCAAAAGGTGTTATTTTATATGGATCACCAGGTACTGGTAAAACTTTATTAGCCAAAGCAGTTGCAAATTCCACATCAGCCACTTTTATAAGAATGGTTGGGTCAGAATTGATCCAAAAATATGCAGGTGAAGGTCCAAAATTAGTTCGTTCCTTATTTAAGTTGGCAGCAGAAAATGCACCATCGATTGTTTTTATTGATGAAATTGATGCAGTTGGTACAAAAAGATATGATTCACATAGTTCCGGTGAAAAAGAAATTCAAAGAACCATGTTAGAATTATTAAATCAATTAGATGGTTTTGATGATAGAGGTGATATTAAAGTTATCATGGCTACAAATGCGATTGAAACATTGGATCCTGCATTGATTAGACCAGGTAGAATAGATAGAAAAATTCATTTCCCACCACCAGATTCTGAAAACTTGAAAAAGATTTTTGAAATCCATACAAGAAAGATGACATTAAGTGAAGATATTGATGTTGATGGTATTATAAGCGCAAAAGACGAATTAAGTGGAGCAGAAGTTAAAGCAATCACAACAGAAGCCGGTTTATTAGCATTAAGAGAAAGAAGAATGAAAGTCACCAATGCCGATTTCGTTAAAGCTAAAGAAAGTGTAATGAAAACTAAAGTTGATGAATCATTAGAAGGTCTTTACTTATGAATTAATAAATTTAACATGAAACAAGTAATATGTAAATATTTCCGGGTTATATAAAATTCCGTTTCATAAATAATTTTCGTATTAAATTTAGTAACAAAAAGGTATTAATTATGAGTGATTCTAAAGTTACTGATGATGGCAGTTACAAGTTGAGTTATTCAGTTGGTGTTGCTGAAAGTTCGAATCGATCTTATAGACCAACCATGGAGGATGTTCATACTTATGTAGAGAATTTTGTTGAAAGACTTGACTGGGGATATTTTGCTATATTTGATGGTCATGCAGGACAACAGGCAGCTAAATGGTGTGGCCAAAACTTACATTCGTTGATTGAGAAAAAATTAATAGAGAATGAAGATGCAGACGTTCGAGAGATTCTTAATAATTGTTTTGTTGAGGCTGATTCACAAATAGTTGAAACTTGTAAAGGTACAAGTGGTTGTACAGCAGCAGTTGCTGTTATTCGATGGGAAATACCTACTGATGAACATAATAATGATGCCCATAATGATAATAATATTAACGAAGATGATGAACTGAATAAAAATAAAAGAATGTTATACACAGCTAATGTTGGCGATACAAGGATTGTTTTATACAGAGAGGACAAGGCAATCAGATTAACGTATGATCATACAGCATCAGATAAATATGAAGTCAAAAGAATTGAATCCAAAGGTGGAATAATAATGAAATCGAGAGTTAACGGTATGCTTGCAGTTACTAGATCATTAGGTGATCAGTTTTTTAAAGATTTAGTCATTGGTAACCCATATACTACTAGTATTGAGCTTGATGAGAACACAGACAAATTTCTAATCATTGCTTGTGATGGATTATGGGACGTCATTAGTGATCAAGAGGCTTGTGAGTTAATAAAGGATATTGCAGATGCAACTGTCGCAGCAAAGACGTTGGTTGATTACGCATTAGACCATTTTACAACGGATAACATTACAGTGATGGTCATAATATTAAATATTTAACATTGAATCAATCTCATTAAAAATATCGTCATTAATGAAGTCCTGGTTTCCATTATCATTATTTCTATCAGCATAATCATTACTCTCCATTAATAACTGTTGTATATTTTCATTAAAATCTTCATTCATATTAACGTCTGTAGATTCTGGTACGGTTGAAAGAAATTCGTTCAAGTCCTGTAGGATTGCGTCACCGTTGGAAAACTCGTCATTTGGTATATTAAAATCTTGTTGAGACTGTGCTGCTAATTCTTTTGGCTCAGGTATACGAGACTTTCTTTCTCTTTCAATAACTCTATTTTTAAGTTCTGTGTCGAACAGGGATATCTCGTTCAACTGTATCAGTATGCTATCTAGATTTCTGTCAAATGTCTTGATGGCTGTATTGAGGTTATTAGATGCTATATTGTTATTTGGGAGGACTAGATTGGCAGTCTTATTTGTAGAGAGTTCATCAAAAAGGTTTCCACAGTGTAAAAGAACTTCCTAAAGAGAGTTAATATTGAGTCAAAAAGAACTCAGAAAACACTTACGTTGAATGAGACCACCAGGTTGTCTATTTGAGTGGACATAAAGGATGTTGAAGTATTAATATTAAGTATTAAGTATTGAACCATTTGAAGTGTTTACATAATGCATAAATATGAAAACGACGTCGTCACACAAAATGCAAATTTATCCAATGAAAAATCAAAGAAAAAAAAAACCCGTTGAAAAATCCCCTCGAAACATCGAAAACATTCAATTTATTAATAAAATGTTCAGAGCCAACGCCTTAAGAGCTGCCAGAGCTGCCCAAATCACTGCTAGAAGAACTTACGCTGAAGCAGCTACATCAGATGTCTTAAAGTTATCATTAGCTTTACCACATGACACCTTATTTGCATCCTCAACTGTCACCCAAGTTAATGTTCCAGGTGTTAACGGTGATTTTGGTATTTTAGCTAACCACGTTCCAATTATCGAACAATTGAGACCAGGTGTTGTTTCTATCACTGAAACTGATGGTAGTGTCAAAGAATTCTTCGTCTCTGGTGGTTTTGCTACTGTTCAACCAGGTTCTACTTTATCAATTACTGCAATTGAAGCTTTCGAACCATCTGCATTCTCCCCAGAAGCTATTAAAACTCAATTGGCTGAAGCTCAAAAAAATTTAACCAGCTCAAACGAAGTTGAAGCTGCTGAAGCTGCCATCAGAGTCGAAGTCTTAGAAGCTTTACAAAGTGTTGCTAAATAAATTTCTTGATTTTAGATTAAGTGTTATTATAGAGAATTTAGATTGGTGGAGATTTTATATTGATCAAACGTTTGATTAATTTTGGAAAACTGGTTTTCTCTTTTATCAATTGTTTTTTTAAATATTAAAATTTGAAGTAAAAAAAGGAGAGTTATGACATTTTTTATCAAAAAAATGAAATATTTATGAAATATTCAAAATTACGTTATTATAAGATTTACTGTTGTAGAATTGCTTAGTCTCTTGTATGATTTCATCGGGTATTTTCCATTAACTTCAGTGATATAAATACTGAATCCACTCAATTGCTTCAATTGATCGTTCAACGAGATCTTTCAATGCCTAATATGTTTGAATCATTTATGATTGAATTAACTGGTTCTATTCATGATTAAGTAAAACTTTCACTTGCTTCTCCTTAGATATATAGTCAAGTATTAGGCCCAATTCTTAATAAGAATCAATAAAACAAATTCAGCTAGAGTCGAGAGATACTATTGTTACATACTATATAAAGACTTGCTTGATATTGTCCCTTGAATGCCAGCTTAATCCCAAAAGATGGGTTTTTCTAAATGATCCTCGCCGGCAACTATTTTCATTATAATCAAATCACAACATTCGTGTTCAGATCTTGACTCCATGGCCAAGTTGGTTAAGGCGTGCGACTGTTAATCGCAAGATCGGCAGTTCAATCCTGCCTGGGGTCGTTTTTTTATATTTTTTTTTTTCAAGCTCATCTGGAAAAAAATTCTTAAGACCTTCAATTCAAAGGTTTGCATTTTTTCTAAATATGAGTGAAAGTGAAACTGAAGAACAATTGTTAGCAAGACACAGAAAAGAGAATAGAGATTTGGTTTCTGCGATCACTGGTCTCAAGAAGCAAGCAAGTAAATCTAAAAAGAAAGAAGTTCAAAAAAAATGTATTGAGTTAGAAGAAAATTTAAAAAGAAAACATCAAGAAGAATTGAAAGAGCTTCAAAATAAAATCAATGGTATTAAAGAAGATGAAGATGAGTTCTCACCTGAAAAATTATTGGCACAGTTAGAAATAGAAAAAAAAGAAACTGAAGTTAAACCAGTTGAAGAAGAACAATCAAAAGAAAAGGCACCAAAACGTAATAGACAAAAGGAACGATTAGCTAAAAGAGCCGCATTGATAGAAGAGCAAAAAAGGGAAGCTAGAGAAGAAGCTGCTGTTCAACCAAATTTACGTAAAATTGAGCAAGAACATATTGAAGAACTTTGTAAAAGATTAAACTTGGTTGAGTTTGATATTAAACCAGATGGTAATTGTTTATTTGCTTCTATTGCAGATCAGCTAGATACTCGTCATGGTATTAAAAGATCTATCCAAGAATTAAGAACATTAGCAGTCGAACATATCAGAAATGATCCAAATACTTTCATACCTTATCTATTCGATGAAGTAACAATGAGTTTAAAAGACATCAATGAGTACACCAAAGAAATAGAAACTACAGCAGCTTGGGGTTCTGATTTAGAAATTTTAGCTTTGAGTAAAGAATTTGACTGTCCAATTAGTGTTATGATGAGTGGTAGAGCTACTTTAATGATTAATGAAGAAGGTAAAAACAATGAATTGAAATTGGTTTATTACAAACACAGTTACGCATTAGGTGAACATTACAATGCTTTACATGATGCTTAAGGAGACTTAATGAATAGAAAAGTTTTGTGAATTTTTGTAGTATGAAAAATTGAAAAATTTAGACACAATTTTTTTTTCACTCTAACCAAAACATGAATAAATTTGGTTTAAGGTATTTTCATTGTTTTTCGATACAACTTGCTAAGAAACCAAAAGTTGCTGGTTCAAGTGAAGGTAAAAATGCATTGTTAGGCCGGTCTTCAAGTAAATTATCAGTTGGTATAGTTGGTCTAGCAAATGTTGGTAAATCAACTTTTTTTCAAGCCATTACAAAATCTGAACTTGGTAATCCAAATAACTATCCATTTGCGACTGTCAAACCCGAAGAAGCTTTATATCAAGTCCCATCAACTAAATTAAACGATCTTTATTCAATTTATAAAAGTGAAAAGGTTATACCATCATACTTAAAAATTGTTGATATTGCAGGGTTAGTTAGAAATGCATCAAAAGGTGAAGGTTTAGGAAATCAATTTTTAAATGATATTAGAAATGTTGATGGTATTTTCCAAGTTGTAAGAGGTTTTGACGATGCAGAAATTACACATATTGAAAATTCAATTGATCCTGTTAGAGACTTGGAAATCGTTACTGATGAATTATTATTAAAAGATTTGGAAACTGCAGAGAATTCAATTGAAAAAAATAAAAAATTATTGAAAGGTGCAACTAAAGGTCATGAAAGAAAACAAGTTGTTGAAGAAAATGCAATTTTACAAAAATTAATTGATTTAATGACAGAAAATGGTAGATTATTGAATAATTCATCGTGGACAGAGGCTGAAGTTGATGTTATTAATAAATATAAATTCTTAACTGCTAAACCAACTTTATATCTATTAAATGTTTCAAGAGATGATTATCTAAGTGGTGAAAATAAATATCTTGAAAGAGTTCAAAATTGGGTTAATGAAAACTCTCCAAATGAAAAATTAATAATGTTCAGTGCAAATCATGAACATGATGAATTCATCTTACAAGAAAACGAGCATTCTCAGTCAACTGTTATTAATGAAATGGTTAATACAATGAAAGATGAATTAAATTTAATTAGTTTTTATACAATGGGGGAAAAGGAAGCAAGAGAATGGAATATTAAGAAATTATCAACTGCTCCAGAAGGTGCTGGCTTAATTCATACTGATTTGCAAAAAAATTTTATCAATGTTAATGTTTTAAAGTATGATAAATTAATGGATGCAAAAGATCAAATTCATAACTTTAAAGATATCCCAAAAATTGTCAAAGATGAAAAACATGGGAAAGATTATTTATTAGAGGATGGTGATGTTGTATTATTTAAAAGTGTTGGTGGTAAAACCAGATAACTACAGTATGTTATTTCTTGTACATAGATTAAAATATATAGATTCTTGTAAGGTTAGTATGTGATAAAATTCATAGTATTTGTTTTTTTTTAATTCAATGTCAGAGCATTAGACAAAGTTTCTTCTCATATACAAAAATTTCGAAGAGCTGAGTTTAAATAATAGCAATCTTTTCATCATTAAAGAATTAAAATGATAATTAAATTAAACTTACAATTCAAATTGATTTTAGTTAAAGTTAAAAAATTTTCAATTTTTTCCAAGTTCAACAGGCTTCCCGCGAAATTTTGGATCAGGGCAAAATTTCTATTGAGGAAATAAATTGATATGCAATTGAGTTTAATTTATTCGATATTTGTAAAACTATGAAAAACTTTTCTCAGTATTATTCGATTATTTTACCTTTCTGCAATTAATTCCTTTTCTTGAATGTTCGGGCACTTAGAGGTAAACTGCTCAAGTTTTAAGAAATACATCATAAATTCGTGATTTCTAGATAATTTCCTTTCAGATTTCTCTCAAGAGTCACAAAAATAAGTAATTCTTCAATTGAATAATTTCAATGTATATTTTATGTTTAATAGATGGGCTTCGGGGTTCAAATCCTCACTTTTGGTAAAAATGTAGCCATAGTATTTTATTACTGTATATTAAAAGTTAATAAATAAGTTCAGGGTCTAGTGAATACCGACTGTTAACCGCCGGATGGGCATTTAGACCGACCTAAAGTTAGTATTCAGGATGTAGAGCTTAGGGGCGTACATTGTATAACTATATTAGAAGAATTGTAGAATATAACTAGTTTACCCTTTACTCAAGTATTAATTTTTCAATTTTGTTGAGAAACATGTGTTTAATGAAATATTTTTTCATTAAACAAATTTTCTAAAACATTACCAACACAATAACAACCTGAAAGCAATCAATGTTTGTACAGAAATGTAGGCCTCGAAGACTTTAATCAAAGCAGAGCAAATAATCAAAATACGTTTGTAGTGTGAGCAAAAAAGAAAGATGCTCTCACTCAGAGTCGAACTGAGGATCGCTACATTACTAGTGTAGCGCCTTACCAACTTGGCCATAAGAGCTTCTCGTTTGGGTTTGAAAAACTAAAAAATATTCACACACAGACTAATATTGAAAGAACAGCTGGTGAATTAATACGCTCAGAATATGATTCATTGAGTACACTAGAGCTTCGGTTACAAGTTGCAATTGGTTAAAATTTGATTAGTCCCGAATTGGCGAAGTTATTTGAAAATATTTGATAGTTGAAATGCTTCTGTAACGAACTCCGGAACCAATAGAGTCTGAAACTTACTGAAGCGGATTCTATCACACTTCTCGAATATGTCATACTGTAAATTTTCCCAACTGAGTTTTACTCAAAGTTCTGAAACACACATGTATATTTGAATTAATCTATTATGATTTTTTTTGATAGTGTCCTTGAACCTTTTATAATTTGAGTTCGAATATGGCTTAAAGTTGTACACATCACAACCAAAGGCGCCTTTCGAATCATTCAGTTAGATATCATAACTGCTAATCATCTTTAAGAAGATCATTCCTGTACCTTTTCTAAAACATAATCACTACACTGGTGTACAATATTTTTTATTAGGAGACCGATAATAAAATATGGAAACATCATGTATGTGACAAGAAAATTGCAGCATCTGTCATTTTCAATTGTCTCGTATTACTTGATCCATGCGCATGTCACACACACCCTTACAGGTGCTCAGGCTAGAAGTGTTAATTTTAAGTCCGCATTGACACATAAATGTAAATGATAATGAATTCGAACCTGCAGTAAGAACATACACATATTTGATATACGAACATCTTGTCTATACTTAACTCTAATCCTTCATGTTTTTCAGTTTTATTCTCAATTGCTAAAATTTCTTTTGATAAATTACTACAAATAACCACAAGGGTCTCAATCTCATAACCTTTTTAAATTTACAATATGGAGTATATAATTACCTTTAACTCACCCATTTTGAAGCTTTTGACCCATTGAACCATGAGCTTTGTTATTGAATCAAAAAATAACACATTGCTTTTGTTACCACCTGTCGAAAAGCCTAATGATATTAGAATACCTATTGGTTCAGAGTTTTGGGATAGATTAAATTTAATTACCAAATCATCATTATTGAAATCAATTGAAACACCAAAAATACCACACAAAACCAAGGAAAATGACTATTTCCTAGTCAAGTCTAAAGTAACCAAACCAATGACAAAGGCAACTACTAAGAAAGATTCACATAAAAATTGTAGAAAAAGAAAGAGTGACCCAACTATCAACTGTCAAAAGAAAGAAAATTTATTTCACTTAACCGGTAAAACTTACAGGAAGCAAAGAGTAGGTCCAAGCTGTGACTCATGCTCGAAAAAGAAAATAAAATGTGATGCATTGATTCAAGTAATGGAAGAAGAAGTTGACACAAAATCAACTAAAACCGATAAATACGGCAAAGTCCTAGATATGGATCTTGTGAAAAAATATATAACAGCAGAAGAGATGGATCAAGATTACAGATTGATTCTTCACAACCAAAAACTTATTAAATTTAGGAAATGCACTTTTTGTAAAAAAAATGAAATTGAGCCTTGTTATAAAAGAGGTTATACAAAAGGTGACATTCTAATGTTTAACATATGGAAAGATATCCATAAGTAAATTATATGTGCATTGTTCTTCTCTTTTCTTTTAACACTTATTCTGGCAATAAACAATTTTTTTCCATTTGAACTGTAGAAAAAGGTTTGGAGAAACTTCAAATTTTTTGACACAAAACCCACCATCGGATCGAACCAATTTTTGTAACGCGCGAAAATAACCAAATTTGGAATTTTGCATTCTTTGTTGAAATCGATCGAAAAATCTTAGATCATAAGATTCTACTATTTAAGATCTTCCTTACACTAAAATGTCTTCCAATATATCAACAAGATCTATTGAACAGGCTGTGGAGAAGTATCGTGTGAAAAATATCAAGATTGAAAATGAAAAGTCGATCCAATTATCAAGTGAATTAAAAAATCAAATTCTCAACAAATCTGATAACCACTCAATTTGCATTAGTTTATTGGGTACAATTTTGAAGCTTTCAAACCAAAATGATGGGTTTTATAACATTTTCACTGAATCTTTAATTGATGAAATTTTCCTGCAGATTTATCCAGAAAACTCCATTGAAAATATAAATAGTTCTTTAACTATATTAGCTTCAATAATAAATGGTGAGATATTTCAAGAGCTTCCACCATCACAATATTCCATTCCAATTTTAAACTCAACAAATACTAACTTAAAAGTGCTTGAAATCATTTCGAATAAATTGCTTGAAGAGAACACTGAGTTAATGTTGCTTTCCTTAAGTTTTGTTAATAGATATTTAGAATTAGACCATGTTGAGTTTAACTCCATAAATCATCTTGCTGAGTTTATATTGCATTTGCAAAAATCAGAGTTCTTAGTCACTCTGGGTAATTCAAGTCTTGATGAAAGATTTAAAGATGTGTTGAATAAACCAATGCTAACAGCTCAACTTTCATATCAAAAAAATGTTTCAGTTTTAATGAATTTGAAAATTGATTTGAATTCTAAATATCAAAATGAGATTTTAAATACAGTTTTAAACCAAGTTACCAAAGTTGGAATTGATAAAGAAAAAGAATTAACTTTGGAAAAATTTTCGGTTTTTCATTTAATTGATTTATATTTCTTTTTAGAGAATACAAACATTACATTTAAGAAGTCTTATCATCAACAAATATTATTTAATTCAAATAAGCTTCAAAAATTTCCATTAGTTTTAGCATCATTAAAAGTGTCAAATTTTTTAAATGAGATCTTTAATCCAAATTCCAATCTAGTAATTTCAAAGAATTTGAGCAGATTTTTCTTTCTGAGAGAGATTCTCCAATACAATTTGATCAACAATTTTCTAGAAATCTGGGTTAATTCCAAAGCTGAGTTTGAAGATTTTGACAATTTGTTTGATTTGATTAAAATCTTACTTGAACAAATTACATTGTCATTGAATAACACCGAAGATTTAAATCCAATTAATAAAGTTTTAATAGCATGTAAACAAAATTCATATAAGACTTTAAGATCAATTCAATTAGAATCCTATAAATCTCATATCAACCAGATTACAAACTCAGAAACAAAAGGATTTAATAAGCTTTTAAATGATCAAACTTTTGAATTTGTTAAAAACCAAAGATTTTTAAGTTTATCACAAGGAACTTGGGTCTATTCTCAATTGCCATCAACAAGAAATCCTTCCAATAATAGTTATCACTTCATTATTTTGTCGCCAAATTTCAAACAATTATTGTACAAAGAATTCAAAACAAAGTCTGATACTAAACCGAACATTGATAAAATTGGTTCATCAATAGATATTTCATCAATAACAAACTTTGAAATTGAAGAAATTTTGCAGGTCGATAAAAGTGCTCCTCCTCCATCAAACTCAAAATTGATCAACTTAACAAATAAAACAATTATTAACAAAATTTCTTTGCTCAATAGAAAAAATAAAGTTTTATTTCAATTTTATGATAAAAAGGAGGATTCTTTGGTTTGGCTAGATGGTCTAAATTTATTAATTGGTAACGATGATAATTTATCTAATAATTTAAGAGTTCAATTATCAAAATTATACGACGTTAGAAAAACTGTTCAATTATTAAACTTCGATGAAAAAATAGAACATGAATTTAATAACGACTATGAAAATGGTGACAATAGCAATAATTTGGAATATCTAGAAAAATTAACAAAAAACTTCTATTACACTTAAATTGATACAAATTTCTATAAATATCATTAATAATATACACAAGAATTAGAAATAATCTATTATTTCTTTTTTGGTTTTTGTTTTTTAAATGAGCGTTCTTGATCTTTAATTCTATCATTTTTAGTCTTTTTATAACTTCTTTTATTATTAGAATCTTCTTTTGCTTCATTTTGCTTTCTCTTTTTACTATTAATTCTTGGTTTCTTTTTCTCTTTTTCTTTTGCGTTTTCAATCCAAGTTCTTTTTGGTCTTGCTTTAATTTCTTCTTTATATTTTAGCATATTTTCAGTTTTCTTAACTTCCATTTCAGCATGTAATAGCTCTTTTTCAGATTTTTCTTCTTCTAAAATCTCTTGAACAATTTCATCTTTTGATTCAATCAATTTATTAATTTCTTCGACGTCTTTCCAATTAACCTCTCTACCAACAGTTTTACTAATTTTATTATTTGGATTTTCTGCACTACTTTTTATAGCTTCTTTAACGATAGTTCTATCAGCATTTGATTCACCAACAAACGAAATGGATGTACCTTGTCTACCACCTCTCGCAGTTCTACCAACTCTATGCAAATAAATTTCAAAATTCTTTGGCATATCGAAATTTATGACAACCTCAATTTTTGGAATATCTAAACCTCTTGAGGCTAAATCTGTACAGATTAAAATTGGAACAGTTAAATTTTTAAATGCATTAATAGAATTCAAACGTTGTTCTTGGGTTAATGAACCATGTAATTCAGAAACTTTTAAACCCAATAAACCTAAAATGATTCTTAATTTATGGGCAAATTCTTTTCTTGAAACAAAAATAACGATTCTTTGATCTTTTGTAAATTTTTTCAAAATGTTAAATAAAACAGCAGGTTTTAAAATTTCTCTTTTTCTGATTCTAACGAATTCTTGAGTTAATCCAGTTGCAGCTTGCTTTGGAGGATCAATCATAATTCTCACAGGTTTATTTAGAGATAATTGGACTAAAGATTTAATTTTAGAATTCATTGTTGCAGAGAATAATAAAGTTTGTCTTTTGGTTGGTAACATTTCTAAGATTTCAGTTAATTCAGTTTGGAAACCTTCTTCTAACATTCTATCAGCTTCATCAATAATCAGAACTTCAACTTGGTCAACGTTGAAACTTGGAGAATTTTTTAAATGATCAATTAATCTACCAGGAGTTGCAATAACAATATCCGGTCTCTGTTTCAATTCTTGTTCTTGTTGTCTCAAGTTTAAACCACCAACTGCTAATCCGAAATTCAAACCATTGACGAATTTACCAATTTTTTTACCAACATCATTAACTTGAATTGCTAATTCTCTTGTAGGAGCTAGAACAATGACTCTTGTTGCAGCAATTTTTGATGGTTTGAATAACAGTCTTTCGATAACTGGAATCATATACGCAGCAGTCTTACCAGAACCAGTAACGGCACCAGCAATCATATCTTTACCTAGTAATGCAATTGGGATTGTGGCACTTTGGATTGGAGAAGGTTTTGAATAACCTAATGCAGCTAAACCTTTTAAGACAGGTCTTGATAAATCTAGCGAATTAAAGGTTTGATGAACTTGCTTTTTAGCAGAATCACCTTCTTCAGTTGGAGCGTAAAATTTAGCCATTTCTTCTGGTGAATCTTCTTCTTCTTGTGGAAGTTTTTCGGAATCAGATAAGTTAAGTTCTTTCTTTTCATCTTCTTGATCTTCATCAGATTCTTCTTCTTCTTCCTCTTCTTCTTCCTGCTCTTTTTCTTCTTCAGCAGTTGGTTTTTTAAAACCCATACCAAAACCATCCATAGCTAACTCATCATCATCTTCATCATTTGGTTCTTCAATTTCCGATTCTTCTGACTCTTCAATTTCCTCTTCTTGAATCTCAGTACCTGCTAATTGACCAAGCCCACCTTTTCTTCTGATGATACTATCTAAATCAACATCGATTTTTTGAAAGCCATCCTTTTTATCATCACCTTTAAACTCCCAGCCTTCTTCCGCAACTGTACCTAAGTCATCATCTAAATCAAAGACAAAATCTGGATTTAAATCCTTATCAGTTTTATCTTCTTCTTCATCTTCTTGCTTCTTTTGAGCCTTCTTCTTCTTACTCTTTTTAGATTTCTTCTTTGTATCTTCCTCTTGCACTAATTCTGGCTCTAGCTTCTTTTCTTCTTCTCCATCTGAGTCTAAATCTGGAATATCATCTTCTGAGTCACTGATAGTAGGAACAAAATCGTCAAACTTTCCCATATTTGAAGATCTTTATAAACTTTTTAAAGCTCATCGCCTAAAGAAAAAAATTTAATTTTTTTTTTCATTTACACCATCGCAGCAAACCAATTACATAATCAAAAATTACATTTTTGTTTTCTAATTTTATAAGTGAAAACCTAACAAATTCAAATGGGATTTAGTATTAGAAATATATTGGCTATAGGGAGCAGATACGAAGAAATCCCAGGAGAACTGACGTCTCGTATTAGTTCAATTACTCCTTTTGTTGGAAATGAATCTGAACATAACAATCACAATGCTTATTCGCCAAGGACCATATTTTTTCAAATAGTTGTATTACAAGTGTTTTATTACATTACTACTACCATATTATTATATTTATTATCACTGCTTATTGGTTCAGAATTTAAATTGGAATGGATTTTAAGTTGGAAGGTGATTAGTATAGAGAATACATTAGGATTAACAATTATTGGAGTTTGGTTATTAGGATCGTTTTTCTGTGTTATATTCATGACGGTCATTGTTGGCCGTTCAAAACTAGCTTGGGATTTTGCAATTACAGTCCATTGTATCAATTTAGTGGTTGTTTGGATATATACAAAAGAATTTCCAAAAAGTTTAACATGGTGGTTGGCTCAATTGGCGAGCTGTGTAATCTTGGTGAGTTTAGGCACATGGACAAGCAGATGGCATGAATTAAGAGATTCTTTCTTTGAAGGGATTGCAGACACTGATAATTCATCTAGACAACAGATTGAAATGCTTGATAGAACAGAGTTGGTCGAAGAAGTTTAAATGTATTAATAAACATTAAAATTGCATAGATATTAAACTTTTGTAACGTCACCATACAGATCAAATCTTCGTTGAGTGTGTAATGGAATATTTTCTCTGAACTCATTTGATTCATTTAGATCAATTGAAGCATATAAAATTGCTTCATTTTCGTCAGCTTCACTTAAAATTTGTCCCATTGGACTCACGACCATTGAATGACCATAAGCATGATATTTGACTGTTAAATCTCTTGCAGGAGAACAAACTGCAACAAAGCATTGATTATCTAATGCTCTTGATTTGACCAAGGTCTCCCAATGTAAAGGTCCAGTAGTTGTATTAAAAGCACCTGGATAAATCAATAACTTTGAATTTATTGGATCTCTTGTTAAAACAGAGGCCAATTCAGGGAATCTAATATCGTAACAAATTCCTAGGCCAATGTTGAAATCGCAATTTGGTAATTTAAAATAACTAATTGAATCACCTTTAGTTAAAATTTTAGATTCTTGAAATGAAATTTTATTTGGTATATCAACGTCAAATAAATGCATCTTTCTATACTTTGTTAAGAATTCACCATTCTTATTAAAAACCATTGTAGTATTAAAAATCGAATCATTTAAACCCTTCTCAGGTATTGAGCCACCAACTACATTAATATTATTTTCTTTTGATAATTTTTGTAAGAATTGATAGGTTTCACCGTTTGGTATTATTTCACAATTTTTTCTAAATGATTTAATTGAATATGGAGAAGTAAAACATTCTGGTAATATAAATAAATCTAGGTTTGGTTTAATTTTTAAAGACTCTTTTAATAATTTTGTAACGATTGAGAAATTCTCAGTCTTAATTGATGATGGTTTATATTGAGCAAGTGCGATATTCAGTATATTTTTACTCATTAATTAATGTACAATATAAGAAAGGAATTTTTTCGGATTACATTTTTTTACAGTAATTAATTATTATTTATTATGGATATAGTTCTTCCACTCTTTTTTTCAAACCAACCGCTAAACTTTCGTAGATTTCATTGATTTTTTTATCACCAGTAACCCATCTATAAGGACCAAATAACCAACCTTCGAAATCTTCACCATGATAAAATCTTGTACTATTATCATCAAGTTTCTCAAATCTAAAATAATGGACTCCACAAAATATTGAATCTGATAATAATTTACCTTTCCATGAGAATTCAGTTTCATCATTCTTAACAACAATAGGCTTAAAGTTCATATTTGAAATTTTACATTCCAATGTTGCACCAGGAACAGGCTCTTTGTGATTTGAGATGACGGTAATACTTTTAACAACGTCATTCCATTCGCCCAATTTAGGGAAATCTAAGAAAACAGCACGGACTTGTTCAGGTGTTGCCTTAATATCAACACTTTTTTCAAAGTTAACAACCATTGAATATAATTTAAGTTGCTAAAAGTTGAATTATATGACCCATTCCTTTTATATCGGACTTTCGGTTTTAGACTTCGGTTTTATTCTTTTATTCGAAGGACTTTCGGATTCAAATCAGGCTGAAACTTCAACTGATGTGTAGGCCACGTATTTATTTGATTGGTATTATCAATACTAAGTTTTCTAAAAGTTTATTAATTCTCCAGACTTAATTAGATTCTTGGCCTGAATGTACGGCGAGACTTACGTGAATCAGGCAACGGGATACATGTGGAATCCAAAAGATCGGTAACTTTATACAGTTTTACGTAAGTATAACTGGAAAGTAGAAAAAAGGGCATCAAATCAAAAACTCTAGAGCTGATCAATTTTGGATGTGCAGCACGAAATTCTGTCGCGTCAAAATTTTCTCAAAAACTGCAGGGTCCTCGATAATAATATCCTTCTGGGCAGTGTTAACTCATAAAATAAGTGAAAATTGTACAAAATGATGAATGAAAGCTAGAATGATATAACTTTACATGAAATACAATCCTCAGATAATCATCTTCACCGAATAATAGATGTTGACAGGCTCAAATCAGTCCATTGAATATTTAATATCAAGAGGATCTGGTAAGAATACGAATATTTGATAACTGAGGTTAGTGAGAAAAATGAATCAAGTTGAGGTTCTTTGAATTACTGAAGATTGCAATGCTATAAATAAAACCCATTGTTAAATTAAAAATGGCATATTTCATGGATTGATCGGTTATCCTACTTCGCCCCAAAGTGGGTGTTTTCATTCTTTCGGTGAGTTTTTGAAGACACTTTCAAATTTCAAGTACATCGCCTTGGTCAAAAATGTTATAAAATAAATCAGATCCTTTACATTTACGCACACTAGAAACCCCGTATCATGGATAAAAGAAGGAATGCAACCAATATACGGACAAAACCCTTTCTTATAGCAAGGCCTTTATCTCATAAAGCAGCGGAAAAATTGAAAAATGTCAATATGAAATCAAAAATTTTGATAGTAACAGGCTTAATATTTTTAACAGTCAATTTATTGATATCAAGTCTGTTCATATTTTCAATAGAAAACTACAATGCATTCATCTCATCAACAAAACAACTGGATCTGTATCTGGATTTACATAAAAACTTTTTTAAATCAAATGAATTCATAAATCACTTCAAAGTCTTTGATACAAATTTCAATTATTACAATGATTATTTGAAAAGAATAATCAACTATAGAAGTAGGACTACTGAAAACAAATATAACGGGTTATTTAATTCAAATTACACCTCATCTGCATATTTACAGCATCTCACAAAAATCTATAATGAACAAGAAAATCCAAATGAATATTTACAAGCACATCCTATTGACTTTCATTGGGCTGATTGGATGGATCTAAGCGCTGCTCAACCGTTGGTAAAAGCTTATGATTCAATCTTGAAATCTTCTTCTTTTAGAAATGATGAATCAAAGTTAAGAGCAACGATCTATAAAATGTGTTATACTGAAGTCTTCGGTCAAAGGAAACCATGGATGGATAATCAAGATGTAGAAGCCCAGGTCAATGCATTCGAACAACTTCAAGATATAGGCATTTGCTCTGCAATTTTCCTACATTATTATTGGACGATTCCTGAAAGGATTTTATTTGAATCTGATTTTAAATATTTTAAAATTCCTGTTAAAGAAAATAGATTGAAAAACCCTTTAGGTATTAATGGGTTGGCAAAAGTTTATGGTGCAAATGTTAATGAGTTTATTGAAAACCCAAATGATCTACCAAATCAATTGGATGGTTTATTACAAGCTTATGAAACGAAAAATGGTCCATTAGAAAAAATCAAGTTAAAAGTGGAACAAACTCAAGATCCCCAAGATTTCGAAAAGCCCGATTTCGAAGGTCTTTACAAAAAGTATGAAACGATGAAAAATAGATCACCTGAAGATGAAAAATATTTTAAATTTTTACAATATTCAAAATTAAATCCAGATGTTAGGCAGTTCTACTTTACCTTCCCAACTTTGAAAATAGATAACCAAGCCGAATTACATCATTATACTTTCCCTTGGGTTAGACAAGTCATTTCACACGAACAAAGAATTACTGTCATTCATCACTTAATTAGAAGCTGGTTTAAGTTTGCTGAACAAGCTGATTTAATTTCTTGGTTTAATTATGGGAATTCAATTGGTTGGTATTTTAATGCGATGAATTTGCCATGGGATAATGATATTGACGTACAAGTTTCCATCAATGATTTAGATAAAATTGGGAGATTCCATAATAATACTTTAATCATTGAAGATCCAAATATTGGTGATAATTTGTTTTGGTTACATACAGATCCTTTTTATTTGAAAGAAAACATTGAGCAGTTCATTGATGCAAGATATATTGATATTAAAACGGGGATATATATTGATATATCAGCTTTATGGCATGATTCAGTATCTCCACCATTAAAAGTCAGAGTTAAAGAAGGTGAAATTGGTATTAGATGCAAGCATAAAAATTGGTTTGCCTTCAGTGATATCTTCCCCATTAAAAGAACTATTTATGAAGGTGCCCAATCTTATAAAGTTAGAGACATTCCAAGTGCCCTTATCAAAGAATATGGAAGAAGACCTATGAAAGTTTTCCATTTCGCTAATCATAATTGGCAGCCTGATATTGGTTTATGGGTACAAGATAATATCTGTTATTTAAATACCATTCCTAAAAACAGATTTGATGAAGATGGAAATTTAACTTTAGAAGGTGCTTGCAATAACATTGAACTACTAGAACAGTATAATAGAGCAAAACCTGCTAATGATTTACATAGAAAAGAGGTTGAACTAATCGAAAAAGGTGAAAGTACAGAAGAATTAACAAAAGAATCCTTGCCTGTTTTTAGATTCTTCAATCATGAGGATTACCGTTAGTTTTATTTTGGAGAAAATGGTTTAGTTTGGTGTTTTTGGTCTATGAAAATTTTAGAGGTACTTAAATATTAGTCTAAGGTAGTAATACGATTGTACAATGTAAGGCTATCATTATTGAGGCGATCTCGATTCTCTTTAACTCCCAAGCTAATATGTGTCAAATTCACGTGATCAGAAAGAGGGTAAGTATCCCCATTTTTGAATTGTTGAACAGTATAGACTTACAATCATTTTTAATATACCGTTAAACATGGCTCAAGCCGTT
Source organism: Millerago galiae (assembly GCA_030568845.1). Classification (NCBI taxonomy): domain Eukaryota; kingdom Fungi; phylum Ascomycota; class Saccharomycetes; order Phaffomycetales; family Phaffomycetaceae; genus Millerago; species Millerago galiae. Next base: position 289,169 of record JAJMIZ010000008.1, on the reverse strand, counting down.
ATACCACTTGAATCTAATCCCGAAATCTTCACAAAGTTTGCTAAATATTTAGGGCTCAAGTCAAACTTAGAGTTTGTGGATGTTTATTCATTGGTTGATCAGGATTTATTATCATTCATACCTAGGCCATCTCCATCAATTATATTACTCTTTCCAATTACTAAGAATTATGAAAGTTTTAGAAAACAAGAAGATTCTGAATATATTAGAGTTGATAAAGATGTGCTTTGGTTCAAGCAGACCATCAAAAACGCCTGTGGCTTATATGCTTTATTAAATTCAATTTGTAATTTACCAAATGCTAACTTTGAGGAAGGTTCAAAATTCTTAGAATTTAGAGAAAACTGCGGTAATATTTCAAAAGTTGAAGAATTAATCAATGATTTTCAAAATGAATACTCATCATTGGCTCAATCTGGCCAGACAGAAGCCCCAAATGCTGGCGATGACATTAATTTACATTTCATAACAATTATCAAGAAGGGTAAAAAAGTTTTTGAATTGGATGGAAGAAGAAATGGTCCTATATTACTTGCTGAATCTAATGAAGATAACTCTGACGTTCTCATTGAAGATGTCGTTGCTCAAAGGTTTCAAAAATATATTGATTTGACAGATGAAGAAAATAAATTGAATTTCTCAGTTATTGCATTGGCTCCATCTTTCGATTAATAAATACCATTACCTATATACGCAAGCTGTATCGTCTCTGATCAACTTATAACACTGACTTTTTAATGTAAAATTCTAGCCACATCAGGTGTTTATTATGTTTAGGGAGTACAAAGCACAAATTAGTGGATGAATAAAGCTTGTTTGTGTTCTTATCTAGCGAAATATATCAGTATCAAAATTCACAATTACAAACCAAAACAGAACTAGCTTTCCAGCAAACACTGTAATTGTAATTTTTTTGTGCCACTTTTGATAATTAATATTCGTGCAGAAATAAAATATTTTTTAAAAGTCTTGTCTATTCTTCTGCATTTTCAAATCCTAGAATATCTGGATATAAACTGATTTTTAATCCTTAAAACTGATATAGCCTCTAAAAGTTCGGAATATAAAGTCTCTTTAAAATTCAGCTTATACCACGTAGGAAATTTTAAAGGAGGCAACTCTTAATGAGAGACATATTTAGCTGTTGTAGCTTTAGTGCTTGAATTTTATTCTGCTTTATATCATACTGTAGTAATATAGCCCATATCATTGGAAATTTAGATTGAATATATTCCAATAGTGGCTCATGATTGGCTCAAAGATGATTGTACAGCCTGCTTTTTGGTTCATGAAATAATTGGAGAATTGACACAGAGGTGACAAGTTAGAGATTAGAGTGCTAGTTTCTAATTTATATAAGATCTTTGTTGTCTTATATCTTATTTTTTATTTCTCAATTTCAAGGGTAAATGCTTTTAGAACAAGTGAATTTTCCATTTTGAGCTTTGAAATAAGTTGCAAAGTTTCTGGGAAAGTCATTCGAGAATAGACTCATATTACTTAAAGATTATGGCTCTATTTTAAGTAACAATTAGCTATCTGCAGCTTGAAGCCTTTCCAGGATTTTTGAATTAAAAGAGGGTTTTTTATGATGCATGAATTTGAGGTTTTTACTTTTAACTCGATAAATATACCGATAAAGTCCAATTCTAGATAATAATACACTTCAAACTTGTCATGCCTATTATAAGGTCAGCTCTCAAACCTATTCATCAGATAGTACGGTTAATCACCTTGAAATTTGTTATTCCGTATATTAGTTCACATGATATAAAGAGACTCAAGAGAAATAATGCTTGTTTCAAATCAAGAATACTCATGTTCATGGGGTTGTTATTTTTCAGTACAAGCATAATTTTTTCATATTTATCATTTTTTTCAGTTAGCAATTATGATAGTTATGCTGAAAGTTCCAATTTATTGAATCTTTATACCAGTTTACATAGAAGATTTTTCAAATCAAAAGACTTTTTATCAAGCTTTAAAGACTTTAACTCAAATAAAAATGCATATATTGATTATTTAAAATCAATTGGTCATGGAAATACAGATATATTTCGTCAAAACTTATACTTTGAGCCATTTCATTATAATTTATCAAAAAGCGCACATTTAAATTATTTAATCAATGTGTACAAGGAAAATGATGATCCTGCAAAATATCTATCAGAAAATTTGATTCCATTTCACTGGGGCAATTGGCTTGATTTATCAAAAGCTTCACCAATAGTTCAATATTATGATTCACTTTTGAAGACATCAAACCTTGAGCATGTTGAAAAAAGATTTCAAGATGCGATTATTGGAATGTGCACACCTGTATTAACCAGTGATAGAAAACCATGGATTGATAATCAAGAGTATGAAGCAAACATGTATATTTTTGAAGAACTAGAAAATGTTGGAATATGCGCATCTCTTTATTTAATATATTTCTGGCCAATACCAGAAAGAATTTTATTTGAAAATGATTATAATTATTTTAATATACCAATTCAACAGAAAAAATCACCAATTCCTTTAACTATTAAAGAACTATCAAAATTATATGGAGAAGAACCCAAAGAATTTATTGGTAATTTTAATAATCTGGAGGACAAAATTGACTCTTTATTGGATATTTACAAAGAAAAAGTTTCAAACTCAGAAAAGATCTCACTATCAAATTCAAAATCAGCACCTAAATCATCATTTGCTAAACCAAATGTTGATGAGATTTACTTAAAATATCTCAAAATGACAGATAGATCACCAATGGATGAAAAATATTATAGATTTTTGAATTACTCGAAACACAATGCAGTATCGAATGAAAATTTCAATCATAATAGAATATTTTTTTCAACTGCGAATATTCAAACTGATCAAGGTTTATTAGCACATTACACGTTTCCATGGGTCCAGCGAATTTTATCAAGCGAGGAAAGAATAGTGGTTATTCATCATTTATCAAGAAGCTGGTTTAAATTTGCAGAACAAGCTGGTGTTATATCATGGTTTAATTATGGAAATGCGATTGGATGGTATTTTAATTCAATGAACCTACCATGGGATAATGATATTGATGTGCAGTTATCAATTGCAGATTTAGATAATTTAGGTAAGAAATTTAATAACACATTAATCGTTGAGGATCCAAAATTAGGAGACAGATTATTCTGGTTTCAAACTGGTCCTTATTATTTACAAGAGAATATTCACCAATATATTGATGCCAGATACATTGACGTTAAAACAGGATGCTACATTGATATCACTGCATTATGGTATGACGTTCTGGAATCATCTAAGGATCCTACTGTATTCACAATTCATTGCAAGCATAACAATTGGTTCTCATATGATGACATTTTCCCATTAAAAAGAACGTTATTTGAAGGAGCTCAGGCTTATATGGTTAGGAATATTAGGGAGCTGATTTATGCACATTATGGAAGTCATCCGTTTAAACAGGTGAGAGAAAAAGGACACAATTGGCAACCAGATATTGGACTATGGATACCAGATAATATCTGTCCTGGATTCTTTGCTCAAAGAAAGAATAAATTTGATGAAAATGGGGATTTAACTATACGTGGGGCATGTGGTAATGAGGAATTACAAGAATTATATAGAAAAATTAAACCGGCGTGGGAAATACATAAAAAGGAGATTGAATTGCTTGAGAAAGGACAAGATACAACAGAGCTCTCAAAGGAGTCATTGCCAATTTTTAGATATTATGATCATGAAGATTATAGGTAGAATCACGTTTGTAGTATAAAATCACAAGACCTTAAATAAGTCACAAGACACATTATTTTTGCTCTATGCAGATTTATTTGATGTTTAATCTCAAGATTATATAATTTATTGTTCTCCAATAATCATATATTACGTCGATTGATACCTGTAAAACTTCATCTTAGGGCTTGCTCTATATTTTGGACCTTAGCTTTTTCGAAAAATATTGGTATGCATGTCCAAGCACCTAATACATTTTTAACTAAAATTGAAAAAGAATGAAGATAGAAATTCATACGTAAAAACACGACCCCAAAACAAAGTATATGCGAATCTCACAAAGCAGCTATCAGATCGATTAATTTTGTACTATTTTGAATTCTTTTTGCGTTTTAAACTTAAAATTTTCAACGTACATGAAGTAGCATGAAAGTACAATTCGAGATGATGAACACTGTGTGGAATAAAAGCGCAAATCAATGATTCGTTCATTCTTGTTAGAATACCTGACGTAGTTTTGAGTATTCTAATTACACTTTGAGGAATTCTTGAGTCCTGATTGGACTTTTATTTGGTCCTTTCAAAGCGATGCACTGCTTATTTATTTTTCCAGCTGTAATGTTGCTAAAAAATTCTTATCACTTAGATTCCTCATATTTTATGATCTGCACTTGAAAAAACTTATAAGATCTTTACCCACATTTAAAAATTAAATAGTTCAGATCTTATATTCCATTCAACTTGTGGTTCATTCGTTATTTCTTTGTTTTCATCAAAATTTAATCTTTTATAATTCCAATTAGCCCTCACATTTGTTTGGTCCCGTTTGAGTGTCACGATGATGAACTTTAAAATAATGATACACCAGGTATTGAGGAAGCCAGCAGAAATATTCAATACTTCATTCAATTACACTTCCGTGGGTTCAGAGAATGCTCAAATCCAAAATCTTCAGTTCAAGTCAAAGATTTTAATATTAATTGGTTTACTGTTTTTACTAACCAATTTATTGTTGTCAAATTTAATGATATTTTCTGTTGATAATTACAATAAGTTCATCCAATCATCAAAGACATTGGACCTTTATCTTGATTTAAATAGAGGTTTGTTCCAATCAAAAGCATTTTTAAAGAATTTAAAATCCTTCGACGTCAACTTCAACGCGTACAATAATTATTTAAATGAATTGCTAACTTACAAACCTAAAAGCTCTTCAAACAGGCCAGAAAAAATATATCAGGAACTGTTTAATTATAATTATTCATCTAGTGCATATTTAAACTACGTAATTGATGTTTATCAAAATCAGGAAAATCCTGATACATATTTGAAGAGCAATCCAATTGATTTTCATTGGGGAGATTGGTTAGATTTATCTCCTGCTTTACCATTAGTGCAATCTTATGAGTCTTTACTGAAAACTCCTGCATTCAGAGGAAACAAATTGAAATTACAAACTGCAATTTATAAAATTTGTTATGATGAATTATTCGATAAAAGAAAATCTTGGATTGAGATTGAAAAATACGATGCTCATATGGATGTTTTTGAAGAGTTACAAGATATTGCCATTTGTTCTTCAATCTTTTTGAATTACTACTGGCCTGTGCCTGAAAGGATTTTATTTGAATCTGACTATAAATATTTTGAAATTGCTGTTGACCAAAGATTAAAAGAACCATTGGGTATTGAAGGTCTGTCTAAGGTCTTTGGCGCAAAACCAAGTCAGTTTATTGAAGAATCAGATAAAAGAGAAGAGCAAATGTCGAAATTATTAGAAGTTTATAAAGAAAAAGGTGGTTCAATGGAACCAATTAAATTAACCCCAACAAAAGAATTAGAGCTTGCAGCTTTTAAGAAGCCAGATTTTAAAAAAATCTATGAATCTTATAAAACCAAAAAGAATAAATCAATTAAAGAACAAAAATATATGAAGTTTTTAGAGTTTGGTAAAGAGCATGCAGGTGAAAAGAAATTCTTCTATACTTTCCCATTCATTAAAGCAGATTCAAAAGCTCAATTGCACCATTATACTTTTCCTTGGGTCAGGCAAGTGGTTTCTCATGAACAAAGAATCGCAGTTATTCACCATTTAGGTAGAAGCTGGTTTAAGTTTGCTGAACAAGCAGGCATTATTTCTTGGTTCAATTATGGTAATTCAATTGGTTGGTATTTTAATTCAGTGAATTTACCTTGGGATGATGATATTGATGTTCAATTATCAATCAGAGATTTAGATAAGCTAGGTAGAAATTACAATAATACTTTAGTCGTTGAAGATCCAAATATAGGTGATGGTTTATTCATATTTTATACAACTCCATACTACCTACAAGAAAATTATGAACAATTCATTGATGCCAGATACATTGATACTAAAACCGGTAATTACATTGATATTTCAGCTCTATGGTATGATAATGCAAAACCTCCTGAGAAGATCAAAGTCAAAGAAGGTGACACTGCTGTTCGTTGTAAACATAATAATTGGTTAGCTTATGGTGACATTTTCCCATTGAAAAGAACAATTTATGAAGGTGCTCAGTCATATATGTTGAATGACGTTAAAAGAGGTATAATCAATCATTATGGTACTCATCCTTTTAACCAAAAAAATGAGAAAACTTATAACTGGCAACCAGATATTGGGTTATGGGTTAGAAATGAAGTTTGTGAAGGTAAGAATGTTCCTGATTCAAAAACTAGATTCAATTCAGATGGTGATTTAACACTGTTTGGGGCTTGTAATAATACAGAGTTGATGGAATTATATAAACGAACTAAACCTGCATGGGAGTTGCATAAACAAGAAGTTGCATTAATAGAGAAAGGTGAAAGCACAGAGGAACTAACCAAGAAATCCTTACCAATATTTAGATACTTCAATCATGAAGATTACAGATAAAAATTAATATTAAAAAAAAAAAAAGAATCATTATGTATATTTTCGTATTGTAGAGAAGAGATAATTGTTAGTAGAAAACTCACTTTATATTTGACCCTTTATATCCACTTTTTTAGTTTCATTCAAGTTTTGCAAAATTGTTGATCTTGCAGAGGCAGTATTTAAGTAAACGTTTTCACCTCTTAATTCAATGAATTTGTCAATGTTATTATTCGATATGAAAGTCATGCAGTCTTGTTCATTGGTGAATTTGAACTGATCTAGTAAGAATTCTAAATTGATTATTTTATAGGAATAACAGATGATGGATAAAGCTCTTACTCTCTCAGAGTTAATGAAATAATCCAATAAATGTTTAGTTGTTGCCTTTGAGGTCGAATATAGTTTAAATAATTGGTAATAATTATTTGAGATTTGATATTTTAAAAAGTTCAAAGAAAATTTAATGTTGGAATTTAATTTATCTTCAGCTGATAACCTTAGTTTAATTAATGTTATCTGATCAAAGTTTTTTGTTAATATAAAATATAAAATTCTATAACTTAAAAATTCATGGTAACAAGATGATCTGCTGATATGTGATAAATGGTATAAGTTTTTTAAAACTGTCTGACATTGGTTGAATTCACCTAAATCCTTATTTTCAATGGCAATTCTTGCATGTGTTTCATAAACCGTTACTGAGAATTCATTTTCAATTAGCTGGACCCTCAAATCCTGTCTTATTGATTTCAACTGATCACAGATGTATGGGTATTTGGCACCTTCTTTATATTTCTTGTAGATTAAATTAAATGCTTTTTTTAAAACTAATAATGGACGCACTCTTGATGGGTCTGGTTCTGAAGTTAATCTTAGGTATGATTTTTCTAATGTTTGGCACGTCCCCTTTATAGGACCTTTGGAATAGTTAGTACTTTTTAAATCTGATGTTTGATCCGTTTCAAACCGTTCTAATCTGGATTTCTTTCTAGACTCTGAGTTCATTAAATCATCTTCATCAATCAATAATCTTGATTTCTGTTTCTTTTGTTTACGCAACTCCCTCTTAGCAAAATCTGAATCACAATATAATTGTAATGGACCTTTGAACCCTAATACTGGTAACTGCTGTTTACTCCAATCATTTGTCCATAGTTTATTATTGTTATTTGCCTGCTCAATCAACTGTTTTAATTCCAATTGCAATCTGGCAAATTGGTTTGTATCAAAATGACGCTTCACTGCAACAGCATGCGAATTCTTCACAAATAAAGTCAAAGAATCTGGCAGCAATGAAGTGTCAGGTTCACTCATAATAAATTAATGTTTTTTTTTTACCCTTAAAAGAGCGAAAATTTTTTCCAAATTTTTGTTTCTTCTTCTTTACATATTTTTCACTTTCAGTATTACCAGCAAAGACATTTAAATTTGTTATGTCAAATTGCACAAATGGCTGAAAGGAGATGGAAAAAGAATTCCTTTATTATCTTGTTTTGTTCGATTTTACACAATTTCAAGTTCGCTTATGGAAGACATTTTTTGTTTATTTATAGTTTTAAACCTCTGAAATCCAGTTCTGATTGAAATTCTTTGAGTTTTAACGACTGGTTATGCAGCACGACATTGTTTTCTGCAATGATCTGTTTGTAGAGTTGTTCATCCTGTTCGATTTCACTTTCACTGTCGTCTTCGCCTGATAATTGTCTGTTTGTTTTCTGAAGAAGTTCTTTTGCTCTTATTAATTCTTTTGCCTCTGTAATTAGTTGCTGATCTCCTAATTCCCTTAAATTCTCTTTGAATCTGTTCAATTCAAGTTTGCTAATTTCCATAATAAATTTTTTTTTATTGTAAAATTACTTTTTTTTATTTTTATTTGAACATTGAAAAATGTCGTTGGATCCAAACGTTGTTAATGAAAAGATTCATGAATTGGAACGTAAAAGGGATCAATTACATCATTCTCTCAATGACACATCCAAATTTGCTGAAAAAGCCCATGATTTGGCAAGTTTGTTATCTGTTGCTATAAAAAATAATGATTTGAACACAATTAACGTTTTAATCCAATCAAATGGTGGAATTCCTTCTTTATTGAAAGCCCAGGAGTTGATGACACGCAAATTGCATTTGTTGAATGATTTAAGATTGAATGGTATCAAAAATGATATAATGTCAAGGTTGAATATCACAACATTTGATCTAAATTTAATGAAATCAATCAAAGATGATATTGCAAATATTGATGATTTGGAATTGAAAAGGGAATTGAATTCATGCTTTTCAGATTTGATCCAAGTATTGAAAAAACCATTATACTCTGAGTTTAATGAATTATTGTTGAAATCTCAATGGTTAAAGAAAAACTCAATTTCAAGTGAATTAAATGATTTGTTTATAAATTTGATTAATTTGCAATCTTTAACTGAGTTTAGATACCCAGATTCTTTGTGGGCTTTTGACCTTATTGCTAAGAGCTTCAAAATCTCATTTGATTATCATTTTAATTCCAATAAAAATTTAGTCTCAATTGATAAGCCTGAATTATTCTTTAATTACTATTTAAATTATCTAAACTTGAATCTAATTAAAATTTCAAAGATTTGGAATTTATCAAAAACTGAATTATCTTTAAGTTTTGCTCATTCTGAATTCATTACTTCTTCAATTAAACCTGTCAATTCAAAATTACTACAATATTTAGATATATTAACAGATAAAAATGATGAAGACTCTCTAGAGTTGTTAACTCATTTAATTAATGAAACTATTCAATTTGATTCGAAACTGATCGATGAGTTTTATTACGATCCATTAAACGATTCTTTATGGGTTGGTTTATTCAATAATTTCACCTTTAATCATTTAGAATCTTTATTAGTTAGAGACGTGAAATTATACTCAAATCAATTTGAAAATATTTTAAATCAATCAAATAACTTTCAAATTGATTATACTTCTGTTAATGATCAAGATCTAAAACCAACAATTTCATCACTAAAATTAAAAATCTTGATTGAAAATTTAACATTTAAAAACTTTTCAAAATTCTTCAAAATCAATTATGAGTCAAATACTTCATTGATTAAATTCAAGTTGAAAATATTCTCCAAAATTTACTTGAGTTTATTACAAAGCTATCTAGAAGTTTTAGACGACGGATATGATGCATTTAACGATTTATTAAAATCAACTAAAAATCTCATCAATTCAAATAGCAGCCAGGAAATTGATATTTCTAATATAAAAGGTTTAGAGAGAATTTTCAGACTTTATTGCTCTTTAAAATTCATATCAAACTGCTTAAACCAATGGAATCAAGAGTTCATTTTTATTGAATTAAACGAACTGTTCAATAGTCATTCAGTTGATGAAAAATCCTTGTCTTTATTTGATCTAATCTTGAGTGATTATAACGTTTTAGAATTAAAAATTTGGAGTTTATTGAAGAAATTCTTATCAATTTCAATTGATCAATCTTTTAAAAATTACTTAAATCTAAACATTTGGAACTCTTTAAGTGACTCAAGTATAGTCAAACCTTCAAATGAATTACAATTGCCGATCCAATTAATCAATTCCTATTTAGAATTCATTAATAGAATCTTACCAAATTTTGAACTAGTTAAATTGAAACAATTCATGATCAATGAAATCATCTGTATTTATATCAATAAAATCATAAAATCAAATCATTTAAATTCAATTGGTGTTTTTAAATTAAACATTGATGTTGAATTTTTATTAAAAAATTTAAATTTATTAAATTTTACAAGTTTTCAAAATTTTCATAAATTTAACGAATTTTTAAAAATTTTGAAATTATCAAATAATGATAGAGAATTAAATTGCTTAAATGGCTTAAATCTAAACCAATTTGCTAAAGCTGGTCAATTTAGTGAATTTAAAAGTGAATTACAGTTGATTTATTTAAATGATAGCGAAATTTTAGATGTATTATTAAGAATTCATATATAGATCTATGGTATATATCCTTCTGAAACTTCGTTTGTAAATATTAACTCATTATTAATATTTTCTTCAGGGATATCTTCATTATTGGTTAAATTCCAATTTTTAAAATTATCCAAAATTTCATTGAAATTGGTTATTAATCCAGTAGGTCCCATATCGAAGATTCCATCTTGATTATTCTCTTTTAAAACCCAGTCATAGTCATCTCCAAGCTTGAAATCTTGTCCTAGATCGACATCAGAATCTTGAACTTCAGGTTCGAATTCAGTTTTTTCGTCTTCATATACTTCACTGAAATGTTCATCGATTAAATGATCAATGACTGGCCAGCCATATGCATTTGAAAACCTCCTTCTAACAAAGATATTATTATGAGCATCAGGATTTAATTTAACCAAGACTTTCCTCCATGATAAATCTTGATGCCAGTTTCTAGCAATTTTTTCTTCCAATTCTTTGAATTTTGACAATGGGTCATAATTAATCTTATCCATAAATGATGATTTCTTCTTTTCTTCAGCTATTGGAATATCTTTTGAAGTATAAACTCTATCATGTAAAATAACGTCATACCTTGAATTTGGCTGTGTTAGATATTTATTTGATGGTAATGGGGGTATTAAAATTGAAGTAGCCGATTCAATCATCGATGTCTTTGGAAAGTTATTTAAAATTGAATCTGATTTTGATGGTGATGTTGATTCAGTTGCTGCATTTGGTGCTAATAATGATATCGCCTTTTGAAATGGATTGCTTGTGACTTTACTAGGTTCAATTATCTCTTCTTCCTTTTCTTCTTCTTCGTCATTCTTTTTCCAATTTAGATACAATAATGATGCTGTATATAATGGTACAATTCCGTCATTAAATGCATTGGCGTAAATGGTTCTATGTTTAAACATTTTCAAAACTCTATGAGTTGACTTTTCTTGCGATAATTTCAATAATAATGGTTCTTCTCCATTACTTGATTCTAGACCTAAGTCTTGACCAGTTTTACCAACGATACCAAACATTAAAGCTGCTTTGACATAGGCAGGGTTATCAGTGACTATACCCAATAAAGGTGATGCCAATGTAACGAAATTAACTGGTTGTACCTTTTTAAAAATCCATGGACAATTTAATTCAATATAAGTAATTGCGAAAATTTGGATTAAACCACCTAAAGAATGCCCAATGAAAGAAATTTTAGTAATCTTATCATTTTGCAATTGCTCAATTATAAACCTTGCTAATTGAGTACCCAAATATTTAACCCCTTTTTCAGTTTTACAGACATTATGATGATAACCTCTAACAATTAAATTTTCTCCAGTTTTTGATGCAATTGAATCCAATTGATCCTTAATATAGAACATATCAGCTCCTAAGTTACTATGCAAACCATGTGTTAATATAACTAAATGTAATGGTTTATCTTGTTTTGGAGTTGGTAAATGCCAAAGATCTAAAGTATTTTTTCGATTAACATATAACTGATCGTTAAATGTACCTAGTTTTTCAGTGGTTACATCTAAAGATTCCTTTGTAGAACCAATCAAAACTTCAAATGATATATCTGTGGTGGGGCTAAATATAATTTGACTTATAACATCAACAATCCAAACATATTTTTCTTTAATTGTATGCATTGATAATTCCATTGTAAAATTTTGTCCTGGGGACAAATTTGGTTCGAACTTTGGTTGGTCAGCAGTGATGAACGTGGTTTTGGAATGATGATACTCATCAGATCGTACATCAACGTATAAAATATATGGACCTCTTAAAAATGCGGCTCTCAGTGTAATATTTTCCAAGTTTTTAATCTTTAGCCATAAAGAGGCTTGTGGTTTGAAATCCTTTGCAGATTTCGGCTCATATGTAATTACATACCTCTCCAATTCACCAACTTTGACAGACCTCTTTGATCTAAAGAGAATGCCATTTAAATCTGACATTTCAATTCAATTGAACTAAAATTTAAATAACAAAAATCGCGATTCACAAGATGAGGTATTACATTTCTGAATAAATAATTCATTACTCTATTTACAACATTTTATTTACTTTGGTCTTCCAGCTCTTTCAGAAGTTGTTTTGATTTGTTTTGTGCTTCAAACTGTTCCATTTGATCTATGATTTGCTCTAACTTTTCACCACTCATCACTCCATCTACATCATGAACTGAGTAACCACATCTATGATCTGTGATTCTATTTTGTGGGAAATTGTAAGTTCTAATTTTATCTGATCTATCAGTACTTGAAACTTGATCAGAGCGCTTCTTACGTTCTTCTTCTTCATATTTAGTCCTTTCTAAATCAGCAATTCTTGCTCTTAGTATTGTAAATGCCTTTGCTTTGTTTTTATGTTGAGATCTTTCATCTTGCATAGAAACTGTTATCCCAGTTGGAATATGTGTTAACCTAACAGCAGATTCGGTGGTGTTGACATGCTGTCCACCTTTACCACTAGCTCTCATAACATCGATTCTAACTTCTCCAGAAGCGAAGGTTCTTTCATCAGCATCTTCTGCTTGACCTTTTTCACTCATTTGCGGCAAAACAACGACTGCAGCAGTTGATGTTTGGGTGCGACCTTTGTTTTCAGTTTCTGGGATTCTTTGAACTCTATGAACACCAGATTCAAATCTTAATTTATCATATGAACCAGGCTCATCAATACTAATAATTGCTTCAGTGATACCACTGCCTGACTGATTCATCGATTTGGAAATGATTGAGAATGGCCACCTATTAACACTTGCATAACCTGTGTACATATTAAATAAATCTAATGTAAAGATCATGGCTTCAATACCACCGATACCTGGCCTTAATTCTAAAATACATGATTTATCGCTAAATGGATGTGGAGGTAACAATTTACTTTTTAACTTTGCACTAACTTTGATCAACTCTGGTAAAACTGTTTGTATTTCTGATTTAGCTTCTTCTTTCAACGATTCATCTGTTAATAGACTTTGAAGTTCTTTGTATGACTCTAGCTTTTCTTGATAGTCCCTTAATGATTCAACAATAGCAGACAGTCTTGAAAATTTTTTCTGTTGGTCAATACTGAAACCTGATAGATCTTGTGACATGGATTCGTCTAAAGCACTAAGTTCTTTGGATAATAGTTCACCTCTCTTGATCAGCACTGGATGAATTTCTTCAAAATCAGATGATGAGACCTCTGTCGAATTGAATCTGAGACTGGTCCGTATAATCGGACGCTTTAATAGAGATCCCCTAACGACTCTTGAAGCCAGAAACATTTTATTTCCTTGAGATGAGCTTGTTGGACAATTTTTTTTCGGTACTGAAAAATTCCAATTAATTTAATCGAGGATTCTAAAACTTGTGATGAGTGTAATTCAGAACTATACAAAGTGTACGTTTGATTGAATGATGAGTGTTTAAATTACTAACTTTAATTCCAATAGCTAAAAAAGTAGGTGAAGGTACTTATGCTGTTGTTTACTTGGGGAAACAAGTGTCAACAGAAAGAGATATAGCCATTAAAGAGATCAAAACGGGGCAATTCAAGGATGGATTAGATATGAGTGCTATTAGGGAAGTCAAATATTTACAAGAGTTAAGACACGTTAATGTTATTGAATTAGTGGATGTTTTTTCAACTGATGGTAATCTAAACTTAGTATTGGAATTCTTACCAGCAGATTTAGAAATGATAATAAAAGATAAAAAAATTCTATTCAGTCCCGCAGATATTAAGTCATGGTTGTTAATGACTTTAAGAGGTGTGCATCATTGTCATAGAAATTATATTTTACATAGAGATTTAAAACCAAACAATTTACTACTGGCACCAGATGGACAGTTAAAAATTGCTGATTTTGGTTTAGCAAGAAGTTTAGGATCACCAAACGAGGATTTGACGTCAAATGTGGTAACTAGATGGTATAGAGCACCGGAATTATTATTCAATGCAAAGCATTATACAGAAGCTGTTGATTTATGGGCAATTGGTATTATTTTTGCAGAATTAATGTTGCGAGTCCCATACTTACCAGGAAAAGATGATATTGATCAAATAGACGTCACATTTCAAGCATTAGGAACACCCACAGAGCAGCTATGGCCTAATGTTTCAAGTTTACCTGGCTATAATAATTTAAAAATTTATCCAAAACCAACTTTAACTGAATTAAGAAAAAGATTTATAGCAGCAAGTGAATCTGCTTTAACTCTAATGATGGGTTTAACCGAAATGAACCCAGCTAATAGATGGAATACAGAAAGAGCGTTATTATCAGAATATTTCACAGAAGTTCCATTGGCTACAGAACCTTCAAAATTACCAAAGTTGAGTAAAAAAGAGGAATAAATATCTAATAATCATCGTATATTTAATTGTATCTTAACCATGGTAAATGTTTTTAACATATTTACCAATAGCTAAGGATGCTGTTAAACCTGGACTTTCAATACCTAATAAATTAACAAAACCTTTATAACCTTCTTCTTCTCTAATCACAAAATCTTGAAATTCATCACTATTAGGACCAATTAATTTTGGTCTTATACCCGCATAGCTTGGCTCCAAGTCTGAAATCATGACATGTGGCAGGTATCTCATAATTTCTTCATAAGCTTCTTCTTTACGGGATTCAGTTGGTGCCAAATCTAATGGAGAATCAACCCATTCAATATCCGGACCAAATCTAATCTGACCATCAAGACTGATGGTGAGATGTGTACCTAAACCTTTAACTTCTTTGCGCTTTGGTGCAGGGTAGATCAACCTTCTAACTTCTGGGAACGAACTATTTAGATTGAAATAAGTACCTTTTGCATAATATAACTTAACCTTTCTATCTTCTGGTAAGAGTAAATTAGATATTTTATCTGCGTAAAGACCAGCTGAGTTGACAACGTTGTTAACTGAAATCTCTGTCACTTCACCATCTTCTAATTGAGACTCAACTTCTAACTTATAACCATCTGAAGTTTGTGTAATTCCTGTGACTTTTGAACCAACTGCAACTTCACCATCATTTGACTGAAAGACTGACTCTATCCATTCCATTAAGCTATGTGATGAAATAATACCCGTAGTTGGTGATACTAATATACCTCTTTGGGCTTGGACAGCAGCTTCAATGTATTGACCTTTATAAGTTGGCATCAATTCAGTTTTAACACCTAATTCTTTAGCCTTGTAATGAATTGACTCCAGAAATGCATCTTCAACGTCTGTTTGAGCAACAATCCATTTACCACATCTTTGCATTTCAACACCAGCTTTTTTAGCGTCTGAATAGATCAGCTCTTTACCTTCGATACATAATTTTGTTTTCAAACTGTCTTTTGGATAATACAAACCAGCATGTATAACCTCACTATTTCTTGAAGAGGTTTCTTGTCCAACCTTTGTATTTTTTTCTATTAATATAACTTTATTACCTGGGACTTTGGCTAATTCAGCAGCTACTGAGAGACCGACAACGCCACCACCAATGACAGCATGTGAATAATCTACTTTAGCAATGCAAGATGCGTGGAATTGACGAGCAAACAGAGAAAATGGACGAACTTGGACCATTTTAATGTAGATTGTTGAAAGTTGAAATTTATTTAGTGGAGATTTTTACGGACTTCGAAGGTTGAAAAAAAATTAAAACGTTAAAAAATCTATTTAATTAATAATGTTGAGACTTGGAAGGAGATTCTTTTCTAATTCGAGGCCTCCAATCTATGAGATCCTTCCCAAGAAGAAAATAATGAACAGAATTTTGTTTGATTTGGACAGTCGACACGGTTATGGTAAATTATACAGTGCTTATGAAGCTGTTTATAAAAAGTTAGACAATGATGAAGAACCAATACTTCCAAAATATATCAATGCTTCTGATTTGATGATCATGAAGAAAGCCTTAGAGAATATTCGTATTATGACACATACAGCTAATAGGAACCTTGTTGATCTTGAAAACGAATTAGTGGAACAAGCTGCTGAACATGGGAATAATGACGCAGTGGCTCTATTAGCATTTGAAGCTATTGTAAATGAGAATGCTAGTCAAGAAGATAAGATATACGCCAAAGAATTGGTTTCGAAGTTATTAGATTTATCACATCCTTTAACGATTAAATTAAGTGGTGATTTATGTTTAAAAAATGAAATGAATGATCAAGCTGAAAAATTCTATTATGATTTCTTAGAGTTAGAAGATGATACATTTTTAGCATCTGAAGTATTTAAGCAATTAGGAATAATCAACTTTCAAAAGCCAAATTTAGTTTCGAGTAAACAATTTTTCGAACGATCAATTAGAACTGGCCCAATCGATAAAGTTGCTGATTGTCATTATTATTTAGGTCAGTTGAATATTCATGATCCAAGAAAAGCAAGACATCACTTTGAGTTAAGTGCCAGTCAAGGATTTAAAGAATCTTTTCAACAATTGGGATTTTTAGAATTGAATTTTTTTGGTAATTTAAATAAGGCAAAAGAATGGTTCAAACTAGGTTCTGAAATCTCAGATTTGAGTTGTATTATTGGATTATTTGACTGTTCAATAAGAGAAAAAAAATGGAAAAATGCATATAAAACTTATAAATTATTGGAAAATTCTTTACCAAATTCAGCAAATGAAGATAATGTTACAGTTTGGAACCATTTCTTAGAAAATAGAAAGAAATCAATCGAATTGATGAATAAAAATTATCAGCCAGTGAAAGAAACTATTGAAAAGATTCAAGATTTTCGAAATTCACCAGCACCAGCTGAAAATAAAACTACAGATAGATGGGGGTTATAAAATGTACATATAAAACTATTCCCAAGGCCATTTACAGTATACAATAACGTCTCCTCTTCGTCTTTCATCCCAATGGAAATAGCTATTGAAAAATCTAGCACACTCAGTATACGCTGAATCTTTCAAATAGTCTGAAATGAAAGGTTCTAAATCTTCAAAGAAGACAAGATGTGAAGGCCAAAAATAATTATATTGATTTCCTGTAGAGTATAAATCTTTTATCAAAGGTGGTGGGAAATGTTTGACTAAATAAGATTTTGGATCATCGTAAAAATAATCAGATTCATCCATATATTTTTCAACTTTTGAACTTGATTCTGAATCATTCAATAAATGCAATGGAGGCTCACAAGTTAAGAACCAAGAGTTATAATTCAGATCTTCTCTGTGTAGATATGATTGCCAGGGAGTTGAGTGACATGGGGTTAGAAATCCAATTGAACTGACATCAACATCTTCACGCAAATAATGAATGACATCAATCACACCACGTTCTTGGAATTGTGTTAAAAATATTGACAGAAGTGTATTTATAATTATGATGAAATAAGTTGAAATTTTGATTAATTTTGAATGATGTAGATTTAAATAATAAAATCCATAAGAACTGAATAATAATAAAATTGGTTGTAATGGATATAGGAATCTGAATTCTTTATGATCAATCATTGAAAATGGTATGATTGTTGCTAGAATTAAAAACTTCATAGTTTTGTTATTGTATTTAATTAAACCATATATAAAGAATGGTAAAAATGTCAATAAAATCAATGGTAAACTTTGAAGTAAGTGGAAATGCCATGGTGCAACTCCATAAAATTTTGACAATGAAGAAATTAAATTGAATTTAATGAAATTCCAAATTGGGATGGTTAATTTCCCATAATAATAATAATCAATTAAAAGATTAGTTAGCAATGCATAAACACCAACGAATAAAGTTTGGATTGAAATTGCTGTTTTCTTGTCTTTATACTTGAATAATAATTGTATACCTAAAATAAACCAAATCAAACCATTTGTTGGCCTCATAAAGCAACTAATTGCCGCAAAGAATAGACTTGTGTTCAATTCAAAAAAATCATATTCATGCCATGGCCAATAGGACAAAGAGATACAAGTTAAAGTAAGTTCAAAACTATTTGCAAATGTTCTTGTGATCATAAACCAATTAAATACACTGATAATACTCAAGAACAAAGCCCATCTTGCAACTATTTCATTCTTAGTCAATTTATAAACAAAGTTATAGAAACAATATTCACCAATACTTGCAATTATTGCTTGAAAGATCTTTGGTAAATAAATAACACCTAAATCACCCAAGTCTAATAATTCAGAAAACTCATAAACGATTGAGAACAAGAAAGGATGTAGAAATCCACGAAGACCATATTGCCATTCCCATGTTAAATTACCATAACCAAATACAAATTCATGTGCAGGTTCCAAAGATTGCCAATATTCGTCTGCTTGGAAAAACGTGTTGATCGTAATTGAATTGATTGATCTTAGGATGATCAAGTAAGGTAACACGAGCCCCATCGGTAGATGAAGGTCATTTGGCTTCTCTTCTTTACCTTCTTTCTCTTCTTTCAATGCAGACATGGGCTTATATAAGAAATTTTTCATCAAGAAAAAAAATTCAATGCGATGAGCTTTTGGACTTTCTGAAAACTTTTCAATTATGACATTTTCAGTATCCGAGAGATCCTTTTTATATGAGTCTCTTAAACAGAGTCCACCTATGAGACCAGATGGCCGTCATCCTAGTCAGTTCAGACCGATGGAGTCTGAATTAGATGTTGTTACTGGGTCTAATGGTAGTGCCAAAATCACATTAAGTGATGGATCTGAATGCCTTGTCAGTATCAAGACCGAGGTTGTTGAGACTAGATCTACACAAGAGTTTATTGCTGTTGATGTTGAGATTGATAACCATAAAGATGATTCTTCATTAACATTAACAATTAAATCCATATTAGAATCGTTATATTTACAGAATATCGAACCAAAAAGATTAAAATTAACAGAGAAGTTCAGTTACAAACTATATATAGATGTTCTAGTGCTAGCGAACTACTCATATCCATTAACACTTGCATCACAGACGGCATTTCTAGCCATTAGAAATACTTACTTACCAAAACTAATCTCAAGTGTTAATGATAAAGAAATAGAAGAACAGCCTTTATTTGATGAATTGGAATTAATCAAATTGGATTTAGATCTACCAATAATATTTACATTTGCCTTGTTTGGTAACAATTCATTAGTTGATCCAAATTCACAAGAAATTGAAGTTTGTGATAATGGATTAATCATTAGTTATTTTGAAGACAAGGTAATTGCACCATTATCAAACATAAATCTAAACGATGACAAGCTAAAGAGCATGAATCCTTTATTAATAACTAAAACCACTTTAATCGTCACTGAAATTGGTCCTTCAGTTGTCAAAGCTCTGAGGTCAATTGAATAAAAAATCCGAATATAAAAATTTACTCTTTAATCAATTAGCGCTTGTATTAAATAGATGTTGATATTTGGTTATTTCGTCGTGTTTCTCACTTCTTTGGTCATTGCAAACTACTCTCCAGTACCAATAACATGTCCTTCATATCCTTTGATCAGACAAGGACCAGTAAATTAATACCAAAAATTAGCATTTTTATAACTCTGCTAACAATTGAAGTATACCTCAATTAAGGAACGTCATTATATAAGTCAAAGACAAAAGGTTACACAACAAGCTCTTTCAAAATTTTTAAAAAGGATTGCCATTCCTGGTTTTGATGTTGATAAATTTACTTTATCTACTAGTAAGCCTATTTCTATTGGCATTGCATTATCTGGTGGTGGGTATAGAGCTTTTCTAAATGGTGCTGGTATGCTTGCTGCTCTTGACGATAGAACTTATAATTCGTCGTTACCTGGTCATTTAGGTGGCCTTTTACAAAGTTCAAGTTATTTAGCTGGTATTTCAGGTGGTTCATGGTTAGTGATGTCTTCTGTGATGAGCGATTTCAAGCCTTTAGTTAAATTAAGACATGATTGGGATCTATTTGAACCTTTATTGGAAGGGGTTCCTAATATAAACCAATTAGATGTTAGTAGAAATGACGTTCAAGTTTTACCTTCAGATTTTAAAGATGATGATTTAGGATTTTACGATCAATTGAATAGAATTGGTAAAAGATCTAATCCAAATGATGAGCTTTATGATGACTCAATTTTTGAAAATTTTTATGACAGATTTGAAGAAGTTATTAACATTGAAGATGAAGAAAATGCTTATGATTTATTCAAAAGAGATAAAAAAGAAGATGATTGGTTTGAAGGGTTCAAAAGTTTTTTCAAAGATTTGTTTAAAAAAAAAGATGAAACACCAAAAGTTTCAACTAGCGTTTTAAAGAGTATTGAATTGTCACCAGATGTTTCATTGAAATCAATGAAAAAAATCTTTAACTTCTACAAAAATTTACATTTGGAAGTTAGAGCTAAAAAATTGAATGGATTTTTAGTCTCATTTACTGATTACTGGGGTCGTGCATTATCAAGAAGGATTTTCCCAAAAGATTCAAGATCAACAGACTTAACATTTTCATCAATCGTGAAATCAAAATCTTTTAAAAGTTTTCAATTGCCTTTCCCAATTATTTTGTCAGATTTAAGGAATCCAGGAGTTGAAAAATCTTCAGTTAATAGTAATGTTTTTGAATTTAATCCATTTGAATTTGGTTCTTGGGATATGAATGTATTCGTCAACTTAAAATATCTAGGTTCTTTATTATATAATGGTAAGCCAATTTTCCATTTATCAAATAATACCATTTGTTTCACCAAGTTTGATAATGTGGGTTTTATAACAGGTACTTCATCATCATTATTTAACAATGTTTTTATATTTATTTGGCAAATTGCATCAAATTCATCGAAGAATAATTATAGAGCAATTAAAGCAGTATTAAACACATTTGGGTTAACTTCTTTACAAGACAGTAAAAGACATCCAGATTATGCATTATATTCTCCGAATCCATTTTATAGATTCAATTCAACAAATTGTAAAGATATTTACGATTCAAAAGTTTTATATATGGTTGATGGCGGTGAAGATGGTCAGAATATACCATATGTTCCATTATTACAGGAAGACAGAGGTGTTGATATTGTTTTATCATTTGATTCTACATCTGATGTTAATGGTTGGCCAAATGGTACAATTATTGAAAATACAGCGATTAGATTTAATAATTCAAAACATCATGGAATAACAATAACAATTAATGATGAAGTTAAAGTTATTAATAAATTCCCATATATACCAAATCCAAGTACTTTTGTTAAAAAGAGATTGAACAAGAAACCTATTTTTTTCGGTTGTTATTTGGATAAATATGAAGTTCGTAATGATGAAGAGCCTAATTTAATGACAATCAATGATTATTTACCTCCAATTATTGGATATTTTGGTAATGCTGAATATAGCTATCCTGCAAATTCATCTACTTTTAAATTGAATTATGAATATGATGAAATTTCGAAAACTTTAGAAAATGCGTATAACGTTATGACTTATGGAAATTCAAGCATTGATCCAGATTATAACAGATGTGTCGGATGCATTCTCATTAAAAGAGAGTTTGATAGAAAAAAAAGAGGGTTAAGTATCATAAACAAACTAGAAATACCAAAGTTTTGTAAAAAATGTTACAATGATTATTGCTACAATTGAAATGAAATTTACATTGAACGGCTGTAGCATATATCATGTGATAATCACGTGATAATCCAGTTTTTCGAGTTTTTCGATTCCCAGATTTTTTTTTTCAGTGTGGAAAAAAACAAAAGCGTGAAAATAAAAGTGAATTCACTTTAAACAACCATTTTCAAAGAACAATAAACTTAGAACCGTGTGTATTTGCGTTATCATATCATTCATTATCTGATAAAGTTAAATATCTCTTTTGTTTTCAATTAATTGCGGGTTTTACTGCTGTTTTTATTCCTTGTTTATTGTTTATTAGTTCTTTGAAGGTTTTTATATTTTGTTGATAATTCTTCCATCGTCAGAAGGTTATTCATCTCAAATTATGGCGTACACATCTCAGATAGATTCTTTTGCCCAAAGGCTTAAAGAAGATGTCGATTCAAAGACTAAACATTCTATTGTTTCAGAATTATCTGATATGATTGAGGCTTTTTCAAGTCCAAATGAATATGAACATTATTTATCAGAATTCGTTCCAATATATCTTGAATTATTGAATAGTGTTCCTGTTAGCTTTTCATCGTCTTCAGCAGATCACAAATTAAGAAATTCCATCTTGGAAGTGCTACATCGTTCTCAAATGAATGAAACTTTTCAAACTTATGCTTTAGACATTAATGATAGTTTACAGAAACTATTATCAATTGAAAACGAAGAAAATGGTGTTTTATGTCTCAAGATCTTAACAAGTCTTTTCAAATCTTATAAAACTGTCTTGACTGACAAGGCAGATTCATTTATTCAAATTATTGTTGAAATGTATAAAAATATGGAACAATTAGTTGATTCAACTTTTGTTAATTCAAATGAGTCTTTCAATAGACCAAGTTCTCCTTCATTACCAAATGCAGAAGAAGCTAAGCAATTAGCTAAATCAATGTATTCTTTCAAAACTATTGCTGAATGTCCAATTACAATGGTTACTTTAACTTCTTCATATAAACAATTGGTTACAACTTCTTTGCCAGAATTCATTCCCCATATTATTGCAATCCTACAATTAGAAGTTCCTCAACAGAAAGAAGCTAGAAAATTAGCTGAAGAACAAAATAAAAGATTAACTTCTGTTTCTCCAAATATTAAGAATAGACCTGCTTATGGCGATTTCATCTTGGGCCAGGTTAAAGCTGCTTCATTTTTGGCCTATATCTTTATTAGAGGATACTCTCAAACCTTATTACAAAAATATACTGAAATAATTCCTGATTTAATTATGAGGCTATTGCAAGACTGTCCAAGTGAACTCTCTGGTGCAAGAAAAGAATTATTACATGCAACAAGACACATCCTAACAACTCCACATAGAACTTTATTTATTCCAAAATTAGATTTATTATTTGACGAAAAAGTTCTTATTGGTGACGGTTTAACCGTCCATGAAACCTTACGTCCTTTAGCTTACAGTATTGTTGCTGATTTTGTGCATAATGTGAGAAATGAATTATCCACTGATAAAATTCTACAAACAATCACAATGTACTGCAACCATTTGCAAGATTCTTCATTAGCTTTAACTGTTCAAATTATGAGTGCCAAACTATTATTAAATTTAGTTGAGCGTATCATGCGTTTAAATTCAAAGTCTGAAGGTAGACAATTATTTATGTTGATTATTGATGCTTTTACAAAAAGATTTAAAGCTTTAAACCGTCAATACGGTAATATTATGAAACATCATAAAAGTTTAGAATCTATTAGAATTGCTAAAGAGAAAAAGAACTTGGATACTTTAAAGGAAGATAATCCAAATCAATTTGATCCTGATGATGAAATTAATAAATTCTTGGAAAAGGTTAAAACCTTTCAGCATAAAGATAAGAAGGATGAATCTAAAATCGAAGAAATTAAAGATGAAAAGAAAGATAACGATGGCGATTTTGATATGGATGGAGATTCTTCTGATTTCAATAACGAAAAATCTACAGAAGAAGAATCCGAAGAGCCAAAAGAATATGACATTTTTGATATTCAAAAAGAATTACCAATTCAAATTCACCCAGCAGTCAATAATGATCCTTTAAAAGATGCCCGTTATTTGTTCAGAACTTTATTGCAATTCTTGAAAACTATTTCATATGGTTTAAAAAACTTTAATCCACCACCACCTACTTCTCAAACTGAAGCCCATAATCAAAAATGGAATGATCTTGCTAGAGGCTTTTCAAATGAAGAAATTTTAATTTTAAGACAATTGTTTAAAGAATGTATCGCTGGTATGAGATTTTTCTCCACCTCATCAAGTAAGAGCCAAAAATCAGATAAACCAACTTTAGAATTTACTGGCCCTTCATTACCTGTCAGTTCATCAAAAGAAGAAAAAGATCTAATGGAAAATTTTGCAATCATCTTCATTCATATTGATGCCGCAACTTTCAATGAAATTGTCCAGGCTGAAATATCATATTTATATGATGCAATGTTAGAATATTCTGCGTTGCTTCACATTCCTCAATTCTTCTTAGCAAATGAAAATACATCTCCAAATTTTTCAGGTTTATTAATTTCATTTTTAAAAGAAAAATTGGATCAATTGGGTTCTTCAGATATTGTTAAAACTAATATTTTAATTCGTTTATTCAAATTATCTTTTATGTCTGTTAATTTATTCCCAACCTTGAACGAAAAGGTTATACTGCCACATTTAAATGATTTAATTCTTACTTCTTTAAAGTTAACAACTACATCAAAAGAACCGATTGCATATTTTCATTTAATTAGAACTTTATTCAGAAGTATTGGTGGTGGTAGATTTGAAAACTTATATAAAGAAATCATGCCATTATTACAAGTTCTATTGGAGTCTTTAAATAGAATGATTTTGAATGCCCGTCGCCCTCAAGAACGTGACATTTATGTTGAATTGTGTTTAACTGTCCCTGTTCGTTTGAGTGTTCTGGTACCACATTTGAATTATTTAATGAGACCGTTAGTTTTGGCTTTAAATAGTTCACAAGAATTAGTCTCTCAAGGTCTAAGAACCTTAGAATTATGTGTTGATAATTTGACTGCAGAATATTTTGATCCAATCATTGATCCAGTTATTGATGATGTTATGAAAGCTTTATGGAAACATTTAAAGCCGCTACCTTATCATCACCAACATTCTCACACTACATTTAGAATATTGGGTAAGTTAGGTGGAAGAAACCGTCGCTTTATCAAACCTCATGATGATCTAGAAGTCTCTGATGCTCTATCTCAAAATATTACATCTAAGTTCAAAATTAATGGTTTACCAGATGATGAAGCTTCCTTATCAATCACTACTGGTATCAAAGAAGCTATTGAAATTTTAGAAAATAATCAAATGGATTTACACTACAGAGTTAGTTCCTTCAAGTATATTTCAAAAACTTTCTTATTATTCATTGCATCTGATAAAATCCCTGA
Source organism: Millerago galiae (assembly GCA_030568845.1). NCBI lineage: Eukaryota > Fungi > Ascomycota > Saccharomycetes > Phaffomycetales > Phaffomycetaceae > Millerago > Millerago galiae. Next base: position 263,651 of record JAJMIZ010000008.1, on the reverse strand, counting down.
AAATTATGCTTCTTCTTTAGCTTCTGCTGTTACTTTAATTTCTACTGAAACTATTAATGTTGATGAATTAAAGATTATGGAGCAAAGCTTAATTAACAAAAGACAATTGAATCAAGAACAAGAATTAACTTTACGTTTATTGAAGTCAATATTCTATTCTATTTCCATTCCTGAGTTAAAAGACGATGCGACTGAATTAATCAAGAACATTACCGAACATTTAACTTTGCTAGCTGTTGGTAAAGTTTTAGCTGAAAAAGTTAAGAACCAACGTCCATTTTTAGTTGACGACAAAGAAGGTAATGTTATTGTTTCAGAAAGAATTATTTTTGATGCTATTATTTATGCTTTAAGCTCATATATTCTTGATGTTAGAGAAGCTGGTATTCAAGCAATCAAGATTATTTTCGATGCATCTGTTACCATTTTTGGTTCAAAAGAAAATGCTTTAGAATTTCCAATTTTGAGATCTTTCTTAAACGCATTTGTTCACTCAAGTTATGATGAAGCTTATTACAATAAATTAGCAAGTACTTTAGGATTACAAACAATGATTCAAGATTTAAATATTCCAATTTCTTGGTTCAAACCTCGTCAATTTGAATTTATCCATGCTATGTTTTATGTTTTAAGGGATACTAATCGTGAAGCCCCTCACGAAGTTTGTGATAATGCTAAAAAATTAATTTTGCATGTTTTGACTGAAGCTAATCAGGGTGTTACTGAAACTGAAGTTTTCGAAAAACCTTTTCAGACCATTGTTGGCGCATTAGTCTATGATTTAAGTAATGCTAACCCAATAGTTAGAGAAACTTCACAAGAAGCTTTGAAGGTTCTATCTGAAACTACGAAAGTTCCAATCTCACAAGTTATTGAAAAATGCAAAAATATTCTGTTAACTCCTATTTTTGGTAAACCGTTAAGAGCTCTTCCTTTCCCTATGCAAATTGGTAATATTGATGCAATAACATTTTGTTTAGGCCTAGAAAATTCATTTTTAACGTTTAATGATGAATTAAATAGATTGTTAATGGAAGCGTTAACCTTGGTTGACGCTGAAGATGAATCATTAACAAGTGCGCATAAGGTTTCTGAACATAGAACTGCGGAGCAATTAGTTAAACTAAGAGTTGTTTGTATTAAACTATTGTCATTAGCTTTAACTAAACCAGAATTTACTTCAAGTCAGCAAGGTCACACTAGAATTAGAATCTTAGCTGTTTTCTTCAAAACTTTATGTGCTAAATCTACAGAAATCATTAATGCCTCTCATTTAGGATTGCAGCAAGTTCTGTCACAAAACGCCAAATTACCTAAAGAGTTATTACAAAATGGGTTGCGTCCGATGTTAATGAATTTATCAGATCATAAGAAATTAACTGTTTCTGGTTTAGAAGCTTTAGCAAGATTGCTTGAACTATTGATTACTTACTTCAAAGTTGAAATTGGTAGAAAGTTATTGGATCATTTGATGGCTTGGGCTCAACCAGGTATGTTACACACTACTGCGTCCGAAGAGTTAGAGCATAATCCTACTGTCAAGGTTATTGTTGCTATCTTGAATATTTTCCATTTATTACCTCCAAAAGCTTATACCTTTATGGAAGAAATCATTAGAACTTTGAATTTCTTGGAAGATAATTTACGTCGCCAGCAAGGCTCTCCGTTCCGTGAACCAATTGCCAAATTCTTGAATCGTTTCTCTACTGAAACTTTTCAATTCTTTTTGCAACAGTTTCAAATTAGAAAAATGGGTACTAAATTGTCATACTTCATCTCTTTACCAGAATGTGGTGACTTGAGAAAAGCTATCAATGAAAATATTTCCGCATTTTACAATAGTATTGGTACTGAAACTAATTCAGAATTCAAAGCAATTAGATTTGCAAACTTTATTGATTTAATTAACAGCTTGGCAGAATCAGATCCAGAATGGCTATTAAACAACAAGCAAATTTTACTTGATGTTTCTTCATTTTCAAAAGAGATCAATCATATTGAAAAATCTGCTCCATTAACTTCCCCAATTCATTTCTGTATAAGGCAAGGTATTGAAAAATTACAAAGCTTATTTGCAACATTATTTAATGCAGAACCAAAAGATGCAAATATTATTATTGGATTGATTGATTTATTATCATCTATTGAAATTCCAGTTTCTTCTGGATTGGAAGATTTTATCTTTGAAAAAATAGTTAGATCTGAAGATGTTGAATTACGTCAAGAATTTTTGGTCAAATCAATTGTTTTTGCTACTGATAATAAACCACTAAATTCAAGAATTTTTGTTTTAAGGAATATTTTCAATCCAATTATCCTCAATGAAAGTTTAAAATCTGGTAATTTAGATGCTTTAGTGTCAACAAAATCACAGGGAAGTAAAATTCAAGCTTGGTTAGATTTAGTTCACAATAAAGTCTGGAGGGCAAACAATGAAATGACTCAAAATCATACAGCTGGTTCTATTGATAACTTGAGGTTTGAATTATTACAGCTATCCTCAATGTTAATTAAATATGCTCCACAAGTCACTGCTGACTTAAGAAAGGATATTATAAAATTCAGTTGGAATTTTATTAAATTAGATGATATTTTAACTAAACAAGCTGCTTATGTTGTTACTTCATATTTCATTGCAGCTTATGAAACACCTGTTAAGATTGTCACCCAAGTTTTTGTTGCTTTATTAAGAACTCATTCTGTTGATTCTAGATATTTAACCAGACAAGCATTAGATTTATTGGCCCCTGTTATGCCCCAACGTATGGCACAAGAAGGCTCTCCAACTGGATGGATTAAATGGGTTAGAAGAATCTTGTCAGAAAATAATCAAGTTCAAAATCTTAATGTTTACCAGTTTTTAATTCATCATTCAGATATTTTCTATATCGCTAGAGATCATTTTATTCCTAATATCATTACGTATATGGGTAAATTAACTTCAATGGCAAACCCAGCCACTGAAAATCAATTGTTATCTATCGAATTAGCTGAATTGATCTTAAATTGGGAAATCAAAGCCAAGGAAGAAGCTACTGTTGAGCAAGTTGGCTCATCTGCTTCTCCTGTTGCAAGCTCTAACTTAACTGAAAAGGAGGAAGAAAAATTACTAGGTTCACAAGATGCTATTATTTCTGAAATTTCATGCTCTGATATTACTACACCAAGTAATTACTCTGTTCCATTTGTTCAAAGAGAAGCTTGTATTACATTTTTGATTAGATTTATATGTGTTAGCTCTCAAAGGGCATCTGAAAATGAATTAGGTCAAAAAGCACTTCACATTTTATACAAACTTTTAAGTCCAGGATTTTGGTCTGAAGTTACTGTTAAATTACAATTTTTTGAGAAATTCTTGGTTAATGCTGATTTTTCAAGTGCTAATGTTCTAGGATACTGCTTAAATGCTTTAGATGTATTAGGTATTGCTTTAGAAGGTAAATCTTCTCAATGGATTGTAGAAAATATTGAGTTCATTCAAACTTTATTAAACAAATGTTTACATTCAGATAATCATGATGTTCAAGAAGGCTTGCAACGAGTCCTAAGAATTGTTTTGAAAGCAATCACTAAAGAAGGTGGCACTGATAAGAAATCTCAAAGTGAAGAAGTTAAATCATTCTTAGCTTCACTAAGTAGCATTGTTGCTGAAGATTTACAAAACACCAATTCAGTTGCTGCTGGTGTCACTTTAGCCTGGACATTGGCTAATCACTATCCAAAAAGTTTAGATCCATTGATTCAAAGTATTATCAGAACATTTGCTAAGATCTGCAAAGATCATATTTCAATTTCTCAAACAGATCCAAGTTCTCCACAAGCTGAATTTGAAGCTAAAATGACAACCAAGCTATTGGGTAAAATTTTATATATCTCATCAATGAGAATTTCCACATTAAGTGATCAACGTCGTATCTTTTTGACACTTTTAGCCCAATTGATTGATCGTTCTTTAGATATTAGATTATTAGGTAATATAATTGATATTGTTAGAAGTTGGGTTTTTTCTACTACTGATCTATTCCCAACAACCAAAGAAAAAGCTGCAATTTTGATAAAAATGCTTGTGTTTGAATTAAGAGGTGAATTAACTCTATCTAAAGAATTTTATCAAATTGTTGTTGATATCTTTGAAGATAAAACCATGGCTTGTTCAGAGTTGACTGTTAGAATGGAACAACCATTTCTAGTGGGTACTCGTCTAGCTGACGTTGGAATCAGAACGCGTTTAATGTCTATTTTAGATGAAAGTTTAGAAAAAGACATCAATAAAAGATTGAATTATGTCATTAGAGAACAAAACTGGGAGTTTTTAGCTGATTATAACTGGTTAAATCAAGCCTTACAATTATTTTATGGTTCATGTGACTTAAATCATAAATTAGGATTGGAAAATTCTTACAAATTTGCCTCATTAGATCAAATTCAATCAATTGTTAAAGATTCTGATGCTATTCCGTCTGAAGGTGTTGATGATTTGATTTCAAGACAAGACCGGTTCTTAGCTGAAGTTGGAAATATTACTGCAGGTGATATTATTTCCCCATTAATTGATCTGTTCTATAAAAGTCCAGAAGTTGTTCATAAAACTTGGGTTGATGTTTTCCCAGTAGTCTATACTTCTATTGGTCGCCGTGAAGTTCAAAACTTCAAGGAAGCATTGGTAATCTTATTATCCAAAGATTATCATACTCGTCAAGCCGAGGCTCGTCCAAATGTTATTCAATCTTTGCTTGAAGGTATTGGAAAGTGTCAGGACTTGCAGCTACCACCTCATTTGGTTAAATATTTAGGTTATACATTTGATGCTTGGTATCCATCATTGAAAATTCTTGAATCAATTGAGGAACATCCATTTGTTGAAAATGCTGTCATTCGTGAAACTAATCAAGATGCCTTGGTTGAAATTTATGCTTCATTACAAGAGGATGATATGTTTTATGGTGAATGGAGAAGAAGAGCAAAATATCAAGAAACTAATGCCGCATTATCATATGAACAGATTGGTTTATGGGATAAAGCCCTTCAATTGTATGAAGTTGCTCAAATTAAGGCTAGAAGTGGAGTATTACCATATGGTGAATCCGAATATTCATTATGGGAAGATAATTGGATTTTATGTGCTGAGAAACTTCAACATTGGGATATTTTAACTGAATTGGCTAAACATGAAGGTTTCACTGATTTGTTATTAGAATGTGGTTGGAGAGTTGCTGATTGGTCCGCCGATAAGGAACCATTAGAACAATCTGTTAAAACTGTTATGGATGTTCCTACCCCTCGTCGTCGTATTTTTGAAACATTTTTATGCTTACAAGGTTTCTCTCAGCAGAAAGAAACACTTCAAGATTTGTCAAAATTATGTGATGAAGGTATTCAATTAGCTTTAAACAAATGGCATGCATTACCAAGTAGATTTACAAATGCGCATGTTCCTTTGCTTCATTCTTTCCAACAATATGTTGAATTTATGGAAGCTTCTCAAGTTTATGGTTCTTTATTAACTACAAATGCTCAAAACTTAGATAATAAGTCTCAAGAGCTAAAAAGAGTTCTACAAGCTTGGAGAGAACGTTTACCAAATGTTTGGGATGATATCAACATTTGGAATGATTTGGTAACCTGGAGACAGCATGCATTTGGAGTCATCAACAAAGTTTATATGCCATTTATTCCTGCTTTACAACAAGCTAATGGTAATAGTAATGTTTCAAGTTATGCTTATAGGGGTTATCATGAAATTGCATGGGTCATTAACCGGTTTGCGCATGTTGCTCGTAAACATAATATGCCAGATGTTTGTATTAATCAATTAACCAAGATCTATACTTTACCAAATATTGAAATCCAAGAAGCATTTCTGAAATTAAGAGAACAAGCTAAATGTCATTACCAAAATCCAAATGAATTAAATACTGGTTTAGATGTTATTAGCAATACTAATTTGGTTTATTTCGCTACCCAACAAAAGGCAGAATTCTTTACATTAAAAGGTATGTTCTTAGCTAAGCTAAAAGCACAAGATGAAGCTAATCAAGCATTTGCAACTGCCGTCCAAATAGACTTGAATTTAGCCAAGGCATGGGCAGAATGGGGTCATTTCAACGATCGTCGTTTGAAAGAATCACCAAATGAAATGGTCTATGCTAATAATGCAATTAGCTGTTTCTTACAAGCCGCTGGTTTATACAAAAATGGTAAGGCAAGAAGCTTATTATGTCGTATCTTATGGTTAATCAGTTTAGATGATAAGAATGGCTCTTTGTCTCAAGCATTTGAATCATATAGAGGCGAAGTTCCAGTTTGGTATTGGATTACATTCATTCCACAGTTATTAACTTCATTATCTCATAAGGAAGCTAAATTGGTTCGTCAAATTTTGATTAGAATTGCAAAGACATATCCACAAGCATTGCATTTCCAATTACGTACAACTAAAGAAGATTTCAGTGTTATTCAAAGACAAGCCATTGCTGTTGCAAACCGTCAAAGCGGTTCTCAGGGCACTCCTCAACCTCAAACTAGTGCGCCATCTACAGAAAATCAATCTCCACAGAGCCAGGGTGATAAACCTCAAAGTTCTCCTCAAGTTTCTAATGGTCAAACAAGTACCCCTTCTACTGGTGGTATTCGTCAGCCATGGGAATATGTTGACGAAATTATGGGAATTTTGAAAACAGCTTATCCATTATTAGCATTATCATTAGAGTCATTAGTTGATCAAATTAATCATAGATTCAAATGCAGTGCGGATGAAGATGCTTATAGATTAGTTATTGCTTTATTGAATGATGGTATCCAATATTCCAATCGCTTGGCTAATCCAAGAGAAGATGCTAAATTACCACCAACCACTGAAGCTAATATTAGTAGATTTGCTGACACAATTTTACCAAAGCATATCAGAGCTGAATTTGATAAAGATTTTATTTCAACTAAACCAAACTTACAAAATTATATTCACAAATTAAGAAAGTGGAGGGATCGTTTAGAAGACAAACTAGATAGAAGATTTTCATCAGTTAATTTAGAAAGTGTTTGTCCTCACTTAAGTGAATTTCATCATCAGAAATTTGAGGATATTGAAATTCCAGGTCAATATTTGTTGAATAAAGACAATAACTCTCATTTTATTAAAATTGAAAGATTTTTACCAACATTAGAATTAATTAGAGGGACTCATGCCTGTTATAAACGTATCAAGATTCGTGGTCATGACGGTAGCTTACATCAATTTGCAGTTCAATTCCCAGCCGCTAGGCACTGCAGAAGAGAAGAAAGAATTTTCCAATTATATCGTATTTTAAATGATACTTTATCTAAAAGGGTTCAAACCAGAAAGAGAAATATCCAATTTACTTTACCAATTGCAGTTCCGTTAGCTCCTCATATTCGTATCATGGATGACACTTCTTCGTTATCTTCTCTACATGAAATTTATGAAGATTATTGCAAAAAGAAAAACTTGAATCGTGATGAACCGTTAATTTATTTCAATGAAAAGATGAGAGCCGCATTTGACCCTCATCTTCCAAAGCCTGACATTATGAATATCAGAGTTGAAATATTTAGTGCTATTCAATCATTAATTGTTCCAAATACCGTTGTTAAGAACTATTTCACGGATTTATATTCTAAATTTGAAGATTTCTGGCTATTCAGAAAACAATTTACCTCACAATATGCTTCATTCATCTTTATGACATATATGATGAGTATTCCAGCTCGTCAACCTCACAAAATTAGTATTAATGAAAGATCAGGTGCTGTTACTACATTTGAAATGTTACCATCTAAAATTGCAAGCTCAAAATCAAACTCAAATTTCTTTGCTAATTCAGGGTTAGATGTCTCAGCTCAAAGAGCAGCTCCAATCTTCTATAATGCAGAAAGCGTTCCATTTAGGTTAACTCCAAATATTCAACAATTAATCGGTGAATCAGGTCTTGAAGGTATATTATCAGTTCATATTTTATGTATTGCCCAAGCTTTAACTGAACCAGAATCAGAATTAAATACTCATTTGCCATTATTTGTTCGTGATGAAACTATCTCATGGTTTACCCAACAGCATCGTCCTTCAGCTGAAGAACCTCAGCTACGTGAAATTGTTCGTGTTAATGTTGAATTGATTAGTAAAAAAGTTCAACAAATCAGTGCAAATAACGGGAGTAGCGTTGCAACCCAAAACATCCTTGATTTCATTCAACAAGCTGTTAATCCAAGAAACTTAGCAGCCTGTGATACTTTATGGATGGCTTACCTATGATTTTTATTATAAATTAGAAATCAAAAAAGAAAATGAAAAAAAAAATATGTATATTAGTTTATTATGAATGTATTATTGTTACAGTATTTATAGTAAACCGTTTTATTGTCTGTCTAAATAAATTTATATAACATTTAAAGGATATAATCTCTTATTTTTGTTTTTATTGATACACGCATTTAAGCGAATTTTAAAGCAACTGAGAAACCAAAACCTGGTTTAGCAATGTCATTACTTCTAACTTTAAGAGGAATGTTGTAACTTAAGTCAGCAATTGCATTATCACCTTTATAAATTAGGCCAACACCAGTTGAAACGGCACTTTTAGTAAAAATATCACCACTCAAAGCGTACTTTTTAAACTGATCGCATTCTAAATCAAAAACATCGCCAATATTTAAGAATGAATGTAATCTCAAAGGTTGAGCAGATGGCACATTATGAAGTTTGGAATATAATGAGAAATTAGCTTTGTAAGAAGAGGTACCACCAATGAAATCGTCACCGTCTTTCAGACCAACTGAGTTCAATTTAAAACCTCTTAAAGAGTGAAGACCACCTAAAGTAAATTTATCAATGATTGGGACTGAATCAGCTGATTTTTGGAAAATTGTACCAGCTTCTAAATCAAATTCGGCAGTGATTGCATTGTTGAAGATTGATTTAAAAGAATTGAATCTAAATGTAGTTTTATTGAAAGATTCTAATGGTGTGTGGTTATTTTTTTGAGCAAAGACATCAGCAGTGTTGTAACCCGCTAATTCATTTGTAAAATCAAGAAGTATACCTTGAGTTGCAAACTTACCAATTAATTTTCTTGAATCATATTTATAGTTAAAATTTGCAGCAATTTTGAAATCACTACCAGCGCCTGCACGAATTGAATCGCTTGCTGAATTTGCGACATTTCTAATCTGTCTATTTGTGAATGATATACCAGTAGTTAAGACACTGACTGAAGGTCCAAAGGTTTTACAATTGAAATTTTTAGTTGATTGTAAACCTAATAAAGCACCAACGGTATATTGTTCATGATTTGCCCAAGATTTCGCATCAACAGAAGAAATAACTGGGTTAAAAATGGCTCTAAGATTTTTATAATGTTCCAATGGCTTCAACAAAGTTAAATCCCAAGATTTGGTGTTGACTGAGTTATTGATCAAATCATAATTAACGTTAACATCAACTAATAAAGAACAAGCTTGCTTTAGAAGGTTTGGTTCTAAATATTGGAAAGAGGCACTCGCAGCGGTGTCTGAAGTTTTTGAAGATGAAGAATATTTATATAATGGTAATTGTTCAAGTGTGAACTTAGCATTAACTGGGACAAGTGATGATTTAAAATCTGATTCACCTTTAGTAATTGTCGAAGTAATATCTTCAGAAACATCTAGTTTGACATTAACTGATTTGAATAAACCTGTAGTTAATAAGGTGGCGTGAATTTTATCCAATTCATCATTTAATTCGACTAATGGAATTAAATTTGATTGTCTATCTTGAAGTAATGGTGCAACTAACGAGTTGTAATATTTATCACTAAATTCAGCACCGGTAAAAGTGATTTTATTCAGAAGAAGAGGTTTTGTGGATTGATGGGATAGAGTAGAATCATCATAAGAATCTCCAAAATGAATTGACTGGGACATTTTGACTTTATAATTATTGAAAAGTGCAACTTTTTTATTGGAATGAAATTTGTGCGTCGCCCGGAGATTTAAATTCATTATGTAATTAATTCTTTAACATTAACAATGTGGTATTTGAAGTACCGTTATGAGGATAAGGAAGGGAAGAGCTACTCAAGGAGTTCATTGCTCGAATGTGGTATTGAGTACAGTTTGGGTAGAGCCTCAAGAAATTTGTTTAAAGTGGATAAACCTTCAGTTAGTGCTATTCATTTGAAGTTTATTATTGATCCAATTGACTTTCCAATGAGGTCACCAGTGTTAAAGTTAAAAATAATAGGTCAGTCAGCTACAATTAATGATAATATGCTGAATCTATCAAAATTACCCAAAGAGGAGCGTGAAAATGCTGAGTTTATGGAATTTAATAAGAACATCCATGTTAAGATTAGTGGAGTTGTTATTAAATTCTTTAATAAACCAATGCTATTTAAGGTAAATAATGAATTGGCTCTTGAGTATAAACCAGGTTTAAAAAAATTAGGCATTCCGTTTACAACTACCTATTTACCAGAAACTACGCATTTAATAAAACAAAAGGCAGATAATTCTTTGGATGTTTTAGCTGCTCTACTATATCAAATTCCAATAGTCACTCCAAAATTTATTGATAAATTAATTGATCGTAGTGATTCATTGATAGAAAATTATGAAAAAAATGTACCAAATTTTGAGGATTATATCTTGGATGAACTATATATCCCAAATAAAGAAAGACCAGAACTTCTTCAAAACTTGCTGTTTATGTTTTTTGATGAAAATCAGTTCAATTACTTGACTCCAATTTTGAAAATATCAGATACAAAAGTTGAACTGTTTAATTTGAAGAATAAGAAGTCCAAAGATGTTATTGAATTCATTAATGATTTGAAGACAGAAAAAAACATAATTATTGTTCAACCAGATATCAAAGATGAAGGTTCCCCAGAGTCTGTAAAAATCATTGAAACTTTAAACAATGTTGTTAAGGCCTTGAGTATTTATTTAATTACAAATGAAGATATTTTCAACTCAGTTTTAAATTTAAATATTGACATTTTAACAAGGAAACGACCAATTAAATCGCCATCAACTGTGATTAATGACACGTTACAACCCCATAAAAAGAAAAGAAGAGTTAAGATTAAAGCTTTAGATAGTTTAGATTTTTTTGGTGGTGGTAATAGCGTTTCCCAAGTTCCAGATCCCTTAAAGAAAGATGTTGAGATGGTTATTCTTGATGATGATGAAGAACCACAACCTCCAGCTAAAAAGTTAAGATCAAAAATTAAGCCTATGAGCAATCAATTAATTGAAAGTATTGAAAGTCTTGATATGAAGCTTTCTCGAGATGAAATTATTGAAATACAATCCAGTCAACCACTTGAAGAGAAGAAAGCAGAAAATGAAAAAGAGGAGAATAAGATAGAAAAAGCAGAAATTGCTGAGCCTAAATCAATCACGAAACAACATTCATTTCTTGTAGCTGCACAAAACACAAAAGAAGAAGCAAATAAAAGAATTGCAGATGAGCTTGGTCACATTGAAAATATTGATGCAGATACTATTGATTCATTAAGAGATTTAGCAATAGTCGAAAAATACGAAATTCCTTTAAGGGAACAAACAAATGCGGAAAGAAATCAAGAATCAACTTTACAAAATCAAATGAAACAGAGCTATTGGGATCCAAAATGGACAGGACGTAAGAATTTCAAAAACTTCTCAAAATCAACTAAAAGAATTAATTCAGATAATAATTTCATTCAAACTCATATAAGAGATTATGTTCCAATGAATTTAGTTTCTGTTGAAAAAATTAGAATCAAAGGTCCAGATGACGAATTGCTAGAAAGCAATGAACGTCATCAACAAGAAGAAATGCTAAAAGAACAATCGGCAGATGGTTCATTTAATAAAAGAGCAGAAGCATTATTTGTTGAAGATTCTGATTTAGAAGATGAGCAGCAAGCAGGGTTTCAATTCACTACAGATATTGGGGGAATTCATAATGCGGATGGATTAGGTATGAATATCAGAGTTACAGAAAATGAAAATTCCACAATTCCTGAATATCGAAGATTCAATTCAAACCCAGAAAAGAATATTACGATAATTAATAATGATAATAATGATGATGATAACAGTCTAATGATTAATGACAGTGATGAAGAAGATGACGATGATGATGTTCCTAGATTTAAATTTAGATCATAAATTAATACCACATTTTCCCATTCTTCTAAAGTAATTCAAATGTTCGTAAGTGCTTGTAGTATATTTCATTCCAAATGAACATTTCAAATCCTTATTACCTTGACAAAAATAAACTTTGTCAATATCAGGTTTTTGCGGACCTAGTTCATTTATAAAAATTTCACCATTAAAATGTGAATAATCATCAGTTCCAATAAGATGATGATCTGAAATTGGCATTTTAACAATTGGATCATCTAAATGTGATACTCTGATCACTTTTCCATATTTGAACGACTCATAATAATCTTCACTGGTTGTTTGAGTTAAATTGAATTTCTTGTTAACATAATTATTGAAAAGATAATTTCCTATCATTGGCTGGCCCATTGTAATACATTTCAAATCAATATCATCACCAAAATGTTTATAAAAACTAATTGATAATAAAACAGATATAGCTCCACCTAATGAATGGCCCAATACAATAACTTTATAGCCATCATCCAGGTATAATTCTTTAATTGCTTCAAACGTAGGTAAAGTTCTTTCCCATGTCTTTTTAAAAGATTCATAAAACCCCCTATGAACTTTGCAACCCCCTGTAGTTAATTCACAGCCGAAGTTGAAACTATTTTTATCAGGGTTTGTATAAGTAACAACATAATCAACCATATCTGCACTAATATCTATTATGCTGTCTTTAAAACTTCTAGTTCCTCGAAGAACAATAAACAATTTCTTTGTAACTTTATCAACTGCAATATACCCTGATGTTTCAAAACTTCTGGGTATAATATTGATATCATTTGTGTTCCATTGGTCAACAATCTCCATATTTGGGAATTGATCGCAACCATTTTCACAGCAAAACGGGGACTCTATATCACTAATTGGTGATATACAGTATCTGTGGTTATTAGTATTAATATAGAAAATAATGCACCCATACTCACGCAATGTCCATTAAATGTGCATGTTTTGATAGCTCATCGTAAAGAGTTTGCGATATTGGCTGCCGAAGTAGAGAACTTGAAGATAAAATAATATGAGACACATCAGTAGCTAAAAGCAGCAGCATCACTGATGAAATGAATGACAAAATCAGCTTGATTGCCATTAAGCGAACTAAATAAAACTGAAAGAAGCCAAAAATTCATGTTTTGTGTCAACTTTTTGATATGTGCACATTATGGTGTTTGGATGAGTATTTGATATGCTACCTAAATGCCTTAATTTAATGATTTATTAATCAAAATTTTAGGGAAAATAATTTATTCAACTTCTAAATTCAGTACCTGAAGTTTTTATTCATTTTTAAAGATCTACTCTGCACATTCTTAGCAAAATGTACAGATCTAAACATCTCCCAATTTTCATATCTAATCCTCGTTCTATGCATACAGTATTTTAATGCATCGACTTGCATAATTTAAATTATTCATTCTATCATAAAGATTCGATTTACTATAAAAACAAATAGATTTTCAACTTTTGAACTCTTCCTTCTGCAGCTTTTGTTTTTTCGACTTTTTTAAAAAATTATTTTTTATATCAAAAAAATAATTTAGTTAATCCTGATAATATTGAAACAATCAGAGTCAATTTTAAGCCTTCTTCTAATATTATGACTTTGAACTTATATTTTTATGTAAAGCCTGTATGTATGTAGTTCTACCTAAAATCTATTAATATATAAGTCATTAATTTATATTACAAAACTTTATATAATTTATCAAATATTATGCTCAATTTCGGTAAGTAGTTCATCAAGTTTTCCCTCAACTTCCTCAACTCTAACATCAGAAGCTGCAGAAATCAATTTTTTATATTTTTGCATTTTTAAACTATTTGAAATTTCACCTTGACGCTTGATTATTTCATTAATCAATCTCTTTCTATTTAGTTGTAATTTTGTGAAAGTGACAACATCGTGCAATTTCTTATAATCACTATATCCCTCATAAGTATGAATATGTGATTTCTCTTCTAATTCATATTTTGGAATTGAAGTTTCTAATTTTTTCTTTTGTGATCTTTCTATTAATCGTTTCAATTTGGTCTCATTCTGTCTAACTAATTTACCATATCGAATCACTTCGTTTTCTAAAAGATCTAATCTCTTCTGGATTTGACTGTCTGTAAATTTTTCACCCAGATGAGTTTCTGTTTTCAACCTTGTTGACTTAATGTCTTCATTCATATTCTTCAATAATTCTTCAACTTCTTGAACATCTGATTCTTTCCTTTGTAGTTCAAGATCATAAGCAGTTGATAATTCACTTAACGATTCTACCAAAAAGGCTGAAACTTTATGAGTTGCTTCAATTGCAGCTTCAGCAACATGAGGTTCAGCAAATGTGTGGTTTGACTGTTGCTGCATTTCAATCTTTCTTAAATTTTCAGCAGCTTCTCTCTGATTTTTTAGATGTAGTTTATACCGCTGTTGAATTCTTGGGGTTTTGTCATTTTTCAATAGAATATCAGAAGCAATTAAACCTTGGTTATTTTTTAAATTATGTCTTGCTTTATATTCTAATAATAATTTGATACATTTTCTATTTGCATTTTTTGCACATAAATGCAAGGCAGTATTGCCATTATTGTCTTGAAGATTTAAAAATCCAGATAATCTTTCCATTGACTGAGCAGATATTCTGGCCAGCAAAATATCCATATAATAAAAGGCAGATGGAATTCTATTTTTTGTTGTTGCAGCATTAGCAATATGATGCAAAACAGTCTTATTGGTTGAATCAACTTCAAATATCGTTTCTCCTAATAAGTCAACAAGCTTTGGAAATGTTTTTTGATTATAAGAATTTGTAAACAAAACAGAGCGCATTAGCGGAGTCTCACCAGCATTGTTAATAACTCGATAGTTCGCACCCAACTTTATCCAAACTTCAATGACAGCGGCATTACCCATAGCACAGGCCCAGTGAAATAGGGTGTGGCCGTCTTTATCAATAACTTGATCAAAATTTATACTTTTTGGAGGATTTAGAACAAATTCAGGAATAGATGAAATTGAATTTGAATGTGAACTATCATTTGGAGCCATAAAATATTCTAATAATCTTGAAACATATTCACCATTACTATCGTACCATTTATCGCCAGAGGTTGATCTTATATTATTTTGATGGGAAGAAATTGCTTTTTCAAGACTTTCTCTTGCACTTTGATTTATTCTTTGATTTGGAGATTTTAAGGCATTTGCTAAATCAGTATCTGACATGAAGTCACTTGGAGAAGATGAGCTCATAAAGTTCAAATTATCATTTTCGTCTATTTCACTTGACAAACCATCATTTATACTTATATTTCTTAATAAGAAGTTATTTTGAACTTCATCGTCTTCATTACCTTCAGTTGTATCTTCTAGAGAATCATCATTTTCTCGTAGGCTTGAAGCTGCTCTTTTTCCTACAAATACACCTTGATTTGGATTTGCAACAGGTGCATTAATTCTCTTTGGTCTACCTCTTTTCTTTGGACCTGATAGAGGGTCAGTAGGTTTTGATTTCAAAATTGGCATACTCGCAGTCTTTCTAGCAGGAGTACGTCTTGAGTATGAATTAGATGAATCTTTAGGTATAATTGAACTATTTTTAGAAGCATGGTGATGTTTTGGAGCAGGTGGAGGAGAATTCACACCAGATGTACTTTCTAAATTCAATAATGCGCCCAATATATCATCAACAGCAAATTCTTTAGCAATCGTCTTTGCACGCTCTAATGGCACCCATGTACCTTGATATTTACCATAACCACCCTGAACTTTTTCATGTTCTGCAGTTTGGACATCTCTTTCTAATATTCTTGTTCTTTTAGCTTTGGGAAAATTAGCAGCTTTCAAGATATGTGTAGCATTAACCCAGCCATCATCTTTCCTTCTCATAACAGAGCCCGAATGAATGATAAGCTCATAGACATCTACCCCAGAGTAGGTCGCTGAGAATATCTGGTTACTCATTTAATTGTCTAATCAGCAGGAGAAATTGACAGGATAAAAAACAATAACACCACAACAATAAAACACTAAAATAACGACAACTTAATATGATGAAATCAATAGCGTAGACAGACTTCCTAACTAAAATTTGTATTCAAAACTTCTATTCAATCTTAAATTTTAATCTTATAATAAAGAAAATTCCAAATATCAAAACATTTGTGTCACCCGGATTGTATGATCACGTGAATAGTTGGGTTTGAAGCACAGGTTAGTTTCCCCTCACAGAAATGAGCTGTAGATTCAGCAGACTACAGATCTATAATGGCTTTAAAGGACAATTATACCAGTGAGCCTGGTATCAATAGTTTTAGGGTGTTGGAGAGTGATATTTATGGTGATGATGAGTACTACATATATTTTGATCAATTAACTAACATCGAATATGTTAGAAAAAAGATCGGTGGTTGGATCAACATTTCTAAGTTTTACCCATTGCTTAATCAAAAAGGCTTCGATACTAAGGGTCTTGATTCTAAGTTAATCAAAAATGTTAAAAGGACCAAAAAGTTATCCGTTTCAAGCTCAAGATATAATGGACTTTGGATTCCATTAAAAGATGCGAGAACTTTTGCTGAATTATATCATATCAAAGACATTGCCAATCCAATTCTTGACTTTGAAAGAATTGCCTTAACTTCTTACTCTGGTAAAACTTTCTGGGAATATTTTGCAAGTACCCAAGTTGATTTAAGCATCAGAATTTTAAGAGATTCAAAATCTAATAGAGTCAATTTGAAACAAATTTTTACATTGTATGATAAATTGAAAGGCAAAGATGCAAAAGCTCCATTACAAGAAAGAAATTTTTATTCAATTTTAAGATCAAGTAATTCTAGTAATATTTCTGAGAAAAACGACCCAACTTTATGCGGTGGTTTTTGGGTTGATTATGATATTGTTAAACAATATTGTAAAAAGCATAAATTATATAAAGCAGCCAAACCAATTTTAAATTTCCAGTCATCTCCTGATCAAGCAGGTAGTGTTCGACTAGATAATTTAACTAGTAATCAAAGAAGATATTGGAGATCATCAGCTTCTGACACTGAATTTTTTGGCTATCCAAAATCTTTTAGTGGTGGCAAAGCTCCATCATTTCCAGAAAAATTGAAGCAGCAGCCTGATAAAAAAATTGGTTGTTTCAAAGTTGAAGAATTGGTCGAAAGAAAAAAAGTTTGTTCTGATGTCACTGAACAACACAATAGTGTTTTCCATAGCATTTATCTAAGAAAAAGATATTCAGATGGTTGGATTAATGGTTCTACATTAGTTAAGGCAGCTTGTATTTTAAAAGTTAAACAATTAGATTATGGAAAAGATGATCCAGTTATGGTTACTTTGAATGAATTATACTACAGAGATGTTTTGCAAACCTATGATTGTGAACCAGTTGCAAGCTCCCGTGCTTCGACGTTAAATGGATTATGGATTTCTGGTAAAGATGCAAGAATTCTCTATAAATCTATATCAATTGAAGAAAATTCTATTTCAAAAAGCGTTGAGGATTTTTTAAATGATTCCACTTATGAGAATGATGCTGATGAAGAAGAAGACGACGATGATATCGATGTTTTGAATGAAGATCAATTCAATGAACAGACAAATAATTCAAATGCTGAAAGTATTGATCGAAATAGTTCTGATGAAGAAGATGCTGCATATAACTCGGATAAACCTATTAATGAAGTGCATGAAATTATTGGAATTGATGAAAATAGCAATTATAATAATTTATTTGATGAACCCTATGATAATGAAATTAAACAAGAATTCCTGGAAGGCTTACCATCTGAAGACTACACTCAAACAAAAAATGATCAAGAAAAACAGCAACCAAAGCCCCAACATCAAAAATCTCAACAACATCAACAACACCAACAACAACTACAAAACAAAGAACATCAACAAAAGCTACAACAATTAGGTGATGATAATCAGAGTAAAAATAAGGCGAATCAAGAATTTAAAGATGTTAAAAAGCAATTAGAAATCTTTCTATCATCACCAAGCACGCCAACAGCAGCAGAAGACAGACGAATCAAAGCTGTTTTCACTATCTTGGAAAATCAAAAGGGTATAAATCCAAAAATGGTAGAAGCCTCAGGTTTAGGATCTACATTATCTATATTTAGAAAAAGATTCAATTTATATCATGAAAGAATTGAAGCTATTCTTAAAAATTGGAGAAATCAAAATACTAATCAGCTTCCAAGTGAGAGCTTTAGTACTCCGTTTTCCAGAAGAGATAATAATAGACGTGTTATACCATCTGAATATAGATCAAGACATTCAGATCACGGTAACAATAGCAGCCATCAGTACAATTCAAAGAAAAGAACAAACTCCTCTAAAAATTTTCCAGAAACACCAAGTGCACCTTATGGTTCATATGCAAGTTCAAATATAACTACACCAACAAGTTCAAATAATGAATATCGTACAAATGAACAGCATTCAGCAAACCCACAACAACAGTTTCAATATAAATCACCACAATCACAATTAAAATACCAACCACAAAAATCGCCATACCAACTACAATATCAATTTTCCTCCCCTCAATCATCATCTCATCAGCAAGCACATTATCAATCTCCCTCATTTGGAAAAACTGGAACTAGTCCAATATCAAGACAGCAAAGAGGCTCACCCGATAATAGATCAAGTGTTCCAAAGACTCCAACTCTACTAAATCATCCTGAATATGGAAAGAATGGTAATCAAAATAAAAAACGCCGAGAAAGATTTGATGAGCTACTACAATCACCATTCAATCCTAGCTATAGAAAAGCTGGTTACAAGGAACCAGATCATAAAGAGAATTTTCAAGAAAAACCAAAATATTTACCAAATTTTAGAACATATAAACCACCAGTTAATACTAAATTCGATTATGAAATCCAAAAATTGATTAATGAAGATGATTTGATTTATACACATTTGAAATTAACATTGAATGATAGAGAAGAATGTAAGCGAGAAATTGTTGAAATATCAAGTGGTGATCAACTGACCGATGTTATATTTAATAATGAATCAGTTCGAAAATTTAGAAAACTAGCTCATTTTGAGCCAATATTACAAAGAAGAGAACAATTGCTAAAGAGAAGAAAATCATTGTCCGCAGGTTTAGTCAATCAAGATGAAGATAAAGATAATAATAAAATTGATTTTCCAAAAAGGTTAACAGCGATGATTGCAGAAAAACAGATTAGGAAAGGAATTTAGAGAATGTGCATTTGCGACATTTGAACGCAACACGTAAAAATAAATACCACATGTTACGCGTACTTTTAAAACATAAATAAAACGTGGAATTTAATAAAAATAACACGAAATTGTAGATAAAACTCGCTACATTTAAGTAGAATAATTCCATTAGGCAACTGATTTGTCAATTGCAAAGTATTAAATTAAAATTCGAACTGCGCAAAAACGCAACGGAAAAACTCAACAGAGAAAAACACGCGTCTTTTGAAATTTAAAATTTCTTTTTTTGTTGACGTGGACAGAAAAACGTCGAGGTATAAAAACAAAAACAAATCCTGAAAAACTTTAAATCTTTGAAGTAAATTCTTCGTATTTTACAACACTTTATTATAATTATTACAAAATGAAAGGTTTAATTCTTGTTGGTGGTTACGGTACCCGTTTAAGACCTCTTACTTTAACTGTTCCAAAACCATTAGTTGAATTTGGTAACAGACCAATGATTTTACATCAAATTGAAGCTTTAGCCAAAGCTGGTGTTACTGATATTGTCTTAGCTGTTAACTACAGACCAGAAGTTATGGTTTCTACTTTAAAGAAGTATGAAAAGGAATACGGTGTTTCAATTACATTTTCTGTTGAAACTGAACCATTAGGTACTGCTGGTCCATTGAAATTAGCTGAAGAAGTTTTAAAGAAAGATGATTCTCCATTCTTTGTCTTAAATTCTGATGTTATTTGTGATTACCCATTTGAAGAATTAGTTGCTTTCCATAAAGCTCATGGTGGTAGAGGTACCATTGTTGCTACTAAAGTTGATGAACCATCAAAATATGGTGTTATCGTTCACGACATTGCTTCTCCAAATTTAATCGATAGATTTGTTGAAAAACCAGTTGAATTTGTTGGTAACAGAATCAATGCAGGTTTATATATCTTAAACCCAGATGTTATTGATTTAATTGAATTAAAACCAACTTCAATTGAAAAAGAAACTTTCCCAATCTTAGTTGAACAAAAATCTTTATACTCTTTTGATTTAGAAGGTTTCTGGATGGATGTTGGTCAACCAAAAGATTTCTTAGCTGGTACTACTTTATATTTAAAATCTTTAGAAAAGAAACATCCAGAAAAATTAACTAAAGGTCACGTTGGTAACGTTTTAATTGATCCATCTGTCAAAATTGGTGAAGGTGCTAAAATTGGTCCAAATGTTACTTTAGGTCCAAACGTTGTCATTGGTAACGGTGTTAGAATCCAAGATTCTGTTGTTTTATCAAACTCCACTATTAAAGATCATGCTTGGGTTAAAAATACCATTGTTGGTTGGAACTCTGAAGTTGGTAAATGGTGTAGATTAGAAGGTACTACCGTTTTAGGTGATGACGTTAAAGTTAAAGATGAAATTTACGTTAATGGTGGTAAAGTTTTACCACATAAAACTATTGGTGCTAACGTTGAAAAAGAATCAATTATTATGTAAATTAATTCTCATATTCATGATATTAATCTTTTTTCAGGTAATGAGTTTAAACTGACTAAAGTTTATTGAACTGTACTCATATAGATATCTTTACATTTCAAATCAAATAAACAATTAATTGAATTTTAATCGTATTTTAATCGTATTCATTTATCATCCTCTCTAATTTGCCAAATATTTTATCTCTATGTTTTGCTAGTTCATCATCTTCTTCATTTGGGAAGAAATTTTGTCTTTTATAGTTTTCTTCTTCTTCTTCTTCTTCAATATCAATATCACTATCTTCATCTTCTTGTAAACTCTTCAGAAAATCTATTGGCTCATCGCTATTAAAATGTTTTTCATATATTTCATCGTATTCTTCCAAAATTTCAGTTTCGTCTTCTTTGACTTCTACTTCCAAGCCATCATTATCATTACCTGCATCTTCATCTTCAGGATAGTCATTCTGATAAAAATCTTCTGCGTTGGAATCTTCATCATCAGAAACTGCTAATAACGAGTCATTATCTTCTTCATTGACTAAATCATTTTCATCTTCTTGAAACTTAATGTATCCAATTCTGCTAACTTCCCACGTTTCTTGAACTGCTTTATCTCTATAATAAACATCATAAACGTATTCTAATTCAACTTCCTTTTTTGGCACATTTAAGTTAGATTTATGGGCTCTTCTTTTCAATTTTGTGGGTTCTTTGGATTTGTCTAGATTTAGTATCGAATCAAGCATTTCTGTAAACTCTTCAGGTAACTTTTCTGTTTTTTCTTCTTTTGGTATTATAAATGTGTTTTCCTTATCCTATAAGAAGTTAGTATAGTAACTAGACTAATTGATTCCAACTTACCTTTTCTGCTCCTGATTCTTGTAATAATGGTAATGGTGTTGAATCGTTTTGGATCTCTGAAT
The DNA here is from genome assembly GCA_030568845.1 of Millerago galiae. Taxonomy (NCBI): domain Eukaryota; kingdom Fungi; phylum Ascomycota; class Saccharomycetes; order Phaffomycetales; family Phaffomycetaceae; genus Millerago; species Millerago galiae. Next base: position 241,898 of record JAJMIZ010000008.1, on the reverse strand, counting down.
CTGTTCTCTGAAGTGTAAAAACTGTTCAAATTAGTATATATCACAATAAGGATGGCTCTGATACTCACCATATTGCTCATTCTTAGCCCTTTTATTTTTTGGCAATTCAAGGACTGTAGTAGTTAGTAAATCTTATCATAACTTGAAATCTCCAATACCCACTTAATGCTTGAAGCGAATCCTGATTTCTCTTTCTTTTGATTCGCACAAACTCTGGTAATCTATTTAATGACATCTTCACTGTAATTTTCTCCAGGTGATGAAACTAATTGACTATTCAAGTTTTAATTAAACTCTCATTTTAAAAAATTTCATCAACATTTTTCCATTTGTTTTGAAAATTCCGAAAGTGGAAAGGTTACGAAGCGAGTTTTTTGACACAAAAGTTTATTACTTGAAAATTTGTGTGGTTTTAAAAGATCATTAATTCTCCTCAATTCGCTAATGCTTTCTAAAGTTTATGAGTTAACAAATTCTGCAATTGATTTATCTAATAAAATATTTGGTAACTTTTTAGAAAAAAGTGATATTATTTTAATTACTGGTGGTTGTTCTGGTTTGGGTAAAGAAATTGTGCTACAATTATTAAATAGAGGCTATCCACATATTATTGTATTTGATATTAATATTAAAAATAAATTAAAGTTCAATGATGTTCATTATTATGAGTGTGACGTTTCAGATTTTTATGAAATTGCAAAAATTCAAGATCAAATTAAATTGGACGTTGGAATTGTAACTTGTATTATAAACAATGCAGGAATTATGATTGGAAAGCCTTTAATTGAAATGACTAACGTTGAAATTGATAAATTAATAAACATTAATTTGGTTTCAAACTTTTATATTAATAAATTATTTTTACCTGATATGATTAAAATTAGAAAAGGTTATATTATAACAATTGCATCAGTTCTTGGTTATATGTCCCCAGCAAATCTAACTGTTTATGGAGCATCCAAATCTGGATTAATTGCAATGCATGAAGTTTTAACAAATGAATTATCATTTAATTCAAATAATATTAAAACTTTATTGATTTGTTCAGGTCAATTGAAAACTGAAATGTTTAAAGATGTTAAAACCCCATCAAATATTTTAGCTCCAGAAATCCAGCCAAGTTATCTAGCAAGCAAAATAATTGAGTTTTGTGAGGTTGGTAAACGTGGTGATTATAAAATTCCATTATATGGGAATTTCTTACCAATTTTTAGATCATTACCATGGCCAGTGACAAAAATTGCAAGAATTATTAGTGGCATGGATCATACAATGAATGAGTATGCTAATAGATTAATTTAAACTTTCTCCCATGTACTTATTTTCAATCCATCTAAATCCATAAATCTTACCATTCTCTCTAAATGGTTTATTAAAATCATTCGCAGCTATGATTTTACCTTTAATTAGACCTAATGGCAACGAATTATAACTTCTTGAATCTAAACTATGTGCTAAATTGTCTCCTGTTACCCAACAATGGCCTTTTGGTACTTCAATATACTTATTCATTGATTCTTGATATATTAAATCATTATCATGGTTTAAACTTGGATCAACTAGAATTATATCACCAGGCATACCTGTAATTCTTTTACAAACTCGCTGGCCAGGATCTGTTGGTTTTAATGCAACAATACAGTCCCCCTTGGAGACCCCTCTACCGTTTCTATAATATTTTGATGATAACACAAAATCTCCATTTGCTTGTAACGTTGGTAACATTGATTCCCCTCTTGTTTCTGTGAATTCATAGAATTGAGACTGTAAAACATGAACCAAACAGCCCCCTCTTAGAACGTATGAAAACACTTTACCAGCAAATATTAAACGCTCTTTCATTAGTAAAATAAATAATAATTTGTTTTGAAAATTCGGAAATTTATTCAACTTATTTAAGTATGAGAGGCCATTATGAACAGAAGCAGCTAATAGAGCAGCTCATGGGTAAAGAAGCCAAGTACGATAGAAGAAATAATTATAAACGTCATAAGGAGCAAAGCTTCAAGGACTTTGAAGTATGCAAACCCTATCTAATGGGAGTTTGTCCGTACGATTTATTTCAAAATACAAAAGAAAACTTTGGTAGGTGTAAGAAAGTTCATTTAGATAAATATAAGATTCAATTTGAGAATTTTAAAGAAGATAGAGATCCTGAAGATCATGATTTAAAAAGCATTGAAAAGCAAGTACTAAATAAATTAGATGAATTTATAAAAGTTTGTGATTCCAATATTAGAATTGCAGAAAAGAAGTTAGAATACCCAGAGGAAGAGAGATCCGAATTAAATGACCAACAGATGAAATTAGAAGAGATTGATATTAAGTTGAATATCTATATGAATGAATTAATAAATTTAATTAAATTAGCAGACTTCGAAAATGATTCATTAAAAATGACAATTGCTAAAGAAATAACAAATCTCAAACTCTTAAAGAAGATAGAACTTCAGAAATTCAATGAATTAAAGGAGAAATTAATAGGACAATCTGCACAACAACAATTACAAGTCTGTGAACAATGTGGTGCTTATCTAAGTAGAATAGATACGGATAGAAGACTAAGTGATCATTTCCTAGGTAAAATGCATATGAACTACGTGAAAATAAGGGATATATATGAGGAACTAAAGAGAAAGTATAAAGATTAATCAAATTTAATGTTGTTACGATACTTTATATTGTAGGGCTTTTATCACCACGTGATGCTATTCAGGGCCTAATGTTTCGCGGTCTCAATTTCTTGGTGTTTGGATTAATTCCACCAAACATGAAAAATTTAAAGTACCAAAAAATTAAATTGGAACTTAACACTAAAAGCCAAAAATGAAATACATCAGAACTGATCAAATCTTAGATATCCCAGAAGGTGTTACCGTTCAAATAAAAGCCAGAAACATCACTGTTACTGGTCCAAGAGGTACTTTAACCAAAAACTTAAACCACATCGATGTTACTTTCACCAAATTATCAAACAAACAAATTAAAATCACCGTTCACAATGGTGACAGAAAACACGTTGCTGCTTTAAGAACTGTTAAATCTTTAATTTCTAACTTAATCACTGGTGTCACCAAAGGTTACGAATACAAATTAAGATACGTTTATGCGCATTTCCCAATCAACGTTAACACTGTTGAAAAAGAAGGTTCAACTTTTGTTGAAATTAGAAATTTCTTAGGTGACAAAAACGTCAGATTAGTTAAAGTTAGAGAAGGTGTTACTCCATCATTCTCAACTTCCCAAAAAGATGAAATTGTTTTATCTGGTAACTCTGTCGAAGATGTTTCCCAAACTGCTGCTGATATTCAACAAATCTGTAGAGTTAGAAACAAAGATATCAGAAAATTCTTAGATGGTATTTACGTTTCTGAAAAAGGTACTATCGTCAAAGACGAATAAAAAATTAAATCTTAGATTAATAAAAACGGGAGTTATATACATAATGGTTAATTTTATGATTTAAAAAGTTAAAAAGTTTTTTTGCAACAATTTTTTTTTGTTGAAATATGAGATCTTTGATTTCTGTTGTAGTAATTTCTAACTTATATATCGTTTTATCTAACGACTACTGGGTTGTAATCATTGAGTACATTGGTAATAAATCAGTTCATAATAAATTATTTTTTAGTTGAGCCAAAGCCATTGAATCCCATCAATTGGCTCATTTCATCAGGCTTTTCTTTACCTACTCCTTTCTCTTCTATGTCTTCCTTCTTTTCAGGTTCTGGTATTCCATCTAGTTTCCTACATAGCATTTCATATCTTTCTTTAACTTCCTCTAATGTCACATTTCTTTTATGTTTATTATACTCACCAGAATTGATTAAATGAGGTTTTGAATTTAAATGATCAATAAATTTAAGATTATCTTTAAATGTTAAATTACAAACATCACAATAAAACCCAAATGATTTACCTCTTGTATTTAAAATGCTTCCTGTTATTATTTGTCTTTTATTTAAATCTTTACCAAAATCTAAATTTTCTCTTGAGATGGTTGATTTTTTAACAATTTTAGAATCTTTGTTCTTGTTCTGCTTTCGCAGAAGTGCTTGTTTCGCATATTCTTCACGATCCCACGTTCTTCTACCAAATGACATTAAATCTAATTAAGATGAAATAAAAAAATTTGGAACTTTTTTGGCTCAAAACCTGTCACTTCGAAAATATAGAAAATCTACAACAAGCATAAATTGATTTGATCTGGTCATAATGGCAGCTGGAATATTGTCACAGCTGGGTAAAAAAAACATGAACCCTAAAACTGAGAGATCAAAAGCTCAAATTTCTAGAATTCCATCAAATGTTAAATCTAATAGCCATAATTTTCATATTCAAGATAATCTAATAAGAATAGTCCCAAAAGATGGAATTATAAAAGATAATAAAATATTTGCATTTGATCTTGATTCTACATTAATTAAAACTAAATCAGGAAGAACTTTTTCAACTAATTCAAATGATTGGCAATGGTGTTTTAATACAGTTGTGAAAAAACTAATTGACATCTCTAGAACAAATTCAGTTATTATATTTTCAAACCAAGGTGGGGTTATAACTGATTCAAAGGACTCAAAAAGCATGATTCAATTTTTAAGTAAAATTAATAAAATACTTCAAGAATTTGAAAAAAATGGAGTATTAGATATTTGGATTTATACAAGCACAAAACAGTCAAGTGCATCTAAGAAAAAGGGGATAAATGAATCAAAATTCCTTAAAAATAGAAAACCAGAAACAGGGCTATTTGAGGAATTTAAGAAAGATTATTTAAATTCTCTGTCAAAGGAGTTGAACAAATCAAATATAATTTATATTGGAGATGCTGCAGGAAGACCAAATGATTTTAGTGATAGTGATTTAAAATTTGCTAAAAATTGTGGAATCGAATTTAAAATACCTGAAGATTTCTTTTAAATATATATATATATATTATTTACACAACTATTTACAAGTGACTGATGGATTAAAACAATGAAGAAATGTCTTTATCTAAAACTAAAGATTTATTCACGGTTTTATAATACTTAAATACATCATCATCCGCATTTCCTGAAACAACTAAATTCTTTACTGTGACTATTTTATCTTCAAACTGAATTGCTTCTTTAACATCTTGTGGGAAGCCGATCACTATAAATTTAGAATTTGGTGAATTTTTTAAAGCTTTACCAATTAATTCAACAGTCAAACCTCTTGGTAATTGTTTCAAATCTGGATCATTTAAAAGATCATAATATTTACTTTCTTTATCATTTTTTTCTGATTCAACTAAATCTAAAGGATTAATTACATCAATTCCTTGCTTGGATAATTCAGTAACATTAACATCTTTAACAGTAGCATCTTTAAATAATAAAACTTCTTTTTCTTCTGGAGTGAAGAGAGCAACTTTTCTTTTCAATCTTTGTTGCAACTTGTAATACTCAGCTTCTGACATACCTTTTTGTCCTCTTGGTTTTTCTTTCACAACTGCATCAACAACTTGAGTTAAAATGATGGAACCAAAGATAGCAACGGTAACAAAAGTACGAAAATCTACGGTCTTGTTCTTTTGGTCTGTACTTTGCAAACGAATACCTCTAGAAACCCTCTCAAAGACTCTTCTCCCTCCAACTGGTCTTAAAATCGATTTAAACATCTTTATAGAAAAAGATCAAAAAGTGGCCGCAACAATTTTATTTTGTTGAAAAAAAAATTGTTCAATAAAAACTTTTAGTTAAAACAAACATGTCGTTAGTCAAACTAGCAAATGTTGCTGCTCATATACAGAATGTGACTCGTGCACGTCTTACGACCACCAGCATTCCATACACCAAATTGCATCTCCAAGTCAGTGCTCATTTATACAATCAAGGATTCATTTCGTCTATTCAAAGAGGTTCAACAGAAGGACCAGATTTAGTACCAACAGAAGTTACACCAGACAACATTTCCACCAGAAGACTATGGCTAGGACTAAAATACAGAGACTCGAGACCGGTTATTTCTAAATTCCAATTGATTTCAAAACCAAGTTTGAGGATTCATTTAAAACCAGCTGAATTAAAGGCATTAGCAGATGGTAAATTAGTTAGAAATATCAGACCATTAACACCAAGTGAGCTTGTTTTGGTTAGATGTAATCATACAAATGAAGTTATGGAATTAAGTCAAGCAGTTGCTGAGCATAGAACTGCTGAAGTTTTATGTCGTATTAGTTAGATAAAATACAAACCCTTGTAAATATTTATAAACTTATTGTACTTATAATTTAACGATTAAACCTTCACCAATGCTTCTCCAGTTAGTCATATCAATGTTCCAGCCTTTATATTGTTCTAAATTGGCTTTAACTTGTTGAATGTTATTCGAATTTGGAACCAAATTCGAATGGAAATGTTTCTCTTGTTCTAAGAAATGTTGTTGATATGATGGAGATGGTGACAAAGTAAAATTATCTTCATCATAACCAGATAGTTGTGGATAATTGGTTTGTGGAACGTTTAGAGTCTGTCTTTGTAATTTACTTTCTAAATCTTGAACTCTTAATTGTAAAGTTTCAATTTGTTCTAAATGATCTAGCTTTAATAATTTCAATGATTTAACTTCTGATTTCAATGCTTCATTTTCTTTTAATAGTGAATCAACTCTCGAAGTATCTTCAGTTTTTAATGATTCTAAGAATGAATCACCATTTCCTGGAAATAATGAACCAACATCTTTTTGATCTTCTTTTGGTTCATCTTCAAGTAAATCGTCATCAAGACTGACGTTTTCTAATCTAGTTACTACATCTTCAACAGACTTCTGACCTTCTTCAGCTTTTTGCGTTTCTTCTTTGATCTCTTCTTTTGATTCTTCTTTTGATTCTTCTTGTTCTTTCTTCTCTGTGTCTTCTTTGACTTCTTCAACTATTTCTTCATCTTTGACTTCTGAATCCTTGGTTTCTGAATCCTTGGTTTCTGAATCCTTGGTTTGTGAATCCTTGGCTTCTTCATCCTTGACTTCTTCAGTATCCTTAGTATATTCAGCTTGTTCAACTTCAGGAGATTCTTCCTGAGTCTCAGCAGATGCATTAATTTCTGCTTCCTCTGTCTCTTCTGTCTCTTCTGGATCTTCTGGCTCTTCAGATACCTCTTTCACATCTCCGGATTCAGTTTTATCATCAGATTTCTTGCTCTTCTTGCTTTTCTTTTTATTCTTCTTCTTAATTGCTTCATACTTTTAAAGTCAGTAAATATACTAATTAAAAAATCAATATCACACTCACCTTCTTTTTAGCAGCCTCGAGCTTTTGCTCGTCAGTCAATTCTTCAGACATTTTTATTGTTTAATTGTAAAAGTCAAAAAGTGTCCAAACCGAAACTTTCGATGAAATTAATTTTTTACACTTTTTAATTACTTCAACATCAAAAATGAGTCGTGGAAATCAAAGAGAAAAGGCTCGTGAAAAGAATGCAAAGAAACAAGCTGCTTTGAAATCAAAGAAGGAAGGTGATCCAAAAAAAAGATTGGAAGCTCAAGCAGAAATTATGAGAAAAAAGCAAGCAGATGGTAAGTACCCACATTCACTTCATTGATTTCTTTTACTAACGATTACAGCTGATGCCAGAAAAGCTGCTCAATAGATCAATAAGGAAATATATAGAATCATACGAATTGCACGAATATACAAGTTGTAGTTAAACGATTAATGAATTTAAATATTAATATACAAAATGATTTCAATTTCTTATGCTTGAATACTTGCGGCTGCTTCAGCAGTGATTTCAACATCGTATTTAAAATCAAAATAAGATTTATCAAAAGTATGAACTCTAACATAACCATCTTCCCCACCAGATGCATAACCGGTACCTTTTGGATGAACTGCAATACAATTCAAAGGACCGAAATGGCCTTTAACTCTACCAATCTCGTCTTCAAAAACTTTGTGAAAGAATCTTGCTTCAAATTTACCTTGACTTGAAGAGGTTGTTGTGACATCTCTTGCTTCTTGACCACCACCAAGAATGACAAAATCTTTAACCGGTGTTATAGCTGCAGTATTTAATGGTGCATCTGTGTCAAATTTCTTTAAAATGCTCAAGTTATCGACATCAAGAATTCTTGAAGATTTATCTTTTGATGCAGTAATAAAATAAGTTCTATCTTGACTGAATTGTAAATCAGTAACTAAACCTTCATGATCTTTGATTGATGAAATTAATTCGCCAGTAACTGAATCATATTTGGAAATAGTACCATCATTGTGACCAACAATAATATATTTATCCAAATAAGACCAACCAGCAACAGTGGCTTTTGTAACTCCAGATCTTGTTGGTATAACCAATATTGGTTCCTCGTTCTGTTTTTCTGGGTTTTCTCTGTTTAATTCAAAGATGGAAATGGTACCTTTATGACCCATAACTTCATCTGTAACAACTAAAAATTTATCATCAGTTTGATTGAATTCTGCTCTTCTGACTGGAACGTTAAAATTCCAGGTATAGAAATTTGTACCATTAGAAACGTCCCATAATTTGACAGACATGTCTGCGGAACCAGTAATGGCGTATTTTGTAGTTTTATCAATATCAATTGTCCAAATTGTACCAGCATGGCCAGTGAAAGTACCTAAACGTTCACCATTAAATGAATACCAAACAGATGCCTGTTTATCTTTCGCAACAGTGAAAATCAAATCACCTTCACGATTAAACTTCACTTGTGTAAGTGAACGTTCGTGTCCTTTAAGCAATAACGGTCTCATCTTTTGCCTGTTTGATTCGATGAAGAAATTTTTCCATTCAAATGAAAAAAAAAATAAAATTTAAATGAATTCCGGATCACATCATGTGAATCTCACGTGAAAGTCGGATCTCTACACTACTAAAGCACCTTCTGGAATCGCTAGGTTCCACTGGGTCTGTGGACTGTGTGTGATGACGTCCTCCTCTATCTACACAAATTGGTGGAACTCAATTTGGGGGTACATTAATTTCTTTTTTTTATGAATTTCCTGTATAGATTATAATGGTCCGTTTATTCGGAACGCCTATTTTTTCAAAGAGCCATTATTGCTTTACCACTTGATTGAATAGATATCTACGATCAATTTGTAATTGTCTCAGATGAGTCAGTTTTAGTGTGAATGAATTGAACCAATTAAGTCCCAACCTCGTAATTAGTTATTGATTATTTTTTCGCAGATCGAAACTATTTAAGACATTTTTTTAGCAACTTTAATTCTTCTCTTTAATTGAACCACAATGAGCTATTTTGTTCGTACTGCCATTAAATTAGCTTTACTGTTTGCCATTTTATACCCATTGGGTATATACACTTATTCGAAGTATTTCCTCAATGAACCATCTCCATCGTTTTTAAAAGACCCTGAATTAGAAGCTAAAATCAGTGCCAAAGTTCAGGATTTAATCAATAGACTACCATCTCCACCGGTTGCACCAACTAAAGAAGGAATTGATTATGAATCAAAAATTAAGGAAATCTTATATGATAAATCGTTTTATGATTCTTTATTAGTAAAATTTCAAGGTGCTGTTAAAATAAAAACTGAATCTTTTGATAAGGATGAAGATAAAGTTTCTCAAGATTCAGATGTTGCTGATATTGATGAAGAAACTGCTGCTCAATTCTATCAATTCCATGATTACTTAGCTAAAACTTTCCCTTTGATTCACTCAAACTTGAAATTGGAAAAACCTCAAGGTGTTAACTTATTATATACTTGGGAAGGCTCAAACTCCAACTTAAAACCTTTATTTTTGATTGCACATCAAGATGTTGTTCCAGTTGATCCTCAAGCAGCTTTAGAATGGGATCATGATCCTTATTCTGCCTATTACGATGGTACACATGTCTGGGGTCGTGGTTCAATTGATTGTAAATTATTATTAATCAGTGAATTACAAGCTGTTGAATCTTTATTAGAACAAGGTTTTCAACCTGATAGAACTGTCTTGCTAGGTTATGGTTATGATGAAGAAAGTGGTGGTAATGGGGCTGCTGCAATTAATGACACTTTATTCAACAGGTATGGGCCACATTCAATATATTCTTTATTAGATGAAGGTCCAATCATTGCCAAATTTGACAATGAATGGTTTGCTTTACCTGCAACCACTGAAAAAGGTTATATTAACATTAAAGTTGGTTTAAGTACACCAGGTGGTCATTCTTCAGCTCCACCAAAACATACAAATATTGGTATTGTTTCAAAATTGATTACGTTAATTGAAAATGATGATTTCAAGCCATTCTTCACTAAAAAGAATCCGTTGATGAAATATTTACAGCAATTTGCAAAGGTTTCAAAATCATTACCTGAATTTTTAAGAACTGCAATGTTAAGAGCTGAGTTTGATGATAATTCAAAAGCAATCGTTATTGAATGGTTAAAGAAGAATCCATTTGGCCTATACTTGATCAAAAGTTCTCAAGCTGTTAACGTTATTCATGGTGGTTTGAAATCCAATGCTTTGCCTGAATATACTTCATTTATTTTCAATTCAAGAATTTCGACAGACTCCTCGGTTAATGAAACGGTTGAGCATATTTTAAAACGTGTTAAAGTCATTGCGGAAGAATTTGATTTAGGTATTAATTATGAAGATACCAATTTAAAACCATCTACTCCAAAGGGTTATTTCAATGTCACAATTGATTTAGCAATTGAATCATTACCAGTTTCTCCAAGTGAAGGTCCGGTTTGGGATGTATTTGCAGGTACTTTAAGACATTTATATGAAGATTTTATTTTTACAGACAATGAAACTTTACACGTTACTCCATTTTTAATGCCTGCAAATACTGATACTAAAAAGTACACTGATTTAACCAAACATATATATAGATTCAATCCTGCAAGATTAGAAATAAGTAAAAAATGGGGTATCCATAGCATCAATGAACATGTTCCATTCAGTGCAGTTTTGGATGCAACTGCTTTCATTTATGAATACATTCTAAATGCAGACACTGCAAAAGACGAATAGTGTTGTTGATTTTTGTTTTCTTACAAACAGTGTGTTATTATGATGAACCCTCAGACTTTATTCATTGTAGTTATTGTTTCGTCAATCACATTAAAAACTTTGTCAATTTCATTTCTAGGTATCATAAACCATTCAATATGAATACCATAGTCACCTTGTTTTTCTTTACAGCCATAGCAAATCATGTCCCCATGACCAAATTCTTTTCTTAATTTAGAATGAATTTGCTTTTCAACTAATCCTAGCCTTTTCTCAGAATGGAATCCGTCTTGGGCTATTATATAATTCTTTAAATTCTTAGTCTCTTTGACCCTTAATTTCTTAAAAACTTTAATTAATGAATTTTCTGAATCATCATCAAAAGTCTGTGACTCCTTTGGTCTGACGATAACAAGTTTGTGCTTACATTTGCTTTCCCATTCATCAATCCTTTTTGCAACAGTTTTTGTAGTTAAGCCAACTTTTATTAATATATGCTTCTTTGGATTAAAATTATCTAATGATTTAGGATCTTTTAATTTATCTTTTGGAGCTTTAATGTCAATATGTTGTAATTTTAACCATGATTGCTCTTTAGCATTTGATTCAATCAAGTGTTTTAAAGTATAGACATATATGAACCCTTTTTGATATTGATTAGTATTAGATGATTCAGATGATTTAAATGACGTTATTGGTAAGGTTTTCTGTGATGAATGATAATGACAAAATCTTGTAACCGATGGATTTACTCTTAGTTTACACTTTTGCCCCGATGATTTAGCAATTCCTTGACATTGCACAAGTTCCACTTGCTCTATATGGTATTTGCGAACTTGCAAACTTATTGGTTTGATTGAAGGTTTGCATCGTTGACCAATTGATTGTGGTCTATCTCTAGAACTGCCTTGAACAGTATGGTATGTACAATACCTTGAAACGGAAGGATCAACGGTCTTTCTACACTTGCTTCCAGTGGATTTGGAAAATCCCAAGCACTGATCTCGCTCCACTTGAATCATTAATAAATTAGAAGGTTTTTTGACATCTAAAAAATAGGTTTGTTTACCATTCGACTAAAACGGAAAGGTTCGAAGCACGGATTTGTTAGTTTTATTTTTGACCTTTTTTTCATTGACACAATTTCTGATTTAAATTTGGTTTCTAATTGAGTTCTTTTCTGGTATTCAATGGCTTGTATAGTTTCATTATTCAAGACTGGATTGTCTATTTCTTCGGAAACTTCAACTTCATTTATAAACTTTGAAGATCTTTCAATATCAAATGAGCCAATTGATTTTGAAACGGATCCACCATTAGGTTCAGATATAGAAGTTTTTGGTGTTATTGGTTTGGTAGAGATAGGACCAGGTTATCTTATATTAATTGATGAGCAGGAATCTGTATTCAAACATGACGAAGTGGAAATATTTAGAGTTTTAGATACACTTGTTATTCCATTGCAATATAATTTATGTCAATCAATGTTCGATCATATTGGCGAACAAGGGTCAATTTATAGCGTTAGTAATGAATCAGAAGCTAGCATTAATAAAAAGAAAATAGTTGACAAGATGAAAAAGAACAAAGATATTTTTTTCAGTAAATTAGGTATTTATGCTGATGATCTGAAATCCAGTGCATCACTATCAGTTTCAAAAACTCCTGCTCAGCCAGTTTTCAACGAAGATAATGAGTATCTCAGTGAAACTGGCTCTGCTCCTAACTCTGCTGTTGCTAGTGCTGCTGATTTTACTGACAATTCAAAAACTGATGATTCAATTAAAATGAAAAGATCAATTACAATTAGAAGACCAACTGTTTCAGCTATTCCTCAGCAAGCTATTAAATATAATGATATTTCAAAAGACATGTTGGGTAAACTTGAAAGACAATTAAAGACTATATTTAATACTAAAGATTTTTATTATTCTGATAAAATTGATTTATCTCAAAAAATTATATTTCAAGAAGGTAAAATTGTTAATGAACCGATTAGTGATAGCACTACACATCAATCAGGTAAAGCTTTTTGGTATAATAGATTTATAACCAAGAAATTACAACAACCAAAAAAGACTAAAAACGTTTCAATACCCTTTAAAAAAATTATCCAAGGTTTTATTAGTGCAATTGATATTAGGTTAGAGATAAAACATACTTCCGCAATTAAATCGTCTCAGCTATTATTAATTTCTAAAAGAAGTATCAAAAGAGCTGGATTACGTTATCTAAGAAGAGGTATTGATGATAATTCAAATGTTGCAAATTTTGTTCATACATCACAAATATTTATCATGAAAGATTATGAGCTGTTAAGAGATGTACCATTGGGATTATTTTGTAAATTTGATATAATTAGAGGTTCAATTCCATTATTTTTCAATCAAGATCCATCAAATTTAAAACCAGTCCCATTTTTAACAAAAGATTTAAATAATCCAGATACTATCGATTCTTTTCGATCGCATTTTGAGAGATTGAAGGAATCGTATGGTGATGTTTCATGTATCTCATTGGTTGAAAGATCGAAAAGAGAATCAGAAATTGGAGAAGCATTTGTTAAAATTTGTGAAGAAAATAAAATTGATATTTCATGGTTTGACTTTCATAAAGTTTGTTCAGGTATGAAATTTGATAATGTTGTTAAGATTTTAGATCATAAATTTGAATTAACTGATGAAACTGTTGAACAAAAACTATTATTGAATGGATATTTTGATTCATTAAATAACCAAAAGCAACAAGGTGTTTTTAGAGTCAATTGTATTGATTGTTTAGATAGAACTAATTTAGTTTCTAAATTTTTAGCTGAATATTTGCTAACAAAAGTTATGTTTGTTAAATATAACTTAATTCCAAGAGATTTTAATTTATTTCAAAATGATTTTAATAACCTATGGGCAGATAATGGAGATTTTATATCACGTCAATATGCAAGTACAAATGCGTTGAAAGGTGATTATACTAGAACATCAAAAAGAAACTATAAAGGATTGGTTCAAGATGCATGGTTAACCATGAATAGATATTATTCAGGATACGTTAGTGATTACTTTAAGCAATGTGTTATTGAATTTTTATTGGGACTAAAGGGTAAAGAAGTTTTCTTAGAATTTGAAAAATCATTCAACGTTAAAGATTCTGGAATTTTAAATCGAATTGAAGAAACTAAGAAAAGAGCAAAGATCATAGAGGAGTTAAAATTAAATGACTCAAGCATGTCGCATAACGTTCTAGTTGAAATCTGGAACGGGTTTGAGTCATCAATGAAATTAAACGATTTAAGATTAGTTAATGAAAAGGATAATTTGAATGATGATGTTTGGATAGTTTTGACAAATAAAGCAATTCACTTCTTAACGTTTAATAAAGATGATGAAATTGAGGATTTAATCAAATTATATAATGAAGAGATCAAAGTGTTGCAATATGGGGTTTATTTCAAAAATGGAATAGGTGGATTAAATACAGATGCATTAACCAAAAATCCTGAAAGAAATATCGGATTAAAATTTATCTTGCAAGATAAAAACATTGAAAATGAACCAAATGGATCGGAAAGAGAGAATTTCATTGCTGTTAAATTCCCACAAGACATGGAATATTCAAAGATTAAGCATATTATAAATTTAATTTCAAAAACGTTAACATCAAGTTGTATATTAGAAGCACAAGACATTCTTACATTGAAACAAGCAGCAAAGCTGAATGCATTCAATGACTTTGTTGATGGAATAGAATACAAATTCAAAAAAATGATTTGGGGATAAAATACATAAGTTTATATGATACTCATCGTACTTCGCGAAACGCGGATTCATGGATTTTCTCGAGAATCTCAATTAGTAAACAATTAATTTATTGAAGATGGCAGCAGTTGTTGATCCAAATGATCTTTTGAAAGAACCATTACATGGGATCTATATTCCTTGTGCACTGGTTGTGATTGGTACATGCATTATAGATTATAGATATTTGCCATACTCCGGTGGTATTTTACTAGCATTTTTAGCATTTAGAATCTTTAGTGCTTACAAGAGAAGACAAACAATTTTCTCAGATAGATGGACCAGTTTAGAATTACTTGATCAGACTATTGTTTCTAAAAACACTGCCATCTACAGATTTAAATTAAATAGAGAGACTGAGATTTTAGATGTACCAGTTGGACATCATTTAGCAGTCCAAGTTGATGATCAAATCAGATATTACACACCAATTTCTAATAAGTTTGAAGAAGGTGCCTTTGATTTATTAGTTAAATCATACCCAGATGGTAATATTTCAAAGCATTTTGCATCATTGACACCAGGTAAGACACTTAAATTCAAAGGGCCAGTTGGTAGATTCAACTATGCAACCAACCATGTTAAAGAGATTGGTATGGTTGCAGGTGGTTCAGGTATCACACCAATGCTACAAGTCATTAGTGAAATCACTACAACACCAGAAGATTTAACAAGAATTTCCATGATTTATTTAAATGAAACAGAAAATGATATTTTATTGAAGGAAGAATTGGATACATTAAATGAGAAATATCCATATTTTGATATTCATTATGTCTTAAACAAACCAAGTGGAGACTGGAAAGGTGATGTTGGTTTAATTACTAAAGAGATGGTTCAAAAATATTTACCAAAACCTTCTGATGATTCTAGAATCTTGATTTGTGGCCCACCTGGTTTAAAGAAATCAATGACTGAAATAACACAAGATTTAGGCTTCAAAGAAGTCTCAACTCCTTCAAAAGGTGACGATCAAGTCTTTATATTTTAGAACCAATCAAATTCGGTAGTTTACTAAGACCCGAATTTAAGCTTATTATTACTTTTGCGTCATTTGAATTTAGTTTACCAATAATTTAATACAACGAACTACTGCTAGTAACAGCATAAAGATTTATTTGTAGAAAGAATTAAATACTTTTGAATTAAACCTAAAAAAAATTCCAAAGACCGTCGAAAAACCTCAAGAGCATATAAAATTTTGAAGTATAAAAAAAAAGTGAAAAAATTTTAATTCTGTTTTCTTTCAAGTAAAAGTTTAGTCATGGAATTATTAGCCAAACAATCAGCTAAAATGTGTCCATTTATGGCACACAGCATCCAGTCCAACAGTGTTGCATCTCTAAGATCCTCTTTAACCCAACAAGCTACCCATTGTCCAGTCATGGGCCCAGCTTTAAGATCTTACCATTCATCCTCTTCAACTAAAGCCCAAGTCGCAGCAAGTGAAGAGTTTGATGAAGATACAGTTGTTCTAGCCAAATCTGGTTCTCAAGAAGAAGCTTTTGACTATGATGGTTTATTCGAAGATGAAGTCACTAAAAAAAGAAGAGATAATTCTTATAGATTCTTCAATAACATTAATCGTTTAGCAAAAGAATTTCCTCAAGCTCATAGAAAGTTAGAAGACGATAAAGTTACTGTTTGGTGTTCAAATGATTACTTGGCTATGGGTAGAAACTCTCAAGTTATTGCTAAAATGCATGAAACTTTGGACAAATATGGTGCTGGTGCCGGTGGTACTCGTAACATTGCAGGTCATAACAGACATTCAATTAATTTAGAATCTGAGATCGCAACTTTACATAAAAAAGAGGCTGCTTTAGTCTTTTCTTCTTGCTTTGTTGCAAATGATGCTGTTTTAACCTTATTAGGTCAAAAATTACCTGGATTAGTCATATTTTCAGATGAGATGAACCATGCTTCAATGATTACTGGTATCAAGAATGCAAGATCTAAGAAGGAAATTTTCAAGCATAATGACTTGAAAGATCTAGAAGAAAGATTGGCGAAATATCCAAAATCAACTCCAAAATTGATTGCCTTTGAATCTGTTTATTCAATGTCTGGTTCTGTCGCAAATATTCCTGCAATTTGTGATTTAGCTGATAAATACGGTGCTTTAACCTTCTTAGATGAAGTCCACGCTGTTGGTTTATATGGCCCACATGGTGCTGGTGTTGCTGAACACTTTGATTTCAAAGCTCATTTGAAAAGTGGTATTAAATCTCCAGATTTTAAAACCACAATGGATAGAGTTGATATCATCACTGCCACATTAGGTAAATCATTCGGTACAGTTGGTGGTTATGTTGCTGCCAACAGTAGAATCATTGATTGGCTAAGATCTTATGCTCCAGGTTTTATTTTTACAACCAGTTTACCACCAGCAATCATGGCAGGTGCAGCTGAAGCAATCAGATACCAACGTCAAACTCTAGTTGATAGACAATTGCAACAGGTTCATACAAATTACGTCAAGTCTGAATTGTTAAGAATCGGCGTTCCTGTTCAACCAAATCCATCTCATATCGTTCCTGTTGTTATTGGTGATGCTGCAAAAGCTAAACAAGCTTCTGATTTATTAATGGATAAATTTAGAATTTATGTCCAAGCTATTAATTTCCCAACTGTTCCAAGAGGTGAAGAAAGATTAAGAATCACTCCAACTCCAGGTCATTTTAATGATTTATCCGATGTTTTAATCGAATCAATTGAAAGTATTTATCAAGAATTATCTTTACCAAGAATTAAAGATTTGGAAGCCATTGGTGGTTTATGTAACGTTGGTGTTGAAGGTTATGTTGCCGAACCTCAATTATGGACTGAAGAACAATTAGCGTTAAAAGACTCTGATCTAAACGAAAACGTCTTTGATTATATCTCACCAGATTTAGAGGTCTCTTCAGGTGTTAAAGCTTAATCTTCATTATATAGATCTTATATATAGTTTTAACCGTTGTGATCAAGTTGTAAATACACAAGTGCAGGTTTCCCACCATTATGTAATTGGGTCGTGTGATGATGTCTTAAAGGGTTTTCTACATTGTTTAAAATCAGAATATCATATATAAGTAGCTCTTTGAATTGCAAGAATAAAACTATATAGTGTAATGAATGTATCAAACTCCTTTCAAATATAAACTGTATAAAAGACAAATACTTATAAAAACACTTTGAGCTAAAACTCAATGAAATAAAAAAGTATGTAAAAATAAAAAAAAGATATAATAAAAAGGTGGCAAAATATCCACTTAAAAGTTAGTGGCAGCTTCTTTGTTTTTTAATAAATCATTTTTTAAATCGTCAACGTTGACAGATTCTTTGATTTCTTCAACAGCAGCTTTCAATGGTTCAGTGGTTGGGGCATCTGGGAAAGCTGAAGTTTTTGATTCTAAAGTAGATTTAGTAGCTGAAGCTTCAGATGATGAAGTGAAAGCAGTGGCTTTTTCATCTTCAGCAACAGTGGTTGAGGCAGTTCTGACTTGATATTTAGATTTAATGAAATCAGAAACTGGACCTAATTTTTCATCAGCTTGTTTTAAATATGGAGCAGCTTTTTCACTAACAATTTTTGAAGTTTCTTGATATTTTTCGTTGGCAATATCAGTAGCTTGTTTTAAACCTGCATTGATTTCATCTTGATATTTTTCATAAACAAATGGTAAAGTGAATGCAAGAACAACTGAAGTAAAGACTAATGAATATAAAGAAACCCATGAAGTGATTTTATATAAAATATAAAATAAACCGGCTGATTTTAAAGTGTTTTCGATATTAACGGAATATAATAATTCTTGACCTTCAGATTCTAAAGCTGGTAACTCTTTAGTAAAAGTTTCTAAACAACCGGTAGCTCTTGATGAGAATGAGGTTGATAATTTTGCTGGTCTAAATTTAGTAACTAAACCTTGACCTAAAATTAATTTACCACCATATTCGGCAGTGGCACTAACTGCTAAAACTAATGAAGCTAATCTAAAAAATAACGATAAAACATTAACTGATTTTAAAAAGATTAAAGCAGCAACAAGACCACCAAAGACTTTACCGGTCTTGACTGGTTCTTTCCAAGTGAGTAATGGTAAATTGATTGATTTATTAGACATTTTAAGATCAATTTTTTATTCTGTTTTAAACTGAAGGAGCAAAATGGAATTTTTCATTTTTTTTTTTTTTTTTGATTTGGAATTTTGCAATGGAAATTCGGATTTTTTCGGTCATAAAAATATTTGATAAAATTAAATTTAAATGAATAAATGGTGAATTATGATCCATTTTGGTTAATTTTATTGTTTTATTCGATTCTAAGCTATTATTTTGAATGGATTTCTCTTTTTTTCTTTGAAAATTGCTTATGATCTTGTGTTTTTATAAGGTCACACTCCATAACTAAGTTGTTTCAGATCAAGTGATAAATCAATATATTTTCTAGTTATTATCAATTCAATTAATCATACCCGTAAATCAATTGATTAGCTGATAGCATTTGTATTCAATAGGTCAAATAAGGAAATTATTTGCTATAAATCTGAAATCACTGTGTCCTCTCCCAATATATCAAAGCAGCTCAAAGCATGATAACCAATTATATGAGAAATTTAATTTGATAGTGGCAGTCAATGGTATTTCTCTTAACTATTGTGTAAATCTACTTCTTGAATCATTTCTCAACCTATTAAATGAAAAACATTAAGTCTCAAGGGTATTTGAACCATTCGAATCTACATCAAAATATAAGTCAAATGATCTTTTCTATGCTTTTATCATTAACTGGACCATTAATTTTATGCTTCTATCGTAAAAGGCCACAGATTCATTAACTTGGTTTCAAAAGTGAGTTAACACAAACAAGAAATTAAATTGGGATCAAATTTCTTTAACAATTTACCCAATTGAGCGATATCAATAAAGAAAACTAGATGATAGCTCAATTGTCTACTCCATTTCAAGTAATTGAAACTCGTATTTAAATTTTAGGTAGATCTAATAAATTTCCTAATTCGGACGACACAATTGAATCCCAAACAATTTGTTTGTTAATTTGAGCCATGTACAAATCAATCCAATTACGATAGTTTCAATTCAGCTTTATATATAAGTATCAGTGTTTTCTATGTATAAATAGATGTGTTTCTTCCTTGGTTGTGCTTTTTTTTTTTATTCTTCATCAAATAATTACAGTTATTACTGCTATTACCACTAATAGTATATTAAAATGCAATCAACTACTATCAACAGTGCTACTCCAAAAGATCGCTCTGAAAACTCTGACAATGTGATGGTATGGGGTGGTTGGGCCTGGTGTACTATTACTTAATTAAGTTAAGCCTTTGCTTTAAAATCAACTTAGTTATTTTAATCTTCTACACTGGTGCTTTTAGTTTGAATATATCATTCTAGTTTTTTTAATCGAATATGATATTGGTTTCAATATGGTTAATTATGTTTGGTTTTGATGTTTTGGTTCAAGATACACTTTTTCAATAAAGCTTCATAGCTTAAAAAATGTAGAATTATTTTGCTTATTATCTAATTCTTCATTTCTATTTAGTTTTTATAAATAAAATCCATTGATCCTGCAAATTTATTCATTGAGTCTCCAAATTGAATCATGTAGGTTTTTTTATGTGTCACATTTTCTTTCGGGTCTCATTGAATAAATTTTGAGGAAGAAAGATATATTTTGACAATTTTAATTTAATAATGTTAATCACAGAAGGTTTCCATGATGTTCAAACATCTTATGACACAACATTGAGACTTTTCACATTCCATCCAAAAATCCCAAACTATCCTAAAGCCAAATTTCCAGGTGTTGTTGTTTATTCAGAAATTTACCAAGTTACTGGACCAGTTGCAAGATTTGCTAAAAAGATCGCGTCAGAAGGTTATATCGTTGTCGCACCATCAATCTATCATAATTTTGAATCTTGGGAACCATTGGCCTATGATGCAGAAGGTACTGATAAAGGTAATTTGTACAAAGCTGAAAAGCCATTGGAAAGTTATGATGAAGATAATAAATTGGCAATTGATTATTTAGAATCCTTACCAACATATTCTGGTAAAGTTGGTGCTACAGGTATGTGTCTTGGTGGTCATTTAGCTTTCCGTGCAGCTTATGATCCAAGAATCACAGCTACTGTTGGTTTTTTCGCAACCGATATCCATATCCATGCTTTAGGTAAAGGGGAAAATGATGATACATTATCAAATTCTAAAAAATTAGCAAGAAAGAATCTAGAAAATATTTTAATCTTTGGTACTTTAGACAATCATGTTCCACCAGAAGGCAGGGATTTAATTAGAACCACATTAAGAGTAAATGGAGTTAATCTAACATTTATGGAAGTTAATGATGCTCAACATGCTTTTGTTAGAGATGAATCATCAAAAGGTAGATATGATAGTGCAATTACTACCGCTTGTTTTGGATTTTTATTTGAGTTATTCGACAGAAAATTAAAAACTGATCTTGGTGAAAATGATGGAGAAGAAATCGTTGTTGAAAACGTTTGTTAATTACAATATATGAGCTTATTATGATTTATTTGTAATTTATAATTCAATTGAATCACCTGGAGTATATGGATTAATTAAGAAGTTTGAAAATTTTGTCAATTTTTCTAAACCTCTAACTTCAGAATTGACTAAAGGAACCTTAACTAAATGGAAATCTTCGTATAATTCATTCATTTCATTCAAATATTTAGTTTGGATTTTGGTTCTTGATTGACATCTTTTACATGGATCATCTTGTTGAGCAAATAATAACTGATTAACGACAATTGTGTTAACATCAATACCATAAGAGTTTAATTCTTGAATTAATCTTTCACTTTCATATAAAGATAAGAATTCAGCAATGCAAACAACGACAAAAGTGGTGATGTCAGGATTTGTGAACTGGTCGTTAATTAATCCAGTTAATTCTTTCAATTCATTGACTTTACCAACAACATCACCTTGTTGACCACCTCCTAAATTATTTAATAAACCTCCAAACTTTGAAGTGATTTCATCAAATTTACCTAATAATTTAGATAGAGTTTGTGGTAATTGTAAAAATCTCAAAGTATGACCAGTTGGCGCAGTGTCAAAAATAATTGTATCATAAGAAATCTGATTATCATCAGTAGTTGATTGTTTTTTAATATGTTTAATAACTTCCATAAAGGATAAAGCTTCATCAATACCTGGAATTGAGGCAGTAATATCTCCCATTATGCCTTTCAATGGATCATTTGCACCATCACCAGAATCAAATTGACTTGATAAATCTTGTAAGGTTGATGATGGATCAATTTCCATACATGATAGATTCTTCATACCAGTAACTTTTCTGGCATCTTTATTGAATTTTTCATCAAAAGCATCAGATAAATTGTGAGCAGGATCTGTTGAAATTAATAAATATTCTTTTTCTGGATTATTTAAAGCCAACTGAATTGCAATTGATGATGATGATGTGGTCTTACCAACACCACCTTTACCACCGACAAAGATCCACTTCAATGTGTCATGAGTAATTATTGATTTCAAATTAGGATCAGGTAATGGAAAGTCCAAATCAGACATGTTTTCTATACTTCTTTAACAGCTTTTGTCAAGGTTTGTCCTTCGATGCTTCCAGAAAAAGTGGAAAGTAGAAAATTATGCTTATGTCATGCTTATGTCATTGTGATGAGACCAAAAGTTTACTAGGAACGTCTCTTCTTACCATGTTGTCTACGATGTGTATGTTGTTGTTGTTATTGGAGAATCATAACAAGATAAATATTTCAATTTCTAAATTTATTGAACGCAATTATTAATTATAAGGTAACAAAAACTGAGGTTTTTTTTACAATTTGAAAGATAAACCAAATAAGTCAAATACTAGTAGTCATGGTTTTGAAGATAAATCATTTTCCACTATCAATTATGATCTTTAGAATAAATCTATGGATTCATTTTACGTTTTAACAAATGATTATTTAACTGAATAACTTTAGGCTGATGAATATTACATAAATTTGATCTTGAATATTAATGATTTAATTTTCAATTATATAGTTACTAATGTAATATACATAGTTTAAATTAATTATTTACTGATGTAGTTTATAAGATTATAATTACTACAATATGCTTGGACCATCAGTAAATTAGGAAGGTTCCTGCATTATCGTCGTTTTGGCGAAGACTATTAAGTAACTATTGATGGTATGCTAATTTAAATTAAAGTTAACGGGAGTACAGGGAATGGATAAATGGTATGTATTAATAACGAATGCTAATGTCAACGATATTGTTTTCTAAGAAATCAATTTGAGATTTAACGGCTTCACAAGTATATCTTTCATCAGAATTTAAAACGTTATCAATATTACCATGAGAGCACAAAATCCATTTAAGTGTCTTCCAAATCTCAATTTCAAAGTCATATCC
Source organism: Millerago galiae (assembly GCA_030568845.1). NCBI lineage: Eukaryota > Fungi > Ascomycota > Saccharomycetes > Phaffomycetales > Phaffomycetaceae > Millerago > Millerago galiae. The sequence continues at coordinate 218,710 of JAJMIZ010000008.1, read as the reverse complement.
GATTTCTTGATATAAATAATCCCCATAAATCCTATATTTTTCTTCCATTGGTTTTTTTAGAGCATCCATGATCCAACCCGCATCTTGACCTTCTGTTAATAAAGTCAATTTTGGACTTAAACAATGCAAGAATAATAATGTAGAGTTCTTATAGTGATGTCTCCAATAATTAACTTTTTGGCTATCATATGGATAATCATCGTAATTATTTGTTAAGAAGTTCTGATAATCAACAACTGGGTCGTATTGTCCCATTGATGAAACATGTCCAATCTTCTCGCCTCTATTTCTAGTGTTCTTATCAAACTCTCTAACGTATTCTTTAACTTGATAATACGGTAATCCTAGTTCATGGGCTGATCCCATAAATGTATCTTTGTCACCTTCCCCTGCTTGGCCTTGGCCAAACAAAATATAATAATAATCTTGTCCATAATAGTTATAATAAAATGCCAACATTAAGGTTGACGCATGCTTCTTTTTATTGATCATCAATTGGCCTGTTTCTGATGCTGCATCTGCTAATGTGCCTTCTAGGTCATGGAACGAGATTTTTCTATTATAATCTTCAACTGTATTTAAACCTTCTGGGTGATCTCTAGCATCTCCATAAGAGAATCTAACTTGATTCGTTTCATTGACGTGGATACCTGCAATATCGTACCAATGAGGACTTGTAGATCTTCTCCAGAAATCTGGCCATAAAAGTAGTCCATGTTTATTATAGACCTCACTGTCATATAAATATTCAGGATTTTTAACAGGAACACAATCTGAGTCAATCATGATGACATTTTCAAAACTTGTCAACATTAATGCAAATAACTTCAATCCGAATCTTCTAATATTAAAATCATCTAATGTAATAAAATTCGACATTGTAACACATTTTGCTCCTAATGCTGGAAATATAACATCACAAAATGTGTATGAATATTCTTTTGGATTTGAAATGAAAATTTCAACCGGGGTGGTACAACCTGTATTTCTTAATTGTTTCAAGGACACTAAGACTAGCCAATTATATTTACCTCCACCAACGTATATAATACCATTACCATTGAATTTTTTTTCAATTTCTTCTGGGAAAGAGTCTAATAAAGATTCTTTAAATTTATCATGAGAATCAGTCAAAGCTTGTTTTTCTTCTTTTGAAAGTTGGACGAATGAAGTTAAATATTCTTTAGTCAAGATATAATCATCTGCTTTATTTTCTCTAAAGTTTGATGAAAATCTTGGAACTCTTCTACCTCCTTTTGCAAATTTATTATTTGGTGTGAAATGATTATCATTATTGATGGCTCCAATTGTTGGTTTTGCATCTTTGATTGGTTTGAATAATTTTTCATTTAAAAAGTCAACAAGATCCATTGTATAATCGATTTTGGCATCAATACTTTCATCATCATATGTTGTAAACTCTTTTTCTGGTTCAGTATTTTCATTCTCTTCAGTCTGTTGATTGTCTATCTGAATGTTTGTATCTGAATTTCCTTCAACTCGGTCATCTTGAATAAATTCAGGAACAGATTCTATAGAAGAAGGTAAATTAACGATTTGAACAAGTATTAGAAATACTGTTATTGATATTAAAACTGCAAGAAGTTTGAATTTAGGGTTTAAAGCAGTTAAATATTTCAAATACATTATTCCCTTTAAACAATAAATGGTAAAATCAAAATCTCTAAACTAAAAAAAAAAATTGCAGGACAACACAGAATCCAGATTGAGTTTGATAAGTATAAAAAAATTTTAAACTCTGCGCAGGTTACGTACATACAAATCTGCGGCCAATTTTACTACAAATTATCGAGTTACTGAGTTTTATTCAAAAGAGAAGCGTAAGGATTGCCATCTCTGCCTTTTAATGTGTTTACAGTATTCATCAATGTACCTACAATAGCAATATTTTATTTTCATTTGGCCTGTGAAGGTATTTACGCAAATTCAAGACAAATGGCCGATGAGAACAAAACTTGCATGGAGCTTGGGACTTATCATATGAGTTTCTACGGAATTTAAATCTACAAACTGAAAGTTCAATAGACATATAGTACATCGTTATCACAATTACAAGGAGTACAAATATCAAAAAAGTGGTGAATCAAGCAAATTTCACAATCAAGTATTTTCTTGCAAATCTATTTTGCGTATTAATGCATATCAAAAGGTTTTTTTCCTATCGAATCAGGATTCAAAGTATCAAAGTAATGAGACTTTTGATTCAAGATTCACTTGGGCACGTCAAAATCTAGTTAGAAAAATGCTCAAAAATCCTGTGTTTTTTATTGATTGTCTTTGAACGAGAATGCTTGTCCCAAATCTCAATTAGGTTTTTTGACTGCATAAAAAAAGGAACGGTCTAAATTTTAAAATAGAACACATAACAAGCAAAAAGGGAAAATGCTCTTCTGATTATTGCTGAAGCAAGGAATATTTAGAGGAAATAATTATCTTATCTAAAATAGCAATTAAAAAAATCAAAATTGGGGTTGTAACGCTAGACTAATATCTCAGAAGAAAGGAGTCCATTCATAGTTTCAACCCCCAGGATCTCGACAACTGTTAACTGTCCCTGCTTCTTCAAGTACCCTTTCTTCATGTTAACGCTAATTTGATACTAGTTCTGTACATCTTGCTGGTTTCTTAAATTGTTTTGTTGAATTGTAGTCTCTAATAGTCCCGTTGTATGTATGTATTTATGTACAAGAGATTATTGATAGGTCTAGACCTCTGAGCTCCTATATGTCGTACATAATTGCGGGAGATCCCTTCCAAAGCTAATTCTTTAGAAGTTACTGAAAGTTTTGAAATGAACTTGTTGTCGATAAAATTAGTACTTAGAAATATCGTTGAGTAATAATTGTCTTCTTATTCAGTTAGCTAGTGTTAATTCTCAATTAATATCTTAGAAAAGACAACTACTCAGATGATTTTGTGTCCATAATAAACGAACTTGACACAGGTACACAATTTCATTATATTGCAATATTAGTAAAAGTAGCGTTGAATTTAATAAAGTTAAAATTGAAGTTTCAAAGTGCAATCTAAGGGACGTCTACATAAAAGTATCTTTGTAGATTCGGTTATGAGATTTGAATGTACATGTACACGCAAAAAAAAATTGTACAGAAAGTGAGGCTTATGGATGAATTCAAATAGTGTAACTTACTGATAAATCGGCAATGCAGCTCAGTTCTATAGTCTATACCTCCTGGATCATTGATCTTGTCTGTAGATTAAAGTTTAAATTAATCTCCGAAGCGTATCAAAGTCTTCTACGTTAAACCCTTGGGTTCCTCAAAAAGTCTAATAAAGAACCATATAAAGACAGAACTCAACGATAAAGAAAGTCAGAATAAAGAGTCATTTATGGCACATGCAGTTTACCATGAACATATTGTGAAGAACATTATTAAGTTCTATAATATAGATTAACAGCTAGTTTCTAAACTAAGTATAATAATACATCTGAGAATTTCAATCATTATTACAAAAAAATTCGAACGGTTGAATTATTATATTATATACAAGTAAACCCTTCAAAATTCAATTTTGATCATAAACAAAACTCATAAACATTAAAATTACAGATATGCCACTCACTAGAACTATGCACCTAAAGGTTGAGCATCAGGAAGAGGAGGAGCCATTGGCTTATTTTGCCATGCCATGTAACGTTGGAACATTAAACCAACACCTTCAAAGACACCTAATAAACATGCACAAGTGATTGCAGAGTTTCTACAATGTCTCCAACCACCTCTAATTGCTAATGAACCACCAACGAAGAAACCTGCAATAATTGCATTTAATGGATCTTCTCTTTTTCTGATAGCTTTAACTGAACAGTCATAGAAGGAGAATAAACCACCCCAAACACCGAAATTACCACCAACAACTGGAACACGAGCTTTAATTGCACTTATAGCACCTAAACGTCTTTCACCATATGGAGAATTTCTAAAACCTTTAATACCGTGCCAGACACAACCACCAATGGCACCCATGGCAAAAGCACCACCGAAATCATTCAAAATAACAATAGGACATGGATCTCTTGTATGATCAGCAGACATCTTGTAACTTTCCTAATAACTTAAATTTTGTTCGTCTCTCTACGAAGCTTTTTTTTTCATGGAAAAAAAAATGATTCAGAGACACCCGGAATTGGCACTGAAGCGATGGGTCATTCACAAGTGAGATCAATAGTACAGAGAATATCTTAGCAATCTGTATATTTAGCTATGCAAAATTCAACAGCTTTCAGTTGAATGTAGTTTTCTTAGTTTCAACCCAGTTCCAGGAGGACACCAGTCACCGTTGAATTTCTGTTCTGTTATAAATGGATGAAGGATTGCTTGCTGAGGAGTCCATCTTTCTAATGGGTTCAAATTCAATAACCCAATTAATAAATGAACTAAAGATTTTCTTTCTTGGATTTCTTTCTCAATCATTGAAGAAGTCATTGTTTTTCTATTCATTTTGTAATTAATAATCAATTCGTCTAATTTTGTTGTTGAAAAGTATTGTTTACCTGGTTTTTCATCAATATTTCTTTCTTTACTATATTTTTCAATTGATTTTAATACGTATCTAGTTTTTTCATTTTCATTAACTTTATCAACTTTCTCTAAGAAAATCTTTGAATTTTTACCCATTTCAATCATCCATGATGCTGGTAATCCTAAAGTTGCAATAATTTTACTTAATTGATCATATTGGGAATTACCTGGAAATAATGGTAACCCTAAAAACAATTCAGCGATGATACAACCTAATGACCAAGTATCAATTGATGAGGTGTATGGTAAACCCAAAATAACTTCTGGTGATCTATAAAATCTAGATTGAATATAAGTGTATAAAGTTTCACGTTCTTGACAAGCAGAACCAAAATCAACAACTTTAATATCAGGTTTATCAGGACTTATTAGTAAAATGTTTTCAGGTTTTAAATCGCAATGGATGATTTTGGAATCTTTTAAAACACATAGAGAATCTAATAACTGTTTTGTAAAGTTTCTAACTAATTTGATGCTTAACCCTTCATAATTATTTTGTTTAACCAATTCAAACAGATTTGATGATAATAATTCAAAAACTAAGCATAAATGATTTTTATGAACAAATTTATCTTTCATTCTTAAGAAATGATGTTTATCTAATGGATCAATTTTGTTATTAATTAACTCTAATAAAGAAACTTCGGATAATGATTGATTAATATATGCAGGTTTTGATTTAACAACTTTAACAGCAACCAATTCTTTTGTTGTTAGATTTTGACATTTAACAACTTGAGCAAAAGTACCTTGACCTAAAATATCTAAAACCAAATATTTCTTTTTCTCTTCCAAGCCAAGAACATCATTAACGTATAAAATATAGTCATCTTCGCAATTATCAAATCCATTATTTGTAACACCTTCATTTGGTTTTGTTAAAACTCTTTTTGGGTTCTTGGAAACTTCGTAATGGAAAGTTGGGTTACATAAGGAATAAGTTGTTGTTAACTCAGTTGTTAATGATAATAAAGGTGAAATATAATTTGAAACCATTGAAGCTCTTCTATATTTTGGAACTTTATTGATAGTTGGCTTCAATTCATTTTTATTCTTATGAACTTTACGCATTTGAGGAGCTGGTAACTGTTTCAAATGTTGAAAGTACGATTGCCTTCTTGGAATTGAATTAAAGAATTGAGGTTGCTGTTGTTGTTGTTGTCGTATTCCATTGTTATTGCCATTATTATTATTGTATTGAACGGCTGCAATGGATTGTCTTCTATGCAAATCATTATTTAAATGAACAGAGGCATCTGAAAAATGTTGAGGATATAGATATTGTTGCTGCTGTGACTGCTGTTGTAATTGCTGTTGGGTTGGAGGAGGAGCACCAACTCTTGAAGGAGGTAAAATCAAAGAGTTCTTTCTGGCCTCAATATTCATATCATCATACTCATAAGTAGTTGGCAAATGGGAATTATAAGAAGTCCTTGTTGGAGTTTGTTGCAAAAATGTAGCAGACGTTGGGGTCGATGAAACAGCAGAGGACGGTTGGGAAGAAGAATTTGCTGTAGCTAATGGAGTATGAGCTAACAAAGGAGATTGCTGGCTTCCATACCATGGATTTTTGAATTGGTGAGTTGGGGAGCTATAAGGAGATCTATTTGATGTTATATTAGAATAATCTGTATTGCTTAGTTTAGGGATCAATTGAGGTATTTGATTTTGTTGATAATTATTATTCCATTGAATTTCTGAAACTTGTTGAGGTTGTTGATATTGATACTTCTGATGTGGCTGATTTACTTGTATATGTGGTGGCTGTTGTTGCTGTTGGTTCAGTAGCTGAAATGATTGTTGTGGTGATTGTTGAATAGGTTGTTGATTCGGTCTTTCATCCAAAGATGGTTGTTGAGAGCTAAAGTGATATGACATCCTAGATAAATGAAATTAGGATTGAAAACTTATAAGTTAACGATGATTTGTATGTGCCTGCGTTCTCCAGTTTAAATACTTTCAAATCAAACACAAAACAAATATAATAGAGTTTTTAACTCTGAAACTAATTAAATTGCTAAATTTTGATGGCTTCTTTGAAATTCAATTAGGAGGAAACACCCTCGAAAAAATGACCTGAATTCCGAGGGGGGGAGATTTTTTTGGGATTTTTTTATCGATGAAAAATTAAAATTCTTTATAAACAAAGGATGAATGTTTCCACCTCCACTTCCGGTGTTAGAAGAAGAACAGTGAAGAGTGCACAAGAGGCAGAAGAGAATGCTGCAGTTTTAAATCTCGGGCCAGAGTTTGGGTTAAAACAAATTGGACATAGTGGAGAAGTAGTTGATCTTATAACTTTAAACTTATCAGAAGCTAGAATTATTATTAGAAGTGCATTGAAGGAAAGAAAGAGACTAATGACTGCCACAGGTGAATTCAAAGATGAAGATCAAATAAATAAAGAATTAAGTAATCAAAATGACGATGATGATGATAATGATGATGATGATAATAATGAAATTGCCAAAGCTGCAATCGCAGTTGGTGCTAATGAAGTTTTAAAGAAAACATTAGATTATTTATCAACATTTGCAAGATTCAAAGATGCACAAACTTGTTCAGCAGTAGAGCAATTGCTAAAATCTCCAGAAAATTCTAATTTACATCCTTTTGAAATTGCACAATTAGGCTCATTATCCTGTGATGAAGCTGATGAAGCAAAGACATTAATTCCAAGTCTGAGTGATAAAAAAACTGATGCGGAATTACAAAACATTTTAAATCAATTAGCAAGATTAGAAACTCCATATTAGATTCTGAAGAAACAATTTGTACAATATTAATTATCAAAAGTAACTTTTTTTTTTTTATTAAAATGCAAATTATGTAGGATTTATAAAACACCTTTATCCTTTAGAAATGTTTTTCCACCAACTCTCCACCATCTTGGTAAACAACTATGTTGTTCAACATCAATAACACTTTCATCTTTCGGGTCACAAATGCATCTTTTTTGCAATCTAACACCTTGACTACTAGGGCAATTACCAAAAGGTGCATGATAATAACCTAAATCTTCAAAGAAATGGACTTGTTTTCTATCCAAAAATAAAGAAACAGCAAATGAATGAACTGGAGCATCCCCCCATCTTTCATAATAAAATCCTCCCTTCGAATCTAAATAATTAAAATAATTATTATAAGTTTCTGATCTGAAAAAATTTAGATTTGCAATTTCAAAATTTGACCAATAATGACATAAATTATAATCATTTCCTAAATCAATTCTAATCTTCATATTACTAAAAGTTTCAACATCAGTTAAAAATTTTAATGAGTTATTTGGGTGTAAAGTTTCTGGATTTTCTTCAATAAAATCCATTACTGAATCAAATAAAGTTGGGATTGTTTCCTCGTATTCATATAAAGTTATAACGAATCCATACATTTTATTATTTAATCTCATGACTTTAAAGGGATCATATTGGAAATCACAGTAATATTCAACATCAGGCTCAACTCTAAAATAATAATCATATTTTTGTAATAATTCTTGCTTATAAAAAAAACCTGAGTTGAATCTACACATATTTCTATATGATTTTGATTCAGCATATAAAACATCCTTTTCTGCTAGTTCTTTAATGGATTCATCATATAATGTGTCATTGATCCAACTTGGTTTATTCCAATCTTCTTTGGGTATTAAACCGTATTCAGTTTTACCAGATGCCATTAAAGTTGTGGCTTCAATAAATTCAGCAGTAAATGGGACATCATTTAAAAAAGTCCATGTATATCTGTAACGTCTATTAAATCTATCTTCTAAAGATCTCATTGATTTTAAAGCATCATCTAATTCCCAGTTTCTTACTAACATTAGAATTGTAGCATTTTCTCTTGGTTCAGTGGAAAAATCATCTCTATGCTCATCAAACAATATTTTTTGACTATATGAATTAGTTGATAGTTTAGGTCTGAATTTAGCTTCTGGATTATATTCCAATCTATTATTTTTAATATTATTGAATAATTGCTTGAATAATTCTTTCTCATAAGTGACACTATCCATTCTGTCTCTAATAAAAGATGTGGACTGGAGCAGTATTGCAAGAATGCAAGTGATCACGATCCATACTTTCTGAAAGAATCTCATTGCAATTGAATTGAATTATTAAAAAAAAAAAAAAGAAAGACCTTCCACAGCAAAATAAATTTATTATTGGGCCTTAGAGGAAGACAAAAAAAAAATAACGACAACTGCAGGACTCGAACCTGCGCGGTAAAATACCAAAAGATTTCAAGTCTTTCGCCTTAACCACTCGGCCAAGTTGCCTTCACGAATTTTTTCTCGAACAGTATTTAACTGACTCTGAGAAAATATTTCTAAAAATGAAGTTTCTTGTTTAAACTTTTAAGCTTCAAATTGAAGAAAATTAAAGTAGATATATTTATTAAGATAACTCGTAGCTTTCTAACTATACCAAAATCAATATACTTATGCAAAGTTTAAATATCCCTGTAAGTATGACTCAATTTAAGCTTAACCAGATATGCTTGCTAAAACTTTAAAAAACTTGATAAGTATAAGCCAAAGACGATCAAAGAAGAAGAACTCATTGACAATGCGCACGTAAAAAATAATTAAATATAATTATTATTTAGGAATCGAGGCCAAGTGATTCATTCTTGTTATTCCGAAAGAAACTCAGCATCCATAAAATGCACTGCCTGTGTCTCTAATACCCGACCCTTGGTACGAAAAGGGGTAATCGGGGGACAAACTCTAAATTCTAGACCCAACTAAGCCTTGACAAATATGGAAACGACAATTGAACTTTAAACAGAATTACTAAAAGAATATATCCTTATTAAATCTCTTTTAATTCATTGTGCAGATTCAAACCTCTAATTCGGAAAATTTGATAAGGTAAAAAACGTTTTAAGCTTTTTTTCTTTGCTCTCACTCAATTGAAAAAAAAAATTCTCTTTTTAACCTTATACATTTGTTTACATTTTAGTTTTCTCAAAGAATTCTTTCATTGTTTTGAAACAGAATTAAAAGGTATAATCAACCAGAGTATTGATTGCAAATGCATTTTGGCAGTGCCTCGTTTTATCATTGTCAACAGAGTTTAGCATATTTTATTTATTTTGATTTTATCCATTTCATTCACTCAATTCACAGAATAATGTTTGTTAAACCTTTTTTAATCAAAAGGATGGCTTTCACCAAACTTTTTCCAAGTCTATTGATACTTATAACTATATGCTTAATCACTATTCAATTAGTGCATTTTAATACCAATTCTGATATAGTTTCTTCAGGTTCAATTACTAAAGTTAATCTTGATGATGATTCTGCTGATATCAATGCAAAGATAAATAATGCTGTTCATCATAAAACTCAGAGTCAAAAGAAACCACAAACCTCAGAACCTGTTGATGAAGACTTCAACTTCAAAGATTATGAATTTACAATAACTCCAGAAGAAAGTTATGATCACGGTTCAAGCGTTGATGATTTAATTCAAAAAGAGTCTAGCTTCAAGAAATTCATTAATGAGGATATCTTAAAACTAATTAAAGAATCAGGTCCTTCCGTGCCTGCTATTAATAACAAAGAACATTACAATCCCGATAATAAATATAAAATGACTTGGGATAAAAGATTGCCTGTCTCAGAAGGTAAATTAAGAGAAAATAATATTGTTGATCCAATTAGATCAAAGAACTATTTGGGCTCTTTCTTGCAATTATCTGATGAAGAAAAAAAGTCATTAAAAGATGCACATGATGAATTTTTAGAGAAATTACCAAAGGAATATCCAAGTGATATTAAATTCAGTGGAAATGGTATTCTGTACGCCGGTGGTGGTAATTATAACTGGTTGGTTTTGATCTCTTTGAAAATGCTGAGAGATACTGGCTCAAAATTACCTGTTGAAGTTTTCATTCCTACTGAAAATGAATATTCTGTTGATTTATGTAATCATGTTTTCCCAATTTTAGGTGCTAAATGTATTGTTATGTCAAGTTTCTTGGATCAAAAATTAAATTTCAAACTTAAAGGGTATCAATTAAAATCAATGGCATTGATGCTATCAAGTTTTGAAAATATTTTATTATTGGACTCTGACAACATTCCTGTGAAAAATCCAGATTATTTATTCGTTAATGAGCCTTATAAATCAAAAGGTATGATTGTATGGCCTGACTTTTGGAGAAGATCCACAAGTCCCTTATATTATGAAATCGTTGGTATTAATGTTGATGAAACAAAACATGTTAGAAATTCTTATAATGACGAAAGAGATACCCCTCCAAACACTGAAACACTTGAGCAAATTGAGGAAAATATTTCTTACCATGACTTAAAGGGTACTTTTGCTGAAGCTTCATCTGAATCTGGTCAATTATTGGTTAATAAGAAGACTCATGCAAGAGCAATATTCTTATCTTTGTATTATAATTATTATGGTCCTGACTATTACTATGGTTTAATGGCTCAAGGTCAAGCTGGTGAAGGTGATAAAGAAACCTATTTAGCGGCTGCTCATGAATTAGGTTTAAGTTACTATCAAGTTCAAGAATTTATCAGAGAATATGGTTTCGTTAGAGATGATGGGGGCATTGATATCGCAGCAATGGGTCAATATGATCCAGTCATTGATGCAATTCAATCAAAAAATGAAGAAAAATACAAAACAAATTTCGCATATGATAGCTCAAAAGATAATTATCGTTTCCACAAATATTCAAGATCTGAAACTCTGTTCTTACATTGTAATGATCCTAAAGTTTATCCATGGAGAGTTGCTGGTAAAGGTTTAGAGCATATTTTAAATGGTGATGGTGGTAGAAGAAGAATATATAGTGATATTTTGATAGCTGAATTAGGTTATGATTTTGAATTGAAATTAATGAACACACTTGCTTGGGTACTGTGTGAACATGGAGATTTGAAGATTAAAGGTATGAAATACCCAGATTTATATTGTGGTAAAGTTAGACATCAAATTAAATTTTTGGAAACTGGTATTGATGAAACTTTAATTAAAGATGAAGAAGAAAAAGAAAATGAGGAAGTTAAAGAAAAAGAAGTTCCAGAGGTAGAGGTTCAAAAAAAGCGAGGACCTTCACGAAAATCTAGAAGAAGGAAGCAATCTGTTAATAAAGCAAATGTTTAGAATTATAAAAAGACTTTAATGACGATAGAAATTTTTACATGTAGAATTTTAAAGTATTGCTATCTTTTAAACGTTTATAAAATCTATAAAATAATTAGTTATGTTAAATCGAATGTGTAAAAAAATGTATGAATGAACTCCAATATGAAAAAAAAAACTCTTATGTTTCTTTGGAAGAATTTCTACCAAAGATACCAACTTTAATCCAATCTAATGCAACTAAACATCTGGATCTAAATGATAAACACATTGCAACATAAGAGAATTTCCAAAATAAGAAAGTAAATGAACCAGCTAATGATAAATTGGTCCAATTACCCCAAGATAAATCAGCAATGGCTTTATCAGAACCAATATACGCTAATGCACCTAGATGAACATACTCGAACGGAGCAAAATTTGCTAATTTATCAACTTTTGCTAGTAATTTTGATTTTTCTGTAACATCTGTAGTTTGATCCATTTCATATCTAACACAGTCAATTTTAGCTAAATTTTTTAATAATTTAGCTAAATAAATACCTTCTTGGTAGGCAACTTGGGCAGTTGGCGCCAATTTTCTTGATAAAGTACAATCACCGATACCAAAAATGGAATCATCACCAATTACCTTCAAATAATTTTCATCGATTAATAAACCTCTGTTAGCAAAAGTTTGACCATCTAATTTCTTAGCTAAATTAGCAGTAACTTCTCTTGCGCCATTACCGGTTGCCCATACTAAAAGACCATACGGAATTTCTTCAGTTTTAGTTGAGCCATCATCTTGTTTAATTGCAGCAGTTATAACTTCGGAATCGACTTTCTTAACCATTGTCTTTAGTTTTAAACCTATTCTTTCTTCTTGGAATGTATCTTCAGTATATTTAATTAATTTTTTATCAAACATGTTTAAGATATTTGGTAAAGCTTCAACTAAAGTAACTTTAATTTCATTTTCAATACCTGGATACCATTTATATAAATCTTGATCAACAAAATCTTGTAATTCACCAGCAAATTCAACACCAGTTGGACCACCACCAACAACAACGAAGTTTAATAATCTTGATCTTTCAGGATCATTTTTTTGTAAAGCTGTTGCCTTTTCAATGTTATACAAAATTTTTGAACGGATTTCTTGAGCATCTGGAATCTCTTTCAAAAATGAAGCATTTTCGTAAACACCTGGAATACCAAAAGTATTTGGTTTGGCACCAACACCGACAACTAAATAATCATAACTCAAAACTTGATCATTTTCAGCATTACCTTTAATTTTGATTGTTTTGGTTTTTGGATCAATATCAGTGGCTTCAGCTTCATAGTAGATAACCTCACCTGGTGCTCTTCTGCAAATGGTTCTAATTGGTTCGACAATTGATCTTAATTCAACTGTACCAGTTGGTGATGATGGTAATAATGGAGTAAATAAGAAATAGTTTCTTGGGGAAACAACAACAACGTTATATAAAGTTGAGTCGAGGTATTTCAATAAAGAGACAGCACCCCAACCTGAACCTAAAATAACTAAGGTTTTCTTTGGTGTACCATTTGGTAAAGTAGCACTTTGTGGTTGTTGTGGTGATGGGTTAGCTTCATCATAAATTTGATAGGCAATATAAGCAGTACCTAAGACAGATGAAATCCAAGTAGCTCTCCAAATGTTCTTACCAGCTCTTCTAATAAATGAAGGTTTTGCAGGTTTAATTGGATTAATCGGTTTTGTGGCAGATTCAACAGTTGATTGTTGCAATCTTCTAAAAGAAGTAGATAAAAATCTCTTTGATGGATTTCTAAACATAATCAATCAATTAATGAACAAAAATTTGCCTGGAAAAAAAAATTTTTGACAAGAAATTGGTGTATTTTATTGTTCTTTATATGACTCTTTTTTTTGTTTAAGGATTAATTAATTACATAAATTTTTTCCGGCCGGCTACAAAGCGAATCAAGATTTTTTATATTAAAAGTTCTAATTTAAGAGTTCGAAAACATAATCAACTGAGAATAAACTTAACACTAGCAAACTTCATGCCTAATTGACCTTTTTTATAAAAATAAAACCTGTAAATCATTGCTAAAACCTACTTTTTTATAGGTCACTCGCTTTAAGAAATTTCAATCAGTTGATGGTTTAATCAGCGATCGCGAAAAGTTCTCTTTTCAGGTAAAAAAAAAGAAACGTTTGCGCGCGGTGAAGTTTTTTATTTCAGCCGTTTGAGGTTCAATAAAATTGGAGAAACAAATTACATGTCCTATTATTGGTGGAAATTATATCCAATCTACTCCTAATCATATATCTTCTCTCTATATATTATATTCTGTATTAAAAAGATTTTTTCTGTTATTCTGCGAGTTTTTATCTTATTTTGAAAGAAGTATGACGGGTTCGGTCGGTGGTGAGTCGGTTTATTGATCTGATCATGAAATTCCTTTTTAATTAAAAAATGTTTTTAGAATTAAATATCAAAATTTTTTTGAAAAAATTATTAAATCAGTTAAAATCATAATGTAATGATCGGCAAGTCTAGTATAGTAGAAGAGATAAGTTTCAAAGCTATTAATTACTAATTATGTGAGTTGTTACAATATAAAATCAAAAAATTGCTACCAATCTTATCCAAATAGATCTCCGACCGGTAAAAATTTCTGTAATAGTATGAATGCTAATTAGGTTAGTAGTCATTAATCTTGTCTTAAAATGGTACCGGACTTGAAACTCAACGCAACCCACTACTCGAACAGCCTTAATTTTACAAAATCCTAAACCTGTGCATTAGTTTTAGGGTTTATGAAAAAAACTAGGGAATCGTGTGCTCTCACTATGTTGAGGTACCTCAACTCAGGACAAATGTGATTCCAGAAAATTAACAAATATCCGTACATATGTGTGCTATGTACATGTACTTCAAAAAAACACCAAACACACATGCAACATGTTCAATCACACACTCTAGGGTTTATTTAACTTTTGCGTTAGGTTTAGGTTTAAAAAATTCTTTAATTTAGATTTCATTAAATGAAAAGAACTCCAAATAGAATCTACAATAATTCAACATCAGATTCTTGTACCTACATTCTTTTAACAGAGGCTTTTAAGTCTTCATTTTAGAGAAAAATTATGTACCCTTGTTTTTAGAAGCGAAGTTTGAATATTTAGGGCTTTTTATAATTTAAATTTAGAATACACTTGTAACACAGGAAACCTCATGCTACGGAAACTGAAAAACAAAAGACATTGTATTTAATAAATATTATTGGGATTGATTAAAAAACTTTAAATTTGCAGATTTTAGACCTTCTTGATCCAAAATAATGAAATATAAAACATTACTTATGTTAATCAAGAATTTCAGGGTACCTTAAGGGCCTGTCAAAATGTAGCATGTGGCTGAAAATGTAAACAAAGACGCATGTGGGCGCGAATTGTGCATACACTAATTCGCGAAAACGGGACAAATCCTTATTGTGGATTTATTTTTGGGTCAAATACGGAATATCTGATTTAAACTATAGATTTGACAAATGATGATTCATTTATGAAAGAGGTAATAGCTAGGTTGATCCACCCTTTAAAATTCTCAGGATTTCGTTTTATATAAAGTTTCATGTTTGTTGAATTTGAGAAAATCAAGACATTTTTATTTTAAGTTCAATGTAATTCCGTAAATTATATTTATCAAATATATCTCGTGATTCATATCGAATAAAGTTCTTAAATTTATTCATTTTAATTGTGATATTCTCCAGCAGAAGTATTCTCGTCATTTCATATATCTCGTTATTCTTAGTAGATTAATAACCACTTCATTGCTGTTAATTGAAAACAAAAACATTTCTTGAACATAGCTTTAGTCAGATCAATATATGAAGAACTTTTGCAATCAAATTGAAGCCCAGGATTTCGAATTACTAAAATTTGGATGGGTTCTGAAGGTTATACAGGAATCTAATTTCAGTATCTATGTTGAAATTTTAGAATAATGGTATTTTATCAGTAATCAGATAATGGTAAATTCTGAGATACCATTTCCTAGTTATATACGTGGTGCACAACTAGGAAATAGTCTCATATGTACCGTCTATAGAGACCCACAATGTACAAATTGCATTTAATACAAAGCTCTTCACAGTTATTTGTATATGCGTTTGATCGTCTCAAACTTCAACACAAAATGCTTTGTTCATAATAGAATTAGTTCATCTGAAGAGCTGTGAAATATAAACTCAGTAGGAATCATCTTGACAAAATGCTTAAATTCAACTGAAAAGGTTTTGGTCAATATTTTATCCTTGTTAAGAAACTTCATTCCATGCACCCTACTCTTAGGTGAAGATTCTCAATGATTTGATCTTCAAAATATGTGCATTTTTTATGATTATAAGCTGCATGGAAAAAAAATGGAATTACATTCCTACATCTGTCCTGACCCTGTGGTATTTCTGATTTACGAAATTTTAAGCAATATTTTACAAAAACAAAACTGCTTCAACAAATTTGCACTCTATGCATCTTCTGAAAAGAAAAATAGTTGCTGTCGTATTTCAATCAGATATGTACCTATTCTAGAATATCATAGTCAACATCTTTGTTATTAGATTTTTAACCTTGGGCCCCAAGTCTAGAAAATTAACTGAATGCCATTCCTAAGACAAGTATGCAACCACAGTGTTTTGTGCAATTTTTGTATTTCATCTAATTGGCTTGCCGTAATATTTCAATTGGGTGTATTTTACAGTAATTGTAAGGTATTCAAAGTTAATATCGTAAAACTGCGAAGACAGACAACCGAAAAAAGCCTGGACCAAAAGGTCCAGAGCACACTGCCTGTTCGTAAAATTTCCAATTTAGTGTAAGCAGATAGTAGTTTTATATTAGACAGTGTATATCACAAGAATATTAAAGTTTTCGTCTGCAATGCTTCAAATTACTGGATCAATTACGTTTTTTTTAAAACCTTTATCTGCGGTTAAAGAAAAAATAAAGGTGAACTTAAATTCTTTGTGGAGTAAACATCCAATGACACTCAGACCAGGCAGTGGACACGTATGTATGAATAAATTTGCACCCGGATGTAATTTCACGTTGGGATATAACTTATTGAGGGAATGACCACTATCAGAATAGTTATCATCCAGAACCTATCAATTATATTGAAGTTAAACCGAAAAAGTATACTTAAAAAATATTTTTTTTGTTGCAAGCTCTTATCACTAATGCCAAATTTGTATAAATAAATTTAGTTCCAGACTTCAACGTATTTTTGTAAAACTGAGTTTAATTAGGTTAGGCTTAGTAATAATGGTCAACATTCTCAACCAAAAAATAATATATTTGAAGATTACACTTTGAGCATCAAATTAATTAGCCGATGATGTCTACATTGGTTTCAATACGAATTCATATTGAAATGCTTAAATATTTAATTTGCTCTACTTTCCGCTGTTCACTGTTTTCGAAAAAAGTGGACACACTAAAAACTGAACTTTGCAGACTTCAAGCATATTTTAACGCATGTGAGTGAGACTAATAATAGTTGATAGAAATATACATACAAGTACAACAATTTGATCTGGTATGTAATTCCCCTTCTGTTCGAATTTTGGAAAAGAATTAAGCACAAGGGGAACATACTGTAACAATAGCATTGAGATTATCGACTATAAATGGTATCTATAACTTTTCGGGATCAAAAAGTGTTTAGTACAGTACAGATTTACGTTTTAATACATGATCGGGTAATTTCAAACTTTTAGGGTTGAAATGGATTTGCTTTGGAAGGTACTGAACTATATTCGATGAATTGAGACTTCCTCAATTGAATCTAGAAGTGATAAGTTTTTCTTTATACTCCTTCTTGAATCTAAATTAATTTAAATTGATACCATTTTCTCATTTGTCCCAAAAATTTAAACTGTTAACCGAGGTGACGTTTTTTTACAGTGGAAAAAAAAGCACAAAAAGTGGACAAATGTACACTTTTTAGGGATACATGGTAAATTGGTGAGTAATTGAACCGACATCAATTCAAAATTTCATTTACCTGATAAGAATCCTATCTTTAACATATTTCAATTGAATGGTTTACAAATATTATTATTAATTGTAGCAGTTGTAAAATGACCCTTGTTAAAAAAGTCGGAACAGTTTTCGCCTTTTTTTTTTCAACAGCTGATGAGAAACAACAATAGGAAATCAATGATCTGACGGTATATGATGTAGCAATTGATAATAAATACTAAGGTTAAAGTATTTTTATATCCTGACTATTGCGTACCAAGATTTCAGGTTATTTGGTACTGCAATTGTTGTATATAAATTAGGAAATGAATGCCCAATAGCAGAGCATATGCGAACGCAGTGTGTTCAGCCATATAATGTAACTTATTACGGTCGCCGGTGTAAAAAGTCTTACAGGAATGCAGACTCTAGACTTGCCATACCATGTGTTAAGTTTCACAATAGTCAATTTAAGAGTTTTAATATTGCAATGCCGTAAAAGTTCGTATATAGTCAAGGATTATGGACTGTGGACAAATATTTTTTTTTGGGGTATCTCATCAAACATGGTTTCTCAATTCGTGAATAAAAAAAAGATCTACAGTCTTACAAATTGTTAACGGGAATGCAAAAAAATTGTCACAAGATAATTTTTTGAAAATATAGATAAGAGTTATTTAGACTAAGTTGCATTAGAAATATGATGGTTCCTGAAATACTACCATTTTAGGACTCTGATAGCATTACCGTTGCCAAATGTAAAAGGAATTAAAATCCCTCACTGTCAATCAGAAGGACTTGCATCATAAATTCAGATGAAAAGTATGTGGTGATAGGAAAACGTTGTTCAGATTTGTTTTGTGCGAGTGGAAAAAAAATTTACACCGGATAATCTGCGCATTTAAAACAACCTAAACTAAAAACCAATTGAGTATAAATGAAGAAAAAACATACAGTAAGCTTAACACCGTAATTATTTTGCGTACCTTAACTAAAGATCAACATGAAATTAACTGAATAAAACTTGAATCGAAATGATTTCTTGTAGATTTGTCCCTAGATCAAACTTCCTCATTGGGCAGAATTAACTGCACCACTCTGCAGATTTCCGCAGGAGAAATTGGACAAACGACTCCAGGGAATACAGTTTTTTCATACTATCACTGAATTTAATTTAAATATAAAATTATTTCCCCATCAACATTTTGAAACCACAGTACTTAATATTGTTCGCACCATCACCTATTAGCTGTGCAAAGTTTTTTTTTCCCTCACCCCTTCTTTTTTATAAAAACTATCCACTTTCCTCAAGTTCTTTTCGACAATTTTGATTTACTGGTGGAAGGTTTAACACTCATCTGATTAATTATATCTTAAGTTTGCTTCAACTACGCAAAATTTTTTTTTAGTTAAGACCAATCCCAAGCCCTAATACTTTCCACTTCATCACACACATCCCTTCTATCACCATCCAGGTAAGTTTAATTCGTATTTTAAGATCTAACATTATAAGCTTAGCAAAATGGGGTTTCCCTTACACTTAAGTGTAAACACCCCTTCAAGCTCAATAGTTTGGATATCAATCGATTTGTTTAATCTTACCATTATAAAGATCTTATTATTACAATTCTTTCCCTCAACCTGTTCTTTTACTAACATACCACTAGCCTCTCCTCCCCTATTATCATAAATTTTTTATCAACTCACAAACATGAAAGTTCCTGGTCTTCACAACGATCAATCTAATCATCAAGTTTCAGAGAATCAACAGCCATATAACATCTCTCCAGCCATTCAATTATCAACTAAGAAAGCATGGAGATTAAAAAAATATTCAAAAACTGATGATGAAATTAAATTAGAACAACAAAAATACGAAGACCTTGAATTCTCTCCAAAGAAGATAAGCACACGAAGACCAAGATCTAAACCAGGGCAAAGTCAAGAATTTGTATTTGTTGATTTAAGTCCAAGAAAGAAAGATTCAAAACAAAAAACTGATGTTAAAGCTCCAAAAAAGCAAGGTAGGGTTTCTAGACTCTTTAGATTAACTTCTTCATCTCAAGAAACAATGAGGGAAGATGTACCTTCTCCTGATCTTCTGCTTCATATACAAGACTCTACTAATTCTTATTCAAGTCCTTCATCTCCATCGGTGTTAGCTCAAAGGCCTGCTCAATTAAAAAGATCTTACACTACAGTTGCTCAACAACGCCATGACGAGCAACGAACTAGATCAAATTCTTTAGTTATGACAATCTCAGACTCAGGTAGAGCTGTTTTACAACCTCAACAATTGCAACAATTTCAACAAACCCAATTTCAGCAACCTCAACCTCAATTCCAAACTCAATTGCCTCTATCTGCCACTTCTTCAAGTTCTGATCTCTCTTCATTAAACACAATGAAACAACACAATTACTATTCGAGATCTCCAATTCCTTCTCCAAAAAGAATGGAATCTCCAATTACTCATGATAGATTTTTAAATCAACCTACTTTTGATTACATTCCAAAGTATAGTTTAGATCCAACTTCTTCTGAAGATGAAGAAGAGTCTGATGCTCTTAAAGCCTTTTCAAAGGTTGTTAAACGCTCAAGCGGGCGTAAAAGAGCAAATACCGCTTCTTCTCAAACTTCTATTCAATCTGCTCTCGTTTCTCCAATTATTAATAAAACATTGTCAAGGAATCATTCAGTGTCATCAATTTCATCAATTTACAACAAGAGCACCAGAATTTCACCTTCAAGAACTGCTTTATTAAGAAAAGCAACTGCTCCTACCCCAATTCAGACTCAAGATTTTATTTTTGGTGATGGTAGCACTTCTTCTAACAGTTACTTTGAAGATTCAATTAAATTTCAAAAGCCAAAAGCTTTTCAACATAAGAAGCAAATTTCAATCAGTGTTTTAGGTCCTCCTTTACATATTGATGGTGAAGATGATAATCCTGATACAGATGATTCTCAATCTCCTTTTGATTTCCAAGATGGCACTGATACTATGTCTTTTCCAGCTACTGATATGGAAGATTTAGCAAGTGCTCCAAGTACTGCCTTCAGTATGGATCGTGATTTCCAAAAATTTGAAGGAAATGATGATCTTTTCGATATCAACGCATTCATTAATTATGATACTCAAGAATTTGAGCAACACGCTTAGATTGTTATTTTTTATTATTCAAACAAATTAAGTTATGATGTTCTATTTGTTTTAATAATTTAGATATTTTTTTAGCATTTAACCCTTTGGTTATTATTTTTTTGCATTTATTTAGAGTTTTGATGTTTTATACACCTCCAACTTTTAAAAAAAGTACATACAATTTGTTTATTTTGTAGTTCATTTATTTATTATATTTACTCTAATACTCGTTGATAATAGTTTTAACAAACTCAATACAATCTTCAACATTACACTCAGGATTATCCAATTGCCAAACTAGGATTCTTTCCATAATCAATGCCATCCATGGACCTGGTTTCTTTTCTAATGCTTGCGATAATTTCTTACCGTCAATGATTGGCTTTAATTTATAAACATTTTGTAAATCTTCCTTAATTACAATATCGTTGAAAATTTCATATTTTTTAATAACATTCTCGTATGAACCTTGTGAAATTATTTCATCAAATAGGTTAAAAACTAAAGATAATTCATAATTTTCTCCATATAACTTCAATAATAAACCAGCTTCTGATCTTTTATAGCTCGGTAATGCTGAAATAATTTTTTGATATTGATCTTTTTTACTTAAAAGTAATGTAACTATTTGTGCATGATTTTTAGAAAATTTTAAGCCATCTTTAATAATTAATTCTGATGCTTGTAATTTTTGCTGAAGTTTTTTTAGATTACTAGAAACTAAAATGTTTGACCACGGTCTTAAGACTAATGCAATCCAGAACAATTCCTTAAGATTCGGATCTTCAAATGTTCTTAAAATTATTGGTTCAATTGAAGAATTTGAAAAGTTAGTAGATTTGACTTTTTCAACCGATGGATATGTCCAAGTTTCAACTGTGTCAAAAATTTTAGAAAGATTTGCAGGATCATTTAAACTTAAAACAGTATCTTGTAGAACACCAAAATTAAACACAGCTTCATATAGTCTTGTCATTGATAACAATCTTAAACCATAATCAGGATTTGGACCTTTTAATGTCTTTTCAAGTTCAACACCCACTCTTTCTCTACTTATTTTATATAGTAACGCTTCTTTAATACCTTCTTCTTTCATTGCTTGTAGCGTTTCATCAGATATAGTGAAGTTAAATCTACTAGCAAATCTAATTAGTCTTAAAACTCTCAAAGGGTCATCTAAAAATGTCTGTAATGGAGGCAATGGAGTTCTTAATACACCATTATGAAGATCCTGTAAACCTGAACCAGTTAAATCCTCAACTTTATCTTTTTGAATGTTATAAAATAATGCGTTTAGAGTAGCATCCCTTCTCAATGCATCTTCTTCTGGGGTACCAAATTTAATAATTGGAATTCTGCTTTCCTCAGTATATTCTTCACTTCTTAAATTAACAAAATCAATATCTAAACCATATAATTTAGTTGTTGCAGTTTCTAAATGCTTGGACTTTTCTGGATTCTTTTCAATCTTATGGATATTAGATGGCTTAATACCATATTTTTCGAAGTTTTCACTCAAAAAAGCTTTTAAGCCATCAGCAAATTCTTCACCAGATTGTGTATTAATTGCAATATCTAGATCATTACTTTCATTTCCTAACAATTTATCTCTAACCCAGCCACCTGTGATTCTCAATTCTAATTTCTTTGATTCATCTGAAATCTTGCTATTTTTTAAATTAACATAGTCCTTTAATAAATTTGTAATTTTAGTTTCAGTTTGATTTAGTTTTATTAATGGATTTTTTGTATCAAAGTTCACCATTGTGGACAATTTTTTTTTCAAAGTTAGGATAGAAAATTTAGAATAATTTGAGCTCCTTAACAATGAGCTCATACAAATGATCGTTTAATTCCTTGAAAGTTGAAATAATTCGAAGATCAAAAATTTATGTTTGTTTAATTCCAATAAAAAAATGAATTCCGGAGATGAGCCCTCGGGAAATATTTTTTTCATTTAATAAACAAAAGAATTTAATTTACAATTAATTGATTAATTTATTATAAAGAAGGTTGTTATTTGCAGATGTCTGGCGACAACAGTAAATACAAATATGAGGAGATGTCCAATAAGGTCCTTCGACAGGACAGGAAGCTTCTCTCTAATAGATCAGATCCTCTAAAAGATGCAGCTATGTCAGCTCCATCTACACTTTCTGGTAAAGTTTCAGTTAAAGACTTGGGTTCAAATATTGGTACAGCAAGTAATACAACTGAAGATGCTGATGAGGGAACGGAATTGGCCAAAAAGATTTCAGAGAAGTTTAAAAAGAAAGAACAAGCTAAATTACAAGCATTACAAAAGACTAGTCAAATTACTTCAACCATTTTAGAAACTTCAAACATTGAATCATTGAACTATTATCCTAAGACTCAAGAAACCAACGAATCATATGAAAAATTAGTGTCTTGGGTTTCTAATCAATTTGGTAACGATATTCAACACAATACTGTTATTAGTGCTACAGATTTGATGCTAGAGGCTTTAAAAGATGAATCAAGTACAGACATTCAAAAGAAAAGCCAAGTTCAAGAAATACTAGGCGTATCAATTCGTAATGAAGACTTCTCTGATGCACTGTCTTTATCAAATGAACTCACAGATTATGACCAACAAAATGAAGAAGATGATAACGCTCAAGGTGTTGCAGTTGATTTTGATGGCGAGGACAGTGATTCTAATGCTGAAGGAGATGGAGAAGATGAATCAAGTGATGACGATTTTGCAGGTCCAAAACTTGATGATTTTATTCAAGAACCCAGTGAAGAACAGCATGACGAAGAAGAAGAAGAGGTCTTGAGATTTGAATCCAAGCAAAATGATGTTCAAGTTTTATCACTAAAAAGTATTGATTCTTTTTTTCTTCAAAGAATCATATCTCAGTATTTTACCAAACTCGACCCAGAAAGTTTACAAGAATTAGTAAGTGATGTTTATGGTATTATAGAAAGTGATTTAGATGATAGAAAGTTTCAACATCAACTAATTGAACTTCTAGGAAAAGATAATTTTACATTGATTGAAGTTTTAGTTAACAATAGACTACAGTTGATATGGAGTGCAAGATTATCGAAAGTTGAGACTGAAGAAGAAAAAAATGAAATTCTCGCAGAATTAGAGTCAAACGGCCTGAAGCATTTGATTACTGGTGAAAATAATGATAATAAACCAAATAAAAAGAGAAGAATAGAGATTGAATCTGATACAATTAAAGTTAGACAACCAAAAATTGTGAATTTAGATGATTTAAAATTTGATCAAGGTTCTCATTTAATGACAACAACTAAAGTTAATCTACCAAAAGAGTCATTTAAAAGAGTTAAGAAGCAATATGAAGAAATTCATATTCCTGCTCCTGCAAAACCTGATGATAATACAGAATTGGTTTCAATTTCTTCTTTGCCTGAATGGGCTCAAGTTGCATTTCCATCTGCTGAAACTTCAACTTTAAATAGAATCCAATCAAAAGTCTACCCTACTGCTTTTCTTGATGACGCTAATATTTTACTTTGTGCCCCAACTGGTGCTGGTAAAACTAATGTTGCAATGTTAACTATTTTAAGAACATTAGAAGATTATAGACTAGAAGATGGAACTTTTGATTTAAATAATTTTAAAATTGTTTATATCGCCCCATTAAAAGCTTTAGTTCAAGAGCAAGTGCGTGAATTTTCAAGAAGACTAGAAGTCTTTGGAATTAATGTTGAAGAATTAACAGGTGATTCTAATTTAACGAAGCAACAGATTTCAGAGACTCAAGTTATTGTAACTACACCTGAAAAATGGGATGTTATTACTAGAAAAAACTCAGATACAAGTTACACGAATTTAGTTTCACTTTTAATCATTGATGAAATCCATTTATTACACGATGAAAGAGGTCCTGTTTTAGAAGGTATTGTTGCTAGAACTATTAGAAACATTGAATATACTTCAAGAGATGTTAGATTAGTTGGGCTATCCGCTACCTTACCAAATTATAAAGATGTTGCGAGATTTCTAAGAGTTGATGAAAATAATGGTTTATTTTATTTTGATGCATCATATAGGCCATGTCCTTTAGCCCAACAATTCATTGGTATTACTGAAAAAAATTCTTTCAAAAAAACCATTTCAATGAATGAAGCTTGTTACGACAAGATCTTAGAAGCTGCTGGAAAGCATCAAGTTATTATTTTTGTACATTCTAGAAAAGATACTTTCAGAACTGCTAAGTGGTTAAGGGATAAGTTAGTTGAAGAAGATAAATTAAAATTATTTTTAAAAACTGATTCTGCAAGTGTTGAAATCCTAAGACAAGAATCTGAAAAAGCTAAAGATAAAGGTTTAAAAGACTTATTATCATCTGGATTTGCAATTCATCATGCTGGTTTAACAAGGGAAGATAGATCTGCATCTGAAGATTTATTTGCTGAAGGTTATGCCCAGATTTTAGTTTCAACTGCTACATTAGCCTGGGGTGTTAATTTACCTGCTCATACTGTTATTATCAAAGGTACTGAAGTTTATGCCCCTGATAAAGGTGACTGGGTCCAATTATCTCCACAAGATATCTTGCAAATGTTGGGTAGAGCTGGTAGACCTAGATATGACGAGAGTGGTGAAGGTATAATTATTACCTCACAGTCAGAAGTTCAATATTATTTAGCTGTCTTAAACCAGCAATTGCCCATTGAATCTCAATTAATGAGTAAACTAGCTGATAGTTTAAATGCTGAAATTGTTTCAGGTACTGTGAAGTCATTAAGAGAAGGTATTGAATGGTTGCAGTATTCATATCTATATGTTCGTATGTTAAGATCACCTGCAATTTATAGAGTTGGTCCCGAATATAGTGATGATCCAACATTAGAATGGAAAAGAACCGATTTGATCCATTCTGCTTTAACAATTTTAAGTCAAAACAATTTAGTTGTTTACAATCAAAAGAATGGTGCTGTTCATTCGACAGATTTAGGAAGAATTTCATCCCATTTCTATATTGGATATGAGTCAATGTCATTTTACAACAAGCAATTGAAATCATACTCTTCAATTATTGATGTCTTCAGAATTTTTTCATCTTCATCAGAATTTAGATTAATTCCAGTAAGGCAAGAAGAAAAATCTGAAATTACAAAATTAATGGAACGTGCTCCAATTCCAATTAAAGAAGATCTCAGCGATCCAAAAGCAAAAGCTAATATCTTATTACAGGCTTATATCTCACGTCTTTCATTAGAAGGATTTGCATTAAATGCTGACATGATTTACATCACACAATCTGCTGGTAGATTATTAAGAGCTATTTATGAAATTGCATTGAAAAAAGAATGGGCAAGCTTAACAAAATTGACTTTAGATTTATGTAAAATTGTTGAAAAACGAATGTGGTTGTCAAATTCTCCATTCAGGCAATTCCCAGAATGTCCATTAAAAATTATTAAAACTACTGAAAATTCAAATTTGCAGTGGTCTGAGTACTTTAACTTAAATGATGAAATCGAGATGGGCCAAATCATCAGAGATGATAGATTAGCTAGAACTGCATTTGACCTAATTCAAAAATTCCCCAAATTGAAAGTTAATTGCTCTGTTCAATCAATTACGCCAAGCTTGTTAAGATTCGAATTAGATATTATACCTGAGTGGAAATGGGATGCTAAAATTCATCATAGCACTGAACAATTTTTATTATTAGTTGAAGATACAAATGGTGAAAAGATTTTATATTCTGATACATTTTTAGTTAAAAGAAATTATGTTAATGAAGAACATTTATTAGATTTTACCGTTTCAATTGATTCGCCGTTACCACCAAATTATTTTGTTACATTGATTTCAGAAAAATGGTTACATTGTGAATATAGAATCCCTGTTGTTTTTAATCATTTAAGGTTACCAAAGAAGTTCCCAGCTCCTACTCAACTATTAGATTTGCATCCAGTTCCAGTATCAGATTTAAAAGTTTCAGAATTTACTAACGCTTTTGAATTTAGTCATTTTAATAAATTTCAATCTCAAGTTTTTGATACAGTCTATAATTCAAATGCAAATGTTCTTATTGGTGCTGTTAAAGGATCCGGTAAAACTGCTATTGCAGAGTTAGCAATTTTAAATCATTGGAGACAAAACAAAGGTAGAATCGTTTATATTGTCCCAAACCAAGAAAAAATCGACGCTTTATTAAAAGTTTGGACTTCAAGATTTGGTGAAATTGGCGAAGGTAAAACTATTGATAAACTAACTAATGAATTAACCTTAAATTTGAAAGTTCTTGGAGGGAGTCATTTAATTTTAGCTACCCCAAAACAATTTGATGTTGTTTCACGTCGTTGGAAACAAAGAAGAAATGTTCAAGCCATTGAATTATTTATTGTTGATGATGTCCATACTATTGGTAATGGTTTTGAAGGAACAATTTATGAAACAATCATTTCAAGAATGAGGTTCATGTCAATTCAACTGGAGAAAGATATTAGAATAGTTGGTCTTTCAACTTCATTAGCTAATGGTCGTGATTTTGGTGAATGGCTAGGTGTCAATAAGAATGAAATTTACAATTTTTCATCAAAGGAAAGAATTCGTCCATTAGAGATTCATTTACAATCATTCAACATTTCACATAATCCCTCCTTAATTTTAGCAATGACTAAACCAACATACTTGTCTGTTACATCATTCGAAGGAACTTCATTAATTTTCACTCCTTCAAGAAAGCAATGTTTAGAATTAGGGTTAGAATTTTCAAGACTGTCAAAATTAGATGACATTTCTTTTTTAAATACAGAAATTGAAGAAATTGAACCATTATTACAAAAAATTTCAGATAATTCATTACGAGGCTTGTTGAAGAATGGTATTGGTATTTATTATAAAAATATGAATTCAACTGATCGCAAAATTGTTACAAAATTACATGAGAGTGGAGTTTTAAAAATTATTTTTGCAACCAGGGAAATTGCATCCTATATTCCAAGCTGTGATTTGGTTGTTGTTTTGAGTACTCAATTTTATGAAGGTAAAGAACATCGTTATATTGATTATCCAATTAATGAAATCTTAGAAATGATTGGCAATTCAAGTAATTTAACAGATAATACCAATAAAGTTTTAATCTTAACAAATGCAACAAAGAAGGAGTACTATAAAAAATTCTTGAATGAATCATTACCAGTTGAAAGTTTCTTAAATGTGTTTTTAGCAGATTCATTTATTAATGAAATTAGTACTGGGTTAATTAAATCAAAGCAAGATTGTATTGATTGGTTAACATTTTCATATTTTTACAGAAGATTACAAGCAAATCCAAGTTTTTACGGTGTTAAAGATGTTTCACATATTGGCTTATCATCATATTTAACAGAACTGGTTGAATCAACGTTAAGTGAATTATCCGAAGCTAAATTAATTGAATTGAAAGATGAAGACGAGGAAGATGGAGAGGAAGATGGAGAGGAAGAGGAAGAGGAAGAAGATGAAATTACTCCACAAGATGGTGCTTTATTAGCATCCTATTATAACGTTTCATTTGTTACAATGCAAACATTTATACTTTCACTGACTAAAAAATCCAGACTAAAATCAATTTTAGAGATAGTTACAGCAGCATCAGAATTTGATTCATTACCAATTAGACAGCATGAATCAAAAATTTTACAACAGATTTATGACCGAGTTCCAATTAAATCATCATCAAACTTATCTTTTGAGTCACCATATTTAAAAGCGTTTATTTTATTACAAGCACATTTTTCAAGAATCATTCTACCACCTGATTTAATTTCTGATCAAAGGATAATCTTGGAGAACGTTATTAATTTGCTTTATACCATCGTTGATCTACAAAGTAGCGAAGGTAATTTGAATGCACTATACGCAATGGATCTATGTCAAATGGTGGTTCAAGGTATTTGGGATACAGATAGTCCATTAAAGCAGATTCCGTATATTGACGAAGAGATTCTGAATAGAGCTAAAAAGCATAAAATTGAAACGGTCTTTGATTTAATGTCATGCGAAGATGAAGAAAGGGATGATACTTTAAGATTAGAAGATGCTCAGTTAAGAAGAGTTGCAGACTTTGTTAACAAGTATCCAAATGTTGAAATCTCGTATGATTTACAAGATGAAAAGATAGTTAGTAATGAGTCAAATGAAATAATAATCAATGTTTCAAGAGATGAGAAACCAGAAGATTTAACTGTCAATTCAGAATATTACCCATTTAATAAATTAGAAAACTGGTGGGTTATTCTGGGAGATTCTAAAACAAGAGAGCTTTATGCAATCCAAAAATTTTCAGCTAATAAAGAAGAACAAAAAATTAAATTAGAATTCACAATTCCAAAAGCTGGTCATTATTCGTTATCTGTCTGGTGTATGTGTGATTCATATGTTGATGCAGATAAAGAAATTAATTTTGAAATCGACGTTGAACAAGGGGATGATGAAGAAGAAGAGGAATAATTTACGCATATATAATTAATTTATATTTTTTCATTAGTTCTTGTAAAAATTCAGGCATTGAACCTTATGAGACTCATAAGCCAGCCAACTCCATTTCTTCCTCATGAGTTAACATTGGCTGATCACCATCTTGATCAACGTTTTGAATTTTCTGGTCATTTTGAAAGTTTTGTAATTGTTCAAAATCCCAAACTGAAACACCTTCCTGATCTTTTGGGTTGGTTGGCTGAGCCATTGTTCTTAAGAATTGCTTTGCATTGGCAATAGCCATATCTGTTGATAAGTTCAAATCAGCATCTAATAAACTCTGAGCAATCCATTTAGGTAATTGGTTTTTCTTTCTTGAAAATCTGCGGTCAGCTAAAACCATTACACCATAATCATCTTTACCTCTTAAGACTCTACCTAAGCATTGAGCAGCATGTCTCATAGCATCGAAGGACAAAAAGTCATTTTCTTTGATTTGAAAATGATCTCTCAAGAATTCTAACCTTGCTTTTAAAATTCTTGATTCAGTATATTGAAATGGAATTCCAATCATTAAAACACATCTACCATATTGATGGTCAAAATCAATACCTTCTGAGACTTTTCCTCTCGCGACTGATAATAACACAGCACCTCTACCGTTTGAACAGGCAGTTCTATAGGTTTCTAAAGCTAAAGCAGTTTCTTGAGCGTCAGGAGTTTCGACTAGGATCAATTTATATTTCCAAACTTCATCTAAAATACCCATTGTTTGCCACATTGAAATAATACTTTCCATATATAAATAAGATGGAAAGAAAACAACTAAACCATCTGGGGTTATCTTAGAGAATTCAATTAATAACGAACCGTAATTTCTGACTATACTTGGATCATTTCTAATTTCAAATCTTGAGGAGATAGCAACTTGGTCAGAGCCTTTTGTAACAATCATTGGGGCAAATGATCTTTTAGCTAAAGTCATTGTATAAGATTCTTGAATGACAGTTTCAAAATTCAACATTTTAGGATACATATCTAAAGGAGAAATGGTACCAGAAGTTATAATGACGGAAGAAAATTTTTCAAATATTGGCTTAATTGCAATTGAAGCATCAAGACAAGTGAATCTTAAGATTGGATTTGGAACGGTTGAATTTTCAGTTTCATAAGGCTCTAAAATTAAGGCAAAACCTTGCTCATAGGTTGAAATTAAAGTAGCTAATGTAACAACGTCTTTTAATGCATTATATTCTTCAATGTTTTGAATTTCTAAAGTTCTAACTAATAGAGATAATCTTTCAGAACAAAATCTTAGTGGCTTTCGTTCAATGAAGGTCAGTTGCTTTAAATGCTGCAAAAAAGAAGTTGGAGTTTCAGAAATGACGTGTAAAACCTTCATTCTTGTTTTTAGATATTCAATAAATCTTTTTAAAAAAGCTATAAAATGCTCAGCTCTTCTAATATTACCAGGTATTGCTTCTTTTAATAAGTCTTTTGACAAAACAGGAGTTTCCATCATATCATTTTGATTAGCATCATTTATAATTTCGGAAGCAGTTAAGCCTTGCACCAATTTTTCATATTCATCTTGTAATTTTTTTGAATCTGTTCTTTTAACTTGATCAATTTTAAGAGTTAAATTATTAGCACCTTTTGAAGCATTTTTCAACATATCACTTGTCAAATCTAAAGACAATGATTCAATGCAGACATTATCTATATTATGTGCTTCATCAAAGATAATGATTGAATCTTTTGATAGTTCTTTTGAAACTCTTTCTGAAATTTTTGGATCTAATAAATAATGATAAGAATAAATAATGATGTTACAAAAAGGGATCATACGACGCACAGTGAAGTAAGGGCAAGTTTTTTGATCTTTGCAATAATCAGTTAATGAGTCGAATGAATAAACACCAGGAGGAACCAAATTATCAGGTTCTAATTTGTATAAATTTTCATGAAAGTCGCATAATTTTAAATTTGGATCTTTATCACCATTTTCAATCTTGGATTTGGCTAAACCTGATGTCATTCTTCTACATTTTTCATCAACAATATTCCCTTTTCTCTCTTTTGAAACTGTTGGGTGTAAACATAAATTTTTTCTTGAAGTTAAACCTAAACCTCTAAAGTCCTCAACATAACCCAATTCCTTAGCTCTATATTCCATCAAATTAGCCAATTCGATCAATGCTTTTTCAATTTCTGACATAGTACGGGAGCAGTAAACGATTTTTCTGTGTTCTGGATAATGCATCTGATAAGCAATGGTTAATGATAATAAAGAAACGGTTTTACCAGTACCTGAAGGCATTTCCAATATTGAATTCCCACCAACGTCTAGAGTTTTCTTGATGTCTGACATGTAGGCATACTGCTCAGGATATATCCTAGGATATGGAAACAGCACGGGCAGATCATCGATATAGAACTTCATTTAAATATTAATTACAAAGTTAAAATAGTAAATCGCGAATTAATTTTTCTATACAAAAGATTTAACCTCGAAGAATCTTTTCAAGTAGTAAATCTGGAATAAAGAATTGACAGTAACGATGATTAATTGGAAAACGGACCACCATTTAACTCTGTCATTGGTGGATTCTGCAGTGTTTCTATGAGTTCTTTCTCTGATGACTAAATAACCTTGTTCATTTTTAACTTCTTGAGTCAGTAGTGCCAATCTTCTAACAGCAGAGTCCAAAGAATCATTACTTGGATCATTAATGTCGACGTAGATGGTACCGTGGATGTTAAATGAAACGTCTTTAGTGCTGATTGATGATTTCTCATTACCGAAACAATAACCATATTTACCAGGTTCAGCAGCATCAACACTGATATCACCATGGGACACATCTTGTTCTAATTTCAAAATTCTTCCACGAGGAGAAGTGATATAGAAATCCCCTTCTAATTGGTTACTTGATCTAGCATCTCTGTTACCAAATTGGAATGAAACAGCCAATTTGTCACCTTTCTTCAAAGTCTCAAAAAAGCAACGCTTACCATTTGCTGGTAACAACACATTGTGTGCATTTACAACAGAGATCAACAATAAAATCCATGAAACAAGGAATAACTTCATTTTTGATTTGATTTATTGAAAGGACGATTTTTTTCGTGTCCTTTTTCATTTCGCGTGTCGATCAGAAGTGCTTCGAACCTTCAGAAATGCTATTAATGGAGCTATTAGAGAGACATCAGAGATTTTAGAGATAATTTTTACTGTTATTCTACTATAATATCTCAATATAAATCCTATATTATGACAGCTGTGCTCGTCTCTGCACCGTTCCCTCCTCTCCTTTTATTTTTTTATTAACTATGTAATCTATTTTCTTCTGAATGATGAACCTTCAGTTAATTTAGCTTTACCACCGGTTGGTTGGGTTAAAACAGTGGCACATGAGTCACAGGTGACAGCAGTTTGTGCGTGTGAGAAGACAGTGGTGATGTTTAAACAACCTGGACATTTGACATCCATGAAGAAAGATCTTGGACCTTGAACTAATTGTTTTAATTTATGTTTTCTGGCTTCTGAAGCAGCAGTTGGGTGTAATAAATCTTGAACTAAAACCTATTGTATGTTAGTATGAATTCTAAAAAGTTTAGTGGCAAAGAATATTGGATGTAATATGGGCTCCCTAGGTGTGTATGGTGTCTCTGGGTATCCTTGAGTATCTCTACGATATAGTATTGATTTGTATCTATGAGTCTCTCTCTGTATTTGCCTCCCTGTGGCTGTTTGAGCTGTCTTGCCTCTGGTCTCCTGACAGCGATCACAACGTCTAAGTGCAGCCATGTGTATATATTCAGACTCTCATTCATTTTGATTTGTTGATTGAAACACACTGTCACTGTTTCACGACTTTTTCACACATTATTACGCTTTCTATTGATGGATGATCCTCTCAATTAATTACTATTCATCATTCTGATTAATCAATACTATTCTAATTACTTGACTTTCCCATTCACTCCTACAATCCTCCATTTACTCCAATATTCTCAGTCCACTTTGAATCGGAACGTACCATTTTGTTCTTACTGAATTTAATAAATTTAAAGTAAAAAAAAAGTTTGATGAAAAATTTATTTTCTTTTTCCAAAATTGTTTTTTTGCGCAAAAAACCGAAAAATCAAATTGCGCAAATCGCGTAAAACCCGTTGGTGTTCGGAAGATTACCATATTAGGAAAATCTGTCAATTTCAGCAGTCACAAAAAGTTTTCATTTGGTGATTGGATGGTATGACATAATCGCCGTGGAGTTAGTTGGTATGGCTTAATGGGATGTAATATATATATATATAGATTGTTAAAGCGTATGTTACAATTCTTTTTTTTATATCTTTCCTTTTATTTATAAATAAACATAATGTACAGATTTTGGTAATTAATTATTTTGAATCACTTCCTGAAGAATAAAAATAGTTATTAATTAACAAATGGAATGACAGAAAGAAATGGTGAAGCAATAAAATCAGAAAAAGGTTGGAACATAATGTATAAAAATAAGACAAATTATTTTGTTGCTTTCTTTGGTTTTCGTGGTGGTGTTACTGTTCTATTTTGTGAAACTGAATTATAGCTGATTTTTGGCTTTTTCTCAGCAGGCTTTAAAATTTGGAAGGAACATAATAAACTTTCATCGACACTCATCATTGCACCTGCATTATCAAACTCACCACAGTAATTTGGAGCTGAAAATAATGTAACCAATTGTCTTTTACTGAAAAATTCATAACCATCTTCAACAACTTGATGAGCCCTACAAATCAAATCCATGTCATGTTTTTGTAAGAATCTTGAAACAACATCTGGACCAAATGTAAATGAAACACCTCTATCGTTTTCACTCCATCCAGTAATATCTTTATCTGGATCAGACCATAATAAATCACATAACAATCCAACATCAGGTATATCTGTTGGTCTCATAACTCTTCTAATTTGTTCCATTGTGTTTAAATCTGGTGACAAACCACCATGCATTGTAAAGATCTTTTCATCAATAATTGCAGCAATTGGTAAACAATTAAAACAATCTGTAAAAGTTTTCCAAAGTTTAATATTATATCTTCTTTTACATTCATCGTAAAACCCATAAATTCTGTTAATTGAAGCACATTCATGATTACCTCTTAAAATGAAGAAATTTTCAGGATATTTAATTTTATAAGCTAATAATAAACAAATTGTTTCTAAAGATTGTTTACCTCTATCAACATAATCACCCAAAAATAAATAATTTGATTCAGGAGGAAAGCCACCATATTCAAACAACCTTAATAAATCATAATATTGTCCATGAATATCACCACAAATCTTTATTGGAGCTTCTAATTCTAATAAAATTGGTTGTTGAATAAAAATTTCTCTAGCTTTTTTACATAAAAATCTAATTTCAAATTCTTCTAATTGAACTTGTTGTCCAGGTCTTGATCCTCTGACCTCCAATAGTCTATCAACAATGGAATCTAAATCGGCTTCAGGTTCTTCAGCCATTATTTTAAATTTATTTCTTTAAAAACAACCTAAAAAAAATTTGGGGGTATAAGGAGACGGAGATTTTTTAAAAACAAAAAATTTATTTAAAGACACAAGAAAAAAACGGATTTTCTTTCAAGTATGTGCGCTCGATCTCTTTAAATAACTTGATTAGAGTTTAATGAACTTTAAAAACGAATTAATTCAGATTTTAAAAAAAAATTTTCTCCCTTTTGCTGTTTTTTTTGTGTTGAATTAATAAATTGAAACTTTTTTTTTTTGGATTAAAAGGGAAAGAAACACGTCAATTAAGGGAATTCCGGGTGACTACCGGAAACTTTCATCAATCTGATATTAAGAGAATTGTTTACATATTTGTTACTAAAATGTTTCTATTATATTCTGAACTTAATAATACGTATATTTCAAACCCTTGCCTCTTTAATTACTTCATTTTATAGGCCTTTTATTTACTTTTATGTTAACTCATGGCAGTATACCGGGTGACACCCCTCGGATTACAGTCAATTGTTAACTCTTTTCTGTAGATACGCAGAGATACACAATTTTAACGTCAAAAAAAAAAATATGGATCTCTTTCCAAATCTTTATCATTTAAGGAAAGTTGCTGATAGTGCTGCTAAATCATGTGCTTTTTGTTTTAAACCTGCGACTACTGTTTTAATAACAGCAGATGGAACTTCAGATTTCTTTTATACTTGTGAATTACATTTAAAAGATGAACATTTTGCTAAACCTGTTTATGATGAAGAGTATTTAAATGCTTTAAAACAAAAGAATGAATTAGACATACAGATGAAACAATTAAAATTAAAATGGGATGAAAAAAATAGATACGTGTCATGGGATAAATTTGTAAATTATACAAAATCCTTCACTAAAGATAAAGAAACTAAAAAAGGTGATGATGATGATGATGATGAAAAAATTAAAGATGAAATAAAAAATATTAATACGAAAACTACAGATTTCAATAAAATACTAAATAAACAACAACGAGTGTATCAATTAAATCAACAGATATTTAAAATCAGAGTTAATAAAAAAAGACAAGTTAAAATTAATAAATCAATGGATCAAACCATTAAAAGTTTTCCCACTGCCCCAAATAACTCAATTAACTGATCTTTCATCAATCCAGCACTCCCATTTATCAAGTTTATTTTTTAATACACTACCACTGACAACATCAACATTACCTTCTAAATTCTCAAATTTAAATTTAGAATTAATTGATTGTCCTAAATTCTCATCTTCTTCATTAGATTCATCAACTTTGGAAATATTAGAACTGTTTAATCTTCTAATTGAGTCAATCTCTTGTTCCAACAGGTCTTTGATCTTATTGGCTTGTCTTGCACTGAATAAATCTGATTTATTACATGCCACCAAAATATCAATTCCTCCTGGTCTTCTTTCCGAAATTAATAGAATCTCATATAATAATTTGCTCACTTGTTGGAAATTTTTTGGATCAATACTGGAATCAATTAAATAAATTAATCCTTTAATGTTTTTAGAAGTCTTAATTTCTTCGAATAATAAATTTTGTAATTTCGCATGTCCTGGAAATTCAATCAATTTGAAATCAAGTTTTTTATCTCCAGACGATGGGAGTTTATAATGATTGGTGGCATTGACATCTTGGGACATCACTGTAGGTATTATCTTACCTGTTGTTAGATAATTGAATAATGTAGTCTTACCGGAGTTTGATAATCCTGCAACTACAAATGTAGGATGCTTATTACTTGTGTTGGATATTCCTGGAATGACCACTGTGTTAGAGTGTTTATGTATTATCACAAATGCAGAAACTGCAATCAAACCAAGAATGAACGTAATGAAATAAACGTTACTCATACTTATTTATTTAGATGGTTAAAATTTTCCGAATACAAAAAATTTACTTTAAAACTTATTTATTCATCAAAGGCCTTCAAAACGTCATTAAAGAATTCTTTATTTTCAAATTCATTTAAATCAACTATTGGAAAATCAGTTTTTATCGTACTCACTTCATCTGAACTTTCACTAATGGATTTAATATCTTCGTCACTTAAATCAGGATTGGTGATTCTTAATTTACTTCTTCTTTTCGAACTAACCAAAACTTGAACGTCTCTACTATTTAAAAACTCATCAATCTTGTCTTCTTCTTTATTGTTTAGAATATTATGATATTTATCATCATTGATTGTTTCGTCACTAAAATTATTAATCTCCATTTTATCTTTGTAATCTTCAGGATTGGCAAATGCTTCATGAGACTTTCTAATGCTTGAATTTATTTTATAAACATTTTTCAGTTTAGTCAAAGGCTTTGAATTATTCTCAAATGTAAATGTCTCTGTTGATTTGTTTTCATTATCATTATATTTTAAATTTGATAGATTCAATTCATTCAATTTTTGATTCCAAGAAGATATTGATTGATTATCAATTTCATTAATCTCTTTATAAATCTCATCTTTTGTTGATGATGAATCTGAATTGATTGTTGATGAGGTATCAATAAAAATTGATCCAGTTTTATATTTTTTGATCAAAAAATAACTTATTATTAAAATGATAATGATTGTAACTATCGGTACAACAACTGCAACAGTGATTGTTGTTTGCTTCTTTTTAGCTGCTTCAATTTGGTGTTTTGATTGTTCTGATAATTCAAGCGTTGATGAATCTGAAGATGATGACATTACTGATGTAACAGTTTTTGTAACCTCAGAGACATCATCTGCTTGTGATGCTTCAATGTTCAATATGTCAATTGTATTAAATGAATTGTTGATGTCATACAGCTTATAAATATAATTTCCACTTCTCTTTCCAGAATTATCAACTTCAATACTGATTAATGTGTTATTAATAACAACACTACCAATTGAATCGTAAATATCAAAGTCCCCAACACCTGTTAGGTTACTCCATTTCCATTCGTTTGCAACGTTTAAATTTAAAACATATGGACTTGATAAATCGTCGTTTAGTTCACCACCAATGACTAAGAAATCATTAATTGAATTATCACTATAGACCGGTAAAACTAAGGCGTTTGTTCTTGAATTGACACTGAAATCAGCTGTAACTGTCTTAAAAGTCCAAGATTGATATTCCCAAACTGCAATTTGAAACATACTAACCCAACCGGTACTTGCTTTACCACCAATAACTATATTACCATTACTTGCCGGGTCCAATATTGAATTACCAGCACCATAGAACCCAGTTGGTGATATCGATATAACACTTTCACCTAATGTTTCGGTCCCAGTATTAAATTCTAATAATCTTGAAGTGATTGAATTGTTATATGAACCACCGTAAATGAAGAAATTTTCATAATTGTCATCTGTGTTTAATATAGTCATTATAGAGGAGCCTAGATAGTATTCAATTCCTGAACTTAATGTACTTGTATAACTAATAATGTCCCATGAGTTTGAATTCATATCTAGCTTTGATATTGCTAACCTTGAACTATCTGTTGCATTGCTATAGATCGCATATAGTTCTCCATTGGCTAAAGCCAATGAATAATTTCCCTTCGTAGGTGCCTGGATAACTGCATCAACAGTTTCATCGTTACTCAAGTAAATATCTTGATTAGAGCGAGAATCTATTGGTATAATTTCATTGGTTTCTAATTTAATAAACGTATAATTAGAACTTGGTGAGTACAA
This sequence comes from Millerago galiae, assembly GCA_030568845.1. Taxonomy (NCBI): domain Eukaryota; kingdom Fungi; phylum Ascomycota; class Saccharomycetes; order Phaffomycetales; family Phaffomycetaceae; genus Millerago; species Millerago galiae. The sequence continues at coordinate 180,267 of JAJMIZ010000008.1, read as the reverse complement.
AGAATCCCACGAGCAAATCACCAAAGGAAGCAAAAACAGAAGTAAAAGCATTGGAAAAAACGTTGAAATTCTTTTATGATACGTAAAAATTGAAGAAAAAGTATTGAAAACCAAACAATGTAAACAAACCAAACCAAAAGGGAAAACTTCCGAAATAGGAAACAATGATTAATTTTTTATTGTCAGAAAAAAAAAAGACCCCAGAAGATTTTTTAGTTATCAAAGATTAAATTAAAAAAGGACAAAATCCACATCAAGTTAGTTGATTTGAATCATTTAAAGCTGTCTGAAATAAAGGAAAAAAATTATAAACACATACAAAGAAAGAATCCTCGCAATTAGCAAAGTCTTAAGGGTTTTTAGAAGTTTTAAATTATGGCAGCTGATGGCAGGAATGCAAGTATAAATCTGCCGTTAAAGGGAAATCCATCAACTGCAACAGTAAGCAACAGCCCGGTTTCCTGCTCACAGTCAACATCACAGTCAGCAAGTGCCGTATCGTCAGTTGTTCCTTCCTCTGTGTCGTCTTGTGACTTTATCAGTGATACAAAATTGAGTCAACAACAACCAAAAGACAAGAAGCACCATCATTTTAATGCATTGGCTAGAGTGTCCAATATACTAAATAAATCTAAAGAACCATCTCCACCAAGAACTCCTTTACCGGTACCCAAAAGTATCACTTCGCCAATGTCATCATCTGATTCACTGGCTTCATTGATTGAAAAACAAGAGAGAAATAAAATCAGCAATCCAAGTCATCAGTTGTTCAATAATTCCAATACAAGTTACTATACACATCAAAAGAAGCCTTCCAGTGGTTCAGTCTTCAGTTTATTAAATTCCACCTCTTTGCATAGAAGAAGTTCGAGTAATTCAACGGCACCTGCGGTCAAATCCCCATTAAATAATCAAGTTAAACCAAATCAAACAACAACGAGAAGGCTAACTCCAAATCACTCAAATCCTACACATCTTCATTCTTCTCCAAATGTTAAAGAATCTAGAAAAGTTTACCTTGAATATGATCCTGTTTCAAAAAGAAAAGTTTTAAATACCTATGAAATCGTCAGAGAAATTGGTAGAGGTGAACATGGAAAAGTGAAGCTAGCAAAAGAGATCAACTCTGGTGAATTTGTTGCGATTAAGATTGTTGATAGAAAAGGTAAACAAAAAATTGGTAAAGCCTTAGGTTCATCTGAAGAAGAAAAAATAAGAAGAGAAATTGCAATTATGAAAAAAATTAATCATCCAAATGTTGTTCAATTGAAAGAAGTTCTAGATGATGTTAATTCAAGAAAAATTTATCTAGTTTTAGAATTTTTAGAAAAAGGAGAAGTTAAATGGCAGAAATCTCCCGGTGTGCCTCTATTAACTTTACCTGAAGCAATGAAAGTATTCAGAGATGTCATTTTAGGTTTAGAATATTTGCATTATCAAGGTATCATTCATAGAGATATTAAACCTGCAAACTTATTAATTGCTAAAAATGGTTCAGTTAAAATTTCTGATTTTGGAGTTTCATTTGCATCAAGTTTAAAAAATGGTGAAGAACAGAATGATTATGATTTGGCTAAAACTGCTGGAACTCCTGCATTCTTTGCACCAGAAATTTGTAAACCTTTAACAAATTTCAAATTTGACGATAATAACAATACTGATGATTTTGAAATTACTTACCCAAAGATCACTTCAAAAATTGATGTTTGGGCCTTAGGTATAACATTATATTGTCTATTATTCGGCTCAATGCCATTTTGGGCAACTAATGAATTTGAATTATTTAAAGTTATTTGCGATAAACAATTAGAATTCCCAGTTCAATTACCAGAAAATTACGAATGGACTGAAGAAGATAAATTCGAAGCAAAGAATTTATTGTATAAAATGTTAGAGAAAGATTCAGGTAAAAGAATTTCAATTAGAGAAATAAAAAGACATCCATTTGTTTTAAGAAATTTATCAGTGGAAGAAAGCAGGATTTTTTCAACTGTTCAAAAAGCTTGTGAAAATAAGATTGAAGTATCTAATGCGGAAGTTTCGGTTGCTGTCACTGGTATTGCCTCGAAGTTACGTAAAAGTTTGGCAAAAGCTCTGAAATTTGCAACAGGTATTGGGTCTGATCAATCTTTAAATTCAAATTCAAGTACTTCATTATTCTCTCCGTTCAATAAAGTTCATTCAAGAAACCCAAGTAACGATTTCAATGGTTCAAATTCAACTTTAATTAACACAAATTTACCAAATTTTGCAGATAAATTATCCCCAGTTAAATCAACTCCAGTAACCTCACCCAGTTCAAGAGCAAGGGTTTTATCAATTGAATCAGCAACTGAAACAAAAGCAGTTAATGTTGAAGGTGATTTATTTTTGAAAAAAGGCTCTGCATTTAATTCATTAAGTCACATTATGAATGATGATAAAAGAAGATCAAGTATAAGTTCAGGCACATATACCAGCACTGTCTCAGAAGACTGTGATGGTTCAAACGATTCCTCATCATTTAGTAAAAGTGGTTCGCAATTGGTTTCATTACCAGTCAATGCAAGTTTTGCGTCCTTAGATAGTGTTTATTTGGATAATTATGCAACTACTTATTATACAGATGTTAAAGATGCGAGAAATCCCAAATCAAATAGAATGGATCCACCAGTAATACCATTTCCAAGTTCACTATCAAGCGAAGAAACCCCAAAAGATGAAATATTTGGAGATTTTACACTAAATAAATCTGCTGAAACTAATTTTGATGATGCTATTGGTCCACATGAACCACCAGCAGCAACATTTGATCTTAATAATGATAGTGATGAGAGTGAAGAAGATGAAAGCAGTGTTGGGGATTTTTATGGTGAGGGCATAGCGGAACCTGAATATGATGATAGAATTGTTTTTGATAGACAAACCAGTAATGATGGAGTTTCAGAATTCTCCATTCCTTCAATGCTAGTTAATGATTTAGTTCCAAGTGTTACTGTAACATCAAATGAAGGAATGGATAAAGATGATAGTGAAGAAGAAAATGAAAGTTACAAAGTTGCACCGTTAATATCAAAAAGACAAATAACAAAACCAAAGTATAGTTTTTTTGAGAACTCAGATACAGAAGAAGAAGAGGATTCTGATTTAGCAAGTTCAGTTACTCATATTTCTGAGGATAATATTATTGATGTTGAAGGATTTGAATTTTATGAATCCGAAGAATCAGATTCATGTTCAGATACATCAGAAGGTGAGGAGTTGACGTTGTCATTTGGTAGAAGAAACCGTAATAATACAATTCCAACGTCAACTGTACCAGTCTTGAGTTTGGATAGACCATCTTCAGAGCCACAATTACCGACATTAATGTTCAATTCATCACCAAAGGCTGAAAGATATACATCTCCATTATCCAAGAATGCACCACATACACCATTCTCAACAGTTAATGCACATTTAGTTCCAAAGACAGATCTTTATTCGACTGAATTTGTCAATCACTACCACAAAATCCAACCAGAGGTTGCATATCACCTAAATAATGACATTAATTCAGATGAAGAAGAAAGAGGAAGAACAAGATCTAATTCAATTACAATGGGAATTTTAGGACACCAGGCTTCACGCAATTAGCTATAATTATTTAATTTTACGACGTTTACGATTATTATTAACCTTTTTTTGTAGATCGGACAAAACTATTTAGAATAAAATAAAATTCAATTCTTTAATAATAAAATTAAAATTTTGAAACATTTCCATTTAAATTCTTTAAAAAGGATTAGCATTGTTTTGAGATTGACTAACTGTTGACATTTTTGTCATTATTTGATTAAACTTTATTGATTTGATATTCACCACAGCCACTACATTTCACCCAAAATGAGGCCCACAATACCCATGATGAGGTTGTTCCAAAGGTACCCACCAAAACTATGGATGCTTTCAATCATTCCAATTATTGTCATCAGTTTATTTATATATCTTGATGATGAATACAGTGCATATACAGCTACTTCGTTACAATCCATGTCAGATAAAGTTAAATCATTTACTGAGGCAGTTGATGAATGGAGGAAAGAAAATTTATTTAGCTCAGGCGAATATGATCCAAATTTCATTGATCTGGACTTAGTTGCAGACCCAAGTTCATCTGAAGCACCAAAAGGTGTCATTTTAATGTTTGCTAAAACAATGGATTTATATGACGTATATGAGACTGTTAGAACTGTTGAAGATAGGTTTAACAGGAAATATGGATATGACTGGATGATTGTGACTGATGCAAAACATTCTGAGAATTTTAAAAAAAGTGTAACTGCATTGATCACCAACAAAGTTGAGTTTGTTTCAGTTGCTAAAAGAGAAGGATTAACTTCAGAAACTAATTTAGATTCTAGAAAACTAAAAGAAACAAAGGCTAAGATAAAAAAACTTAATACTGACTCCAGAATATCGATGAAGACTAAACTATATCAAAAGTTCTGGAGTTTTTCTTTGCTTCAAATTGAAGAATTAGAAAACTATGATTATTTTTTGAGAGTTACACCAGGAACTCAATTAATGTGTGATATCAACATTGATTTATTTCAATTCATGAAGATCAACTCAAAAAGTTATGGATTTGGATTAGCGACTAAGAATGAGCCAAACATTTTTGAAAAATTATGGCCATTAACCTTATCATATATTTCAAAAAATCCTAGATCGATTCATTCGAACAATCTAATTGATTTAATATCCGATGATAATGGAGAAAACTTTAATAATTGTCAATTTGATACTCAGTTTGAGATTGGATATTTGAAATTCTTTAGAAGTGAAAGATATACTAAATTAATGGAATATTACATTGAATCCAAAGGTATCTTTTATGAGAACTGGCAAGATGGAACATTAAGAACAATAGCAGTCTCTTTATTGAATGATAAAAATCACGTTCAATTCTTTAATAATATTGCAATTAAAGATTATAAAGCAACAACTAATATTCATGATACTTGTCCATATGAACACAGCTTCAGATTGAATTCACATTGTATTTGTGACCCATTATCTGATATCACTTGGAATGCAAGAAGCTGTGTTGAAAAGTTCTATAACGTTAATAATGCAGTTATACCAAGTTACGTTGAAGAGCATAAACATGCCCTTTTTGAAAAGAGTGAACAAGAAAAGAATTCACAAGAAAATAGAGTTCAAGAAGCCGAAGCTGAAAGAATTAAAATAGAAGATGCCAAAGCTGAAGAAGAAGCTAGAGCAAATGCATTAGCTCAAGCAGAAAAAGAGAAAGAATTATTGGATAAAGAAAGCAATAAAGAAAATACAGAGGACAAAGAATAAAATATATGAGGAAATGGTTTCAGCTGTAAATGTAATTAATTAATTTTTGGAATTTTTATGGTAATCATCAGATTCATCTTGTAGAATTAAATAGTTATCAGGTTTGACTTGAACGTCAGTGATCTTTTCAGTAACTTCATCTAGATTTGCATTAACGTAATCCTTCATGAATTGTCCGATTTCTGTGTTTTCATGATTCCCTGATAATTTTTCATACAATTTATTCATCATTGGTTTTTTATTTGAGTAAGCATAGATATTGACATCAACTGCAGAATGACCATGGGTTGACCAACCAGTTTGTGATCTTTTTGAAACAATATTATTGATATAATAATGTGAGAATGCTTGGTTATCAATGATTGATTGAACTTCATCAGCAGTGAAATCATTGATACCTAAATCTTTGATTAAGATTTGATTTTCAATGAATTTTTTTAAATCATCACCTTTATAATTTGCAACCTTTTGATTTAAATATTCACCTGAGTGTTTGGCATCTAATAAAGCTTGTGGTTTCCATAAGTAGTCTGGATAGTCTGGACTTAGTTGTCTTGCAGCAGATAACCCACCAGTTTCATGATCGGAGGTCGAGATGACAATAGTTTCAGTTTCTAAAGTATCAACAAAATCTAAAACAGATTTAAAAGCTTTGTCAAATGCTAAGACTTCTCTGACTTGAGCAGCAGGATCGTTATTATGACCAGCATGATCGATTCTTGAACCTTCGATCAATAAAAAGAATCCTTTATCAGAGTTCTTAGTAGCTCTTGTTAACGCATTTAAAGCAGTGATTGATTGTTCTTCTAAAGAAGGATATATTTTTTCATCTCTGTCTAAATCAAAAGGAATATCTTTATCAGCTAATAAGGCTAATAAAGGTAATTGGACGTTTTCACCCAACTGCAAATCATCGAATTCAGAACGATTTGACACATAAGACCAACCTTGGTCCAAAGCTTCATCGATCAAGTTTCTATCATCCTTTCTTAAACCACCATTCCCGTACTTAGTATCAGCAACTGGATAGAAATGACTTCTACCACCACCAATCATTAAATCAACAACTCTACCTAAAGAATAATTACCAATTTGATGTTCTGCAACCAAATCTTGATAGAATCTGTATGAGACATGAGCAGAGAAGGCGGCAGGAGTGGCATCAGTGATCTGAGTAGTGACGACAAGACCAGTGTGATAACCTTGTAATTTCATTGCCTCCAATAAGGTACCACATGGATTTTCTTCTGGATCGACACCCACTGCATTGTTGTAAGTTTTCATTGCACATGAGAAAGCAGTTGCACCAGCGGCAGAATCGGTGACCAAAGAAGAGTTTGATCTGGTACGAGATTGGCCAATTAGGTGTTTGTCTAGAGTTAAAGTGTCATCGATTGGTAAACCATCACGGTGCTGTCTGAAAGATCTAGTTAAAGAAAGGGATGTAGGTCCCATTCCATCAGTAACAAGAAATATAATATTCTTTTTTGGAGTAGTGAATGGTGAAGAAGCGTAGAAGAAAGTGGAATAAGTGTAGTAAGTGACAACCAGGATAACTTGGAAATGGTTAATATCAAGTCTAAAAAAGAGGAGAGAAACTTACCAAGCACACTCAGAGTGGTCAACTGGAAGAACTTTCTTCTCAGTGGGTGCTTCGTGTGGATGATTCCATCTAATAATCCAGTAGTTTCAGTCATTTATTATGTGTTAAAGATAAGAAATTTAGAAAGTTTCGCGTTTTATATAGACTTGGGTTAAAACTTGAGGTCGAGTGAGATGAAAGTAGCGATAAGACCATGAAAATTACCCAACTAGTATGTTGAGATAATATAAATAAGAATATCAACTTTTGATCGTCTCATCTGTTTTGGTTGTTCTATTAATCCAATAAACGCATAAATTCACGTGACTCTTTTCTGATTTAATGAAATTTTCTAAGAAAAAAAACTTTCCTTCACACTAAAAGAATGGTTTTTAATGCCAAAACATTCAGATCAAAGAGGGATCAAGCAATTTACGATGCGTCTATTGCAGGAAGATACCAGAAGAATTTAAAGAAACATCCTTTTTTACTTTTTGGATTACCTTTTTTCGCTGCAATGGGATTCGCTTCAGTGTGGTTGTCGAGCTTCACAGCAATCAGATATGAAAACCACGATACAAAAGTTCATGAATTGGATGAAGAAGAAATTTTAAGTGTGAATACCAAGAAGAGAACGGTTGATATCAAAGAGGAGTATTATAGAATGCAAGGGTTGGGTGAAAGTGACTGGGAACCAAAAAGAGTTCCAAGATTACCTGGAGAATCAGATAACGTCTTTTAACGAAATTACGAGTTTTTTTTATATATATCATGTACATAGTTATCTATTTTTTAGCCTTTAATTGCACATCAATCTTTGTCAATAAGAAGTAACTGAGTAAAGCAACGAATAATAGTTTTGCAATATTAAATGGTTTTTGTAATAAGTTCCATGTAGTGTATCTATATTTAATATTAATACCAACAACATTTAACTCATCCACTAAGCTGGTGAAAGTTAGTGTGACTTTTGTATGCCCGTTACCTAAATCGAAATATGATAATTCATAACCTTCTTCAATAGATTCATATTGAATTGGTGAGTTGATCTCTAAAACTTTGGCACCTTCTGGCAAGTAAAAACTCAAATTGACTTTATCATAAGTTGCATCGGTTGGACCATTTAATAATGGAACGGTTAAACTGTAAATGTCTTCAGATTTAATAACATCTAAGAATTGGTTTAATTGATTAGTCCATCCAAGTGTGAAATTATAATGCCATTTACCAAAGATTGGATATCTAGGTCTAATATAAATCTTATCAGAAAAGACTCTTGAAGTTGAAACGTTACCAACTAAATCTGTATAGTACACGTCGTGAGAGTCTTTATTTAAATTCAACTCCATAACTGTTAAGACATGTGGTGTTCTTATAGCTTGTTTTGACTTCATGAAATCAGCTCTTGAAAAGCCTCCTTTAATTTCTGCTCCAATATTAGTTAATTCATAATATTCTTCAAATTCAACTGAGTTACCCCAATGTGAAACCCAAATACTTCTGTCTAGCTTGATTATCTTTGGCAATGGACCTTGGTGTGAATAAACTAATGGGAATGAACTAATTGTTAAAGGTTCAACTTCTTGGAATTCGTACTTCAATGAATTGTCTTCAACAGCTCCTGAATCTTCGATTTGATGTCCTTCAATTGCTAATTCTTGAGCATGACCAATACCTGTTACGAACAATTGATTTGAAAAAGTTTTATATGCACTGATTGGTTTTTTAAAAGTTCTTAATAATAAAGTTTGGTCTTCGTTCAACCCAATTGCAGCTGGTAATGGTGAGATGAAATCAGAGATAATTAAATTAATATTTAAATGATATGTTGACTTTGGTGAAACTGGTTGTGGAAATTGAACTTTAATATAATTAATTAATGGTTCCCCATTGATTTCAGTCAATTCAGTTAATAACTCTGTGGACAAAGCTTCTTTAGTGCCTGTACTGGTGACACTAAAACCACTGATCTTATCAAACACGTAGTTTGGCAACGCAAAATAATATGTGTCAATTGGTGAGTCTGCAATATTTTTAATGGTTAATTGGTATTTTTCCTTAACATAAGATTTAGACAAATCGAGTGTCCTCTTGAACTCAGTATTAACCCAGTCAGCTGGTGGCTGTAAGGCCAAACACGAGGCAAGAAGCGTTAAAACCCAAACGAATTGCAATTGCATCTTGTTTCTTGAAGGTGAATTGTTGGTGATTTTTTTTTAATTCGTGTCTTTTGCCTCGGTCACGTGAAATATATCATAACCATCACTAATAGTATGGGTAGCTGCTATAAGACTGAATACTCAAAGTCTTTTGCTGGATTAATATTTCATGGTTTTTTGGTTGAATAACAAATCAATAGTTGATAATGAACTTTTGTTGTCTTTTATTGTTAGAAATTCTTTCTCAGGTATAAGCTATTTTCCGCAATCTCTTATTTCAATTACGCTTATAATTTATCAGCTTGTTGACTGTTAACTTTCTTTTTTAGTAGGTAAACTTCGGATATTATTACTATCAATATTATCTACAATTCATAGTTTAGTCTATTTATTCCTCTTGGAAAGAATTGGATGGGACCCTATACAAAGTGATCTTTGGAGCATTTGGGTTCTTTAAAATAACAAATTTACCATCATCTTCAGCACCGATAATATCAATGAAACTTTTAACAATACCCCATCCGTTACCAATGGATAGGTTGATTTGGGAAGCCAAATCTGAAGGTTTGTATGAAGCAACACCCAAGATTGTGTGATTGTTGTTGTCTTTGAAGTTGACTCTGCTAACAAAACCCAACTTAATTTGATCAACATCAGCTAAAATAGCTTGGTTCGCCCATTTGGCGAATTTGTTATTATTGTTTTTCAATTGAGCAGCAATGATTGCACCTCTTTGGGAATTGAATTTGGTTTTCCAATCAATTCCAGTGTTGGCATATTCGTTAACTGCTTTGATTGATAATGTTTGATTAGTGGATGGATCTTTTGAATCGAATTCAGTTCTGATTATAATTGAGGTTGGGTTTTCATCATCTTGAGAATTCTTTAAAATGAATTTTTTATATTTATAACCTTTTGATAATAATTTATCACTTGAACCATCATGAAATGGATTTGGTTTTGATAGTGGAATGATTTGATCTTCGATAACTGAATTGGCTAAAAAGTTTTGATTGATGAAAGTAGATTCTAATGATAAATTATTTACGTTATTGATATTTGAATCGTTTAAATCTGATGGAGCTTCTTGAGCATTTTCATCAACAGTGACCCTATCGATGGAACTGTTTTCCCTTTTATCAAATGAGATAATACCATCTTTTTTAGTAACTATGATATCCCAAGAATAAATTGATCTATTTGCACACATTAATTGAGAAATAACTGAATCAGTTGTGAAAACTTGGGCTGATTTGGATTCTTTTGCATTTTGAATAACTGGATCTTCACTTGCAGTTGGATTGTAAAAGATTTTATCAATCGTTTTCAATAAACCTGTTGATTTTTCAAATTTCTTATTATATGGATTAATCGAACCGCAAACAGTCAAATCTTCACCTTTACTGACTTCAAAGTTTAATTTAGTTAATTTATGCAATTCAATATCATTTAAAACTTTCCAGGTATCCTCAACTTTAACAGAAGATTCTCTAATTCTTTCTTGTTTATCATCTTTCCAATTTCTACGGTTGTTGTTATTGAATCCAAATGGTTTCTTTGCAGCAACAACGGTTTTTTTGGCACCATAATGATTATTGTTATTGTTAGTACCTTGTTGTTGGTTTCTTCTGTTTTTCAAGACAGTTGCTTGACCATTATTTGTATTGTTCTTTAATAAAGTTTTAGAGTTGTCAACGACTTCGAATTCATCACCTTGAGCAGTAGCTTCGTCAGCAGCAAATTGAGATGCATCTGATGCACCATAAGCTTGGAATTGGTATCTTTGGCCTTTCTTGAATTTGGAATGTTTATCTTTATTTAATGGATCATTGAACCAGTCTGCAGCTTTACCTAATCTATCACCTTTAGAGAAAGGAGCAAAAGGGATATTGGAAAAAGATAAGGACTCTGGGACACTTGAAGGAGGACCCCAAATGTTAGCAGCTGGTGCTAATTCGTTTACACTGAATGGAAGTGACATTTATAGTTTTAATAGAAATTTTTCTATATAATTTTTCACTAAGTTTTTTTTTCTTTCTTTCCGGGTAAAAAAGTGATTTATTTATTTTGCCACTTTTGAATTTGTTAATTCAATTCAATTCAATCAATTAATTAATTACAAAATGAATGGAATTTCTGTTGATATTGGACATTTAAAAAAAGGTGAGATCAATTTGGGTACATCCATCATGGCGGTTAAGTATAAAGATGGTGTTCTTTTAGGAGCAGATTCTAGAACTTCTAGTGGTTCATATGTTTCTAATAGAGTTGCTGATAAATTGACACAAGTTCACGGTAAGATCTGGTGTTGTCGGTCAGGTTCAGCTGCTGACACTCAAGCAGTTGCAGATATGGTGAAATATCATTTGGAATTGTACGTTTCAACACATGGTAAAGAACCAACAGCCAAAATAGCATCTTCATTATTTCAAGAAATCACATACACAAACAAAGACGCATTGACAGCTGGTTTGATCGTTGCTGGTTATGATGAGAAAACTGGTGGTGAAGTCTACAGCATACCATTGGGTGGTTCTTTACACAAACAAGATCTTGCAATCGCAGGTTCAGGTTCAGCTTATATCTACGGTTGGACTGATAAGAACTATAAACCAGACATGACTAGAGAAGAAGTTATCCAGTTTGCTAAAACTGCATTATCACAGGCCATTCAATGGGATGGTAGTTCGGGTGGTGTTATTAGACAGGTTTTATTAACAAAAGATGGAATTGAAAGATTGATCTTTTATCCAGACGAGTATCAAGGGGCATGAATTAGATTAATACAAATGATTGACAGCAATTGATCGTAATAGTAAAAGAACTTATAATTGTAAGTGTGGCCTGTCACGTGATCGAGACCAGTATAAAACGCGTAAATCTCAATATTGAAATTAAATAATTTATAATGGAGGAGCATTTGAAAAGGTTTCTTCCTAAAGGAGGCTATTACGGTGTACTGCATATCCAATCTACTCCAAAAGAGACACATCCATTGGTTTCACAGGAGGTAGTTTCAAACGATATTAAAACAGTTAAAATTGAACATTTTATAACAATCTCAAGTAATGAATTAATTTTTTTTGCGATTGAGATATTCATTTATATTACAATTGATTATAAGAATGAAAAAGTTGAAACTTTGCTATTTGTATCTAAAGCTGATACAAATGGTCAAAATGATTCAAAAGTTAAAATTCATTTAATCACTTCAGAAATAATCAAATATTTATTAAATCTATCAAATGATAATTATTTAAACAAAGTAATTCCAAAAGAGATTGAATCCAAAGATCCTAATTCAATTACCAAATCCACATCAACTAAAAGGGCATTAAATATCTTAATTAATAGATTGAAAGGTGAACCAGTTCCAGATCAAATCAAACCATATTCAATTGAAATTCCAGATAATTTCAGCCATATTAATAAAATCGCATTATTTACAAGGCCTGAGCCTCAGTATTTGTTCCCAGAATCTGGTAAAAACCCAAACAAGCATATTTTAAGTGGAGATCAGTTATTGAATTGGTGGTTAAAAATCTTTGATAAAATTTTAATTGAATCTTTCATTGAGGAAACGTCTGCAAAAGTGAGAATTCCAGCTGAGGAATCGACGACAGTACAAAGACATCTGATACCATTAAAGTTTAAAAATTGGAAAGTTGGTGATATTTTCAGTTCAATTGATGAAAATAAACTGGCAGTTTATCATATCCCATTATTTCCAGATGATCCAAAGACAAGATTCTTAGAGCATTTAGTAGTTGAAGGAAGAATAAGAAGTATATCATTGAAACAGTTCTGGAATGAATTACAAATAAGACAAGAGTTCAGATTGGGTGTAACAGTTTCTGTTATTGGTATTGAAGGTAGATTAAAACCAACAAATGGTGAATTTAATCATGGTTTGAACTTGAGGCATAAATATTTTAAAAATGTTAAAACTTATGTAACTGGAGAAGACTACAGTAATGATGAAGGAGCTTTTGAATCTTTATCTAACGTATCTGATTATTTAAAGTACAGATTCAATTACAAGATTCCAAAGATTGTTGGTGAGTTCATTGAAACTGTTAAAGTAGTAGAAACTAAGAGACCATTGGAAATAAATTCATTGAATACAACTTTAATCAGAAAGAAACCCAAGAAATAAACACATAATAATTCAATTATAATTGTACATATTCAAATATAATTGAATTAAATTCAAGTACATCTGAAAAAGCTCACGACTTCAATTCATATATAGTTTATTGATACTGTCAAAATAAATAATATTCCCTCATGAGTATGCGTAGATGTTAATAAGAAAGGGAGGGACAAAATTTTTTCCCGATTTTTGTTTTGTGGATGATTTTTTTGTTTTCTTCTATTTATTGAAAGTGTCAAAAAAATGTCATTAGAAGATTTGATTCCAACAGTTAACAAACTTCAGGATGTCACTTATGATGCCGGTATTGATTCATTAGATCTACCAATTTTATCAATCATTGGATCCCAATCATCTGGTAAATCATCAATTTTAGAAACTATTGTTGGCAAAGATTTTTTACCAAGAGGAACAGGTATAGTTACAAGAAGACCTTTAGTCTTACAATTGACAAATGTTGCTGAAGATTCCCCTTTGATCCATCAATACGACCATTATTCAAATAATTCGAGCCCAGAACCTGAAAGTCACGAATTTACTTTAGAACATCATCTAAAACAACAACAAGGTTATAAACCTGAGATTTTAAATGAATGGGGTGAATTTTTACACATCCCAGGGAGAAGATTTTATAACTTTGAAGATATTAGAAAAGAAATTGAAAATGAAACTTCAAGAATTGCTGGTAAAAACAAAGGTATTTCAAGAATCCCAATTAATTTAAAAATTTTTTCTCCAAAAGTTTTAAATTTAACTTTAGTTGATTTACCAGGTATTACTAAAGTTCCAATTGGGGATCAACCAACCGATATTGAAAAACAAATTAGAAACTTATTATTAGAATATATTGCAAAGCCAAATTGTATTATTTTAGCAGTTTCTTCTGCAAATGTTGATCTAGTCAATTCAGAATCTTTAAAATTAGCAAGACAAGTCGATCCTCAAGGTAAAAGAACTATTGGTATTTTATCAAAATTAGATTTAATGGATCATGGTACAAATGCTTTGGATATTATTTCTGGTAAAGTTTATCCTTTAAAATTAGGTTTTGTTGGTGTTGTGAATAGATCTCAACAGGATATCATTACAAATAAATCTGTTGAAGATGGTTTAAATGGTGAAGAAGAATTTTTTAGATCTCATCCTGCTTACAGAACTATTTCAAATAGATGTGGTACAAAGTATTTGGCAAAATTATTAAATCAAACTTTAATGAATCATATTAGAGAAAAATTACCTGATATTAAAGCAAGATTAAATACTTTAATGGGTCACACTGAACAAGAATTATTATCATATGGCGGTGTGAATAGTTTCAAAAAAGAAGAACGTGGTATTTTAATTTTACAATTAATGACTAAATTCGCTAATAGTTTTATAAGTTCAATTGAAGGTTCTTCTCTAGATATTAACACCAAAGAATTATGTGGTGGTGCTAGAATCTATTATATTTATAATGATGTTTTAGGTAATTCTTTATCTTCAATTGATCCTACTTCAAATTTATCAACAAATGATATTAGAACTGCAATCAGAAATTCAACTGGTCCAAGACCTTCTTTATTCGTTCCAGAATTAGCTTTTGACTTGTTAGTTAAACCTCAAATTAAATTATTGGAAGCTCCTTCCCATAGATGTGTTGAATTAGTTTATGAAGAATTAATGAAGATTTGTCACAACTCAGGTTCAAAAGATTTATCAAGATATCCAAAATTACAACAACGTTTAATTGAAGTTATTAGTGATTTATTAAGAGAAAGATTAGGTCCAACTATTTCTTATGTTGAAAGTTTGATTGAAATTCATACTTCGTACATTAATACAAATCATCCAAGCTTTATTGGGGCTCCTGCTGCAATGGCAAGTGTTGTTCAAGATCGTGCTAATTTAAAAAATCAAAGAAAGCAAGCTCCAAAAAAATTAATTAATGATACCATTAACACCCCAAAAGCTGAAGGTAACGATAACACTTCAAATAATGGCTCAGTTGTGACAAACCCAAATGATAGCTTTGATAGTGATTCTGATGTGGCAAGTGAAGCAACAAATGAAACTACTCGATTCCATTATGCTAATGGTCAACAATCCAATGAATCATTTTTGAAGTTTTTCTTTGGTAAAGATCAACAACAATCACAACAGCAACTACCAAATGGTAATGCAAAAAAATTAAATAAAGCTTTTGAAGAATTATCATTAAATCCCGAAATTCAACAAGCTCAACCTTATTTACCACAGCAACCTCCACATGACTTATCCCTTGAAACTGAAGAACCTGTTTTAACTGAAAGAGAAGAATTAGAATGTGAATTAATTAAAAGATTAATTACATCTTATTTTGGCATCATCAGGGAGATGATCCAAGATCAAGTCCCAAAAGCTATCATGTGCTTATTGGTTAATTTCTCAAAAGATGGAGTCCAAAATAGATTAGTTTCAAACTTATATAAAGAAGAATTATATGATGAATTACTGTTAGAAGATGCTAATTTAGCTCAAGAAAGAGAAAAATGTGATAAATTGTTGAAAACTTACCAAGAAGCTTCTAAAATCATTAATGATGTTCTATGATAAACCGTAAATAGTTTGATTCTGCTCTTATAAATATGAAATAATTAAAATCTTGTAGTTTATATTTCCGGGGGTTGAGTTCCGGCTCATCGCACAAATAAATTTTTTTTTGTTAATTTTTTTTCTATTAAAGACAAAATTAATTAAGAAATGGTAAGTTTTGATTGATTGGATGATTATGTTGCTTTTACTAACGAATATAGAAAATCAAAACTATTAGTCGATCATCTGATGATTACGTTCCAGTTCGTAATACCCAGGAATCTAATATTGCAAGAAATTTAAATCCTGATTTACATCATTTTGAAAGAGCTAGAGAATATACTAAAGCATTAAATGCGACTAAATTAGAACGTATGTTTGCCAAACCATTTGTTGGCCAATTAGGTCATGGTCACAGAGATGGTATTTATACAATTAGTAAGAATTTCAAAGTTTTAAATAGATTAGCCACAGGTTCAGCAGATGGTATTATCAAATATTGGGATTTAACAACATCAACTGAATTAGCAAGCTTCAAAGCACACTATGGTAATGTTTCAGGAACATGTGTTACACCACAAGGTCTCTTGATGTCATGTGGTGATGACAAGAGTATTAAATTATGGAGTATTAATTCTGAAGATTTTGATAATAGTGACGAAACTTTGAACAAATCCGGGTTGATAAAACAGTATCTAGGTGACAATGCATTTAAAAGTTTAGACCATCACAGAGACGATCCATTATTTATAACAGGTGGTGCAAATATTGAATTATGGGATGAAAACAGAAAAAGATCAATTTCAAACTTAAGTTGGGGTGCTGATAACGTCAATAAAGTTAGATTCAATAAGACAGAAACAGCAGTGCTTGCATCTACTGGCTCTGACAACTCGATCGTCTTATATGATATCAGAACGAACTCCCCAATTCAAAAGATTGTTCAAACAATGAGAACAAATTCAATTGAATGGAATCCAATAGAAGCTTTCAATTTCGTCACAGCAAATGAAGATCATAACTTATATTACTACGACATGAGAAACATGACAAAGGCATTGAACGTTTTCAAAGATCATGTTGCTGCAGTTTTAGACGTTGATTTCTCACCAACTGGTCAAGAAATTGTTTCTGGGTCATATGACAAAACAATCAGACTATTTAAAGTGAGCGAAGGTCACTCAAGAGATATTTACCATACTAAGAGAATGCAACACGTTTTCCAAGTTAAATTCTCAATGGATTCAAAATATATTTTTAGTGGTTCTGATGATGGTAATATTAGAACTTGGAGATCACAAGCAAGTGAAACTGCTACCGTCAAATCTACTAAATTGAGAAACAAATTAGAATATGACAATGCATTAAAAGAAAGATTTAAATACATGCCAGAAATTAGAAGAATTTCAAAACATAGACATGTTCCAACAGTTATTAAAAAGGCAAAAGATATTAAAAGAATTGAATTGGATTCAATCAAGAGAAAAGAAGAAAACGAAAGAAGATATGCAAAACCTGGAACAAAACCATATATTTCAGCAAAAGAAAAACAAATTGTTGGTTCAGTATTTAAAGAAACTGATGAAGAAAGAAAGAAAAGAATTAGAAGAGAAAAGAAAATGTTGGAAAGTGATGAAGAAGATGATCAATAATTTTATGGAATTTAATATATAATGGGCTATTAATACTACGTAAAATAAAATTCTAAATTAACATTTGAATGTCTATAATTATAAAATACAATAAGCTAATTATGTATATAAGTACAAAAATAATTGAATCAATTGAGCCAGCAAATGAAACTTATCCTTTTTGGAATGATTACTATTAATATTATGATGTTATCTTTTTGATCTATTTGTTTTTCTAGCAACTGTTTCTTATAGATTGATATCTAAAACTAAGCCAACGTCTTCAACATTTTCTTTAGCTAAATCTTCTAAGAATGGAATTATATCTAATAATTCGTTATCATGAGCATCCGAGAACCAGCTCGATATTGGGATGGCATGTTGAGGATGGAAAATATAAGATGCTGGAGAATTATCCAAAATAATAATATCATTTAAAGGTCTTCCAATCTGAGATAAATTTTTAATGTAATTACCTTGATAATTATAGCAAGAGTCTCTGAATAATCTATGATGAATTGAGTGATGTATATCTAATGCGTCTAATAAAGGATCACCATATCTTGAAACACTTGCAGTGAAGATCACAACTTCATATAATTTACCGACTCTTTTCATAAATTCGTCAACACCTGGTCTCTTAATAACATAAACGTTATGAAGTTGATTATCAATATCAACAGGAATGACAAAATCAGCATGTCTCAAATATTTGAAGGATGAATGAACTAAAGTTTCATCTAAATCTAAAATTAAACACTTCTTATTCTTTAATTGAGGTGGTTGTGGTTCTAATAACCAACCAGTAGATGCATGTGCTTGTCCAGTTTGCAATTTAGTTAAATCAAATAAATCATCATTGTATTCATCTTCAATCATTTCATCCTCATCATTTGAAGTAAAATCGGAATCATGAGTTGTGTTATTTTTTTCAACATAACTTGTAGTTACTTGATAATTTTCATTACCAGCATCATAATTACTTGTCTCAACAGTGGAGTCTGTTGCTTCATAAACTCTAACATTTGATTTATGATTATTATTATTATTGGAATTATTCATTTTTGTATTAATTGCTGTTTTATTTATCGTTTTATCCGAATTCTTTGCAGGGGATTTATCAACTTGTTTAACTTGGTTATTGGTTTTTGACCATTGACTGTCTCTACTTTGAGTTTGTTTGATGTTCTTTGTATTACCGGTAGATTGATATTGAGTGTTAGTTAAGTTCTCATCAGAGTCACCAGCACAACACAAAATTGATTGAAATAAATTTCCCATATCTTTAAAAAGTCATCAACTAGCTTCTAACGCGAGCAAGCAATAAAGGAGTATCTTTGTTTTTGTGTGTGTCTATAATCTGAATGAATAATGGTCTCCAACTGTTGGATATACTTTCAATCTAAGAACTTTATAAATCTCACTGACTCACAAAAAACAATCCAAATAAACAAGGAATAACCCGACTAAATTTTTCAACGCAACTGATCAAATTAAAGCCAACGAGCAAAAGCAGGAAGAACGTGATAACAAATTAAAACTCAAACAAATTCAGTTAAAAATGTTTGATTGTCTCTCTTGTATTGTTTTTGTGTTTTTTTATTAAAAGAAAAAATTTACAACGCAAAAAAAAGTTTCCCTTAAAAAAATATCCACTTCCGGGGTGGGCGATCAAATCACGTGACTAGTCGGAAATGTAGAAAAAAAATTACTGGAATTTTTCTTTTTTTCCTTTAAAACAACAAATGAAGATGAGTTTAGAAAAAGAATCAAATTGGTCAATTTCTGCTTTACCAACGATTGAGAAAAGAAGTGTAAATAAAGAGTTACAAACAAAACGGGTTTTAATCAATTTTATCTTGATTTTATTGCTCAGATTAGTGGAAAATTTCACGAAATTAATATTATTAAAGTTAGATTCTAAAGTAATTGATCTTGAAAATGATAATTGGGTTTTTTATACAAGATTAGTATTGAATATATTATTTATTTTCAATATATCTAATGGTATTTATAACATATTGAAACCAAATGATGAATTTAAAGATTTGAAATTAAGTAATGAGCAAAGAAATTTATTAGGTTTACCAATTATTAATGATATAACGAAAGAACCAATCGAATTACAAAAAATTGAACCGAAGACATTCACTAATTCCAATTTAAATATTTCATTATCACCAAAAAGATCAGGCTTAACAAATACGACAATTAATAAACCACCAATAATAAATAATATTTTAGTTTCACCATCAAATAAAACTCCAATTGCATCACCAATGTCATCCCCATCTCCAATCAAAATTAAGACACCATCGATTAACAAGACACCAATAATAAATAAATCAATTAATCCACTCTTGAAAAATACTGGAGTGTTTACTCCAACTTATATACCAAGTCCAAAATACTATTATCGTATGGATTCACCTACAAAAACAAGAAGAATATAGCATTTTATAATTAGAATACACTTGTAGTTCTATTAATCTAATGGCCAGTAACCTGGAAATAAAAAGTGCATTTTTTCTAATAATTCTCTTTTAACACCATTTGGATTAGTACTAACACTGGTTTTCATTGAACCTTGTAAATCATTACCAATGTTACCATTTCTGATCTCGACCTCTAACTCATCAATGATTGCAATTGCTAATTTATTAGCATTTGATGAATTGGCTTTTAAATTACCAACCACAGTTTCAACAGTGACTGGTTCTTCATCTTCTCTCCAGGCATCATAATCAGTTGACATACAGATCATTTGATATGAAATCTCAGCTTCTCTTGCTAATTTAGCTTCTGGTAAAACACTCATGTTGATAACTGAAGCATCCCAAGATTTATAAATTCTTGATTCGGCTCTAGTTGAAAACTGTGGACCTTCCATACAAACAACTGTTAAATCTTTATTATTTAATTGTTTGGAATGTAATTTTTGTCCACTTTCCTCCATAATGTGATCAAATTTTGAAATGATTTTACTTAATTTTGGATCAAATGGTTCACCAAACCCAGCATGGGCGACAAAACCTTTTTCGAAAAAGGTATGTTTTCTAATACCTTTTGTTCTATCAATGATTTGATTTGGAATGATGAAATCTCTTGGTTTATATTCCTCTTGTAATGAACCGACTGCGCTGAATGCAATAACAACTTTAACACCAATACTTTTAAAAGCAGCAATATTGGCTAAAGCTGGAACATCAGTTGGCAATAAATCATGATGAACACCATGTCTAGCTAAAAAGGCAACGTTAAAACCAGTTTTAGTTTTGGAAACAGTGATGGATGATGATGGTGCACCCCATGGTGTTGAGATTGTTAATTTTGCAACTGGTGTCAATGATTCCAAATGGTATAAACCAGTACCACCAATAATACCTAATTCAATTGGTTCGTTGAAAACCGTTGGTAATTTAGCAGCTAATTGTGCTTCAGTTCTGTGTACTGACATTTTTATCTGTGGCCAAAGGGATTTTACTATTCGAACAATTGTTGAAGATTAAAATATAAATACATGTGCATAAAAATTTTTTTTTTCATGTGGGAAAAATCTTACTTAATCTGAAGCTTATCATAGTTACATTATTACACTATCTAGTACTACTACGTGGATACGATGATTATCGTATTAACAGAGAAAATATTCAGAAATATCCAAATAACTATCACTGAGATATCAAATGTGGCTTTCCCGAGTACTCATAGGATAACCACATCATATATCATTTCAGATCCTACAAAGCAAAAGCATAAATAGTACTTTTATATATTACAAGCTTAATCTTAAATGTATATACAGGATGTTTAAATGGCTCTAATTTGTGGTGAAACCGTAACCTTTCATACAGGTTTTGTATTGATCAATAAGAGTATCACAAGCACCACTATCTTGACCATTAATTAAAAGACACTCGTCTCTGGTCTGTTTTTCTGGTTTACAAACACAGCATGGTTTTGGCTTAGATTCGGTTGTTGTTGGTTCTGACATTATAAATTGTTTAAAAGCTCAAATTACTAATTTCGCATTAAATTTATATAATTCGGGATTTGATCATGTGATTGAGCATGTGACACATCATGTGACATATGACTGTCGGGGCAATAATACTGCGGCGTTCAGGTCCTTTGGGGATATAAAGTGTGGTGAATAATAATAACCAACTTTTGTTTTTTCACTTTCTCCAACATGTCTTCATACGTTACTTTGAATAATGGTTTAAAAGCACCAGCAATTGGTCTAGGTTTATGGAAAATTGCTAAACCTGATGCACAATCTCAAGTTTATAATGCGATTAAATTAGGTTATAGATTATTTGATGGTGCCGAAGATTATGGTAATGAGAAAGAAGTTGGTTTAGGGATTAAACAAGCAATTGATGAAGGTTTAGTTAAAAGACAAGACTTATTCATTGTCTCTAAGTTATGGAACACTTATCATCATCCAAATAATGTTAAGAAAGCTTTAGATAAAACTTTGAGTGATTTGGGCTTAGATTATATCGATTTATTCTATATTCATTTCCCAATTACTCAAAAATTCATTCCAATTGAGGACCTATATCCACCTGGTTTTGGTTATCCTGAAAAGGGCTTTGAATTTGAAGACGTTCCAATTGCTGACACTTATAAAGCTTTGGAAGATTTAGTTGATCAAGGTTTAATTAAATCCTTAGGTGTCTCAAATTTCCAAGGTTCTTTACTATGGGATTTATTAAGAGGTTGTAGAATCAAGCCAGTTGCTTTGCAAATTGAACATCATCCATATTTAGTTCAAAAAAATCTAGTTGAATATGCTCAGAAACAAAACATTTGGGTTGTTGCTTATAGCTCTTTTGGTCCACAATCTTTTATTGAATTGGATCATAAGGTTGCTAAAGGTACTGCTCAATTATTTGATCATGAAACTATCAAATCAATTGCTGATTCCCATAATAAAACAACTTCTCAAATTTTATTAAGATGGGCAAATCAAAGAGGTTTAGGTATAATTCCAAAATCTTCAAATAAAGATAGATTACTACAAAATCTACAAATTGAAGATTTTACTTTAACTGATGATGAAATCGCACAAATTTCGAACTTGGACCAAAATTTAAGATTTAATGATCCTTGGTATTGGACTGGTTATTCAGGTATTCCAATTTTCGCTTAAAATTCTTATGATTTTATGAACACTTCTGAATATGTAAAGCCCGCATTCTCTCTTACTTCAAATGCTAAATTACTTTTACTCAAAACGGTAAAATGTATGATTTGGGACATCAAGATTTAATCAGTTATACATAAGCGTACTTGAGAAATCAAGAATCTTATCAAAAAACGTGCATTTGGTGCATCTAATTTATCTAAATAACAGACATTAAATGCATTTACCCCTTTCAAATAAAACTCTATGTATCGTTTCTAATTTTTTCGATTTAATTTCAAGTATAAAATTTCTCATAAAGCTCATAAAAAATTCATCCCTCTATTGAAACATGGAAGAATATAATAAACCAGTAGATATTAACAAGTTAAGGACTATAACTAATTCATTGGCGAACAAAAACTCGCCTTCAAGATCATTAGATTTTTCCAAAATAGCAAACGAAAACTTTAAAAATGATTTAACTTACTCATTTAAACGAACGAATAGTACACTACATAGATCAAATTCCAAGAGTCTATATAACGACGTTCAGAGAAACTCAATTTATCTAGGTGTTAGTGCAAAAGAAATGAAAAAATTTCATAGATCACAAACTTTAAGAATTAGTACAGAAGTTGACGCTGATCCAATTAGAGATGAAGTTGAAGATTTGATCGAATCAAAGTTATCAGGTACAGTTCTAATGAAACCAATAATTCCCATTTCCCATGTCCCAATTTTGCCAACTGAAAACCAGTTACCAAATTCACCAATTCAGACAGAGTCACCAATCACTCCACAGACCTCAAAAACTCAAGAAACTCCAAGACATGAAGGGTTAGGATTAAGAATATTAAATAGGCAAACTCAAAAATCTGAAGCTTATAAATCACCACTCAAACAGATATTATCACCGCAGCCATCAATTAGAATTTCACCATTGGAACTGAAAGATGAATCTAAAAGAAATTTCAAACACAAAAGAAATGAGTCAGAGAACAGCTTACTGAGCACTGTTAATATCAAAAGAAACGCCATTTCTAATAGGTTCTCACCAAGAAGAGATAGCCCAAACTCGTCCAATAATTTCCTCAAAAGATCATCAAGTAAATCCCTTTCAAGCCCGTCACAAAAAGAATGCCATACCGTTGAAGATACATTATTAGCAGACCAAGAGTTTAAAGACTTCAGAATCCCATCTAGAAAACCATCGTATTACTCATTGCCACTTGAAAAATTCAATTTTGAAAGAACTGAGTCAAGTAGAAGTTTAACGCCAAAATCGAGAAAATCTTTTGATTTTGATAATTCAAGCAGTATTTATTATACTCCAAAGATGTCAAAAAGTTCAATATATGAAGTTTCTCCAATCACTCCAAGAAAGTTTTCACCATCACCAAATAAAGGATTACCTTATCAGAGTTCGCCAATAATATCAATCACAGAAGAAGAAATTATAAATGAATATTCAAAACTTTAAATATTAAATTTTGTATTTGCATTAGAATTGTAATATAATATTTCCGGTATAATGTTTCCGTCTACATAAAAATCATGAAAGTTGAAAAATATCTTAAATTGAACTCAGGCTACAATATACCAACTGTTGCATTGGGTACGTGGCAGTTATCAAGATCAGAAACCAAGTTAATTGTTTATAATGCCCTACGCAAGGGGTATAGACATTTTGACACTGCAATTTTATACGAAAATGAAAAGGAAGTTGGTGAAGGTATCTCAAAATGGTTGAAAGAAGACCCTGTTAACAATAAAAGGGAAGACGTGTTTTATACTTCAAAATTATGGACATTTAACAATTATAATCAAGCTAAAAATGAGATAAATAAGGCTCTGAATGCGGTTGAAGCGAATTTGGGATATATTGATTTATTACTATTGCATTCACCAATGGCTGGTCCAATTGGTAGGATCGAAGCATGGAAAGCATTACAAGAAGCTGTGGCTACCGGTAAAGTTAAAAGCATAGGTGTTAGCTCCTGGGGTGAAGAACATTTAAAGCAATTATTTGATTGGGAAGGATTAAAGATTAGACCTGCAGTTAATCAAATTGAGATTTCTCCATGGATAATGAGACAAGATTTAGCTGAATTTTGTTTGGAAGAAGGTATTTTAGTTGAAGCTTATTCACCATTAGCACACGGTGGTAGATTGCTAGATTCAACAGTCGTTAAAATTTCCAAATTATACGACGTCACACCAGCTCAAGTTTTAATTCGTTGGTCATTACAAAAAGGGTATATTCCATTACCAAAGACTTCCAAAATTGAAAGATTATCAAGTAATTTAGATGTTTATAATTTTGAATTAACTGACCGAGAAGTTCAAGAAATAAGTCATCCAGAATCTCATGATGCAACAGATTGGGATGTTACAGACGTTGAATAACTTATATAATCTATTAAAAATAAATATTATTTATAAATATTTCTTAAAGTTTGATCAGTGTAAGAAAAGCCTCTGAATGGATCAGATGTTGGAGTATTATTAATGAGGCCAGCTCTTGGAGAACCAATTGGAGTTATTTCTAAATTTGTAAACTCAGAATCAAAATTTTCTGCTAAAATTGGATCAGTTATAATTGGTATAATTGGTGGCTCAAAATTTCTATTAACTATATCATCCCAATTTATTTTTCTAAAGAATCTGTGATTCTTTAATTTAGCAAAGTCTTTCAACCTTTTATCAGGATTTTTTTTCAATAATCTCAGTAATAAATCTTTTGCATCATTTGTTAAATAA
Organism: Millerago galiae; assembly: GCA_030568845.1. Taxonomy (NCBI): domain Eukaryota; kingdom Fungi; phylum Ascomycota; class Saccharomycetes; order Phaffomycetales; family Phaffomycetaceae; genus Millerago; species Millerago galiae. The sequence goes on along the minus strand of JAJMIZ010000008.1, from coordinate 154,970 downwards.
AATGGGATCTTTAGTTTATTTGCTAAAATTTTATCCATTATTTTCTTATTATTATTTCCAGTGAAAGGAGGTGAACCAGTTAACATATCAAACATCATGCAACCTAAAGACCAAAAATCAACAGAATAATCATATGGTATGTCTCTCAAAATTTCTGGAGCCATATATTCTGGAGTGCCAATTAAAGATGTGCATAATTCATCATCATTCAGACCAACTTTACTCAAACCAAAATCAGTCAAAACTAAAAAGCCATTTGAATCTAATAAACAATTTTCTGGTTTCAAATCTCTATAAACGATACCAATATTATGCAAATGTTCTAAACCTAAAACCATTTGGGCTAAATAAATTGCAGATTTATCTTCATTTAAGAATTTTTCTAGCTTTAAATGTTGAAAGAGTTCACCACCATCAAGATATTCCAAAATTAAATATAATTTGGAGTCATCTTGAAAAGCATAGAATAACTTGACAATTGATGGATGATTAACTTGACCCAAAATAGTCTTTTCATTCATTGTTCTTTCAACTGTTTTGGACTGAATAATGATAGAAGCTTTTTTCAATTGTTTCTGTGCAAATAACTGACCAGTTTTAATTTCTCTAACTAATAAAACTTTACCGTAAGAACCAACTCCTAAAACTTTAATAGGCTCAAAATCTGAAGGTTTTGGTTTACCTGAATGTTCAGATAGTTGGATGCTAATATTATCTTTGAAACTAGAGCTGATATAAGAGTGTTCAATCCCAACTTCGAAAGAAGTTCCTAATCTATTACTAGGTGTATTTCTATTGGATGCTGAGGAGCTTTTCCGTCTTTTTGGCTTAATCTCTATTGGCTCGCTGATCATAAACTTTTGTTGAAAGTCATGGTAGAGATCATGATCTTCAGTCTCTTCATCAAGAGTGAAAACAGTCATTAAATATATAGAATAAATACAAGTTAAAAAAATTTCATCTCGCGATTTTGACACAAAATATAATTAGCTAAGAAACCAGATATTTGCTCATCTTTCCACATTTTTACCCAGTTTTAGATAGTTTTGGGTATATCAAAGACTTGATAAAGCACAATAATCATAATGAGTATTGCAATTACAAAAGATGATTCAAAAAACTTAGAAAATACATAATGATAAAAGCGATTTTTTGGCTCGAAATTGAATTTCTTAGAATCTAATGAAAGCACAAGAATTTTTGAAAGTTTAATTGAAAAGAATATTAATTAAACTTTTGAAAAGTTAATAAAAGAGTCATAAAAAGGTTACAGAAAGTCACAAAACTTCTTTACGGATCTCGGATTTACAAGAAAACGATTATCAATTTTTCCATTGGGATTTTTGATAAGAATAGAAATCAACTAGAAAACGGTTGAAAGTGTGGAAATGTCGTTAACTGACGAAGGGAAAATACAGAAGAGGAAATATTCCAGAAATGGCTGTGCAGAATGCAAAAAAAGACGCATGAAATGTGATGAAATGAAACCAAAATGTTGGCAATGCAGTAGATTAAATAGAGAATGTGTTTATGTATTGAATCCTAAAAATAAAAAGAGAATATCTAAAACAGTGGTTGAGGAGCAATCTCAGCAGATCCCATCTATAATAAATGACATCAACACAAAATTTAGTCCAACAGATGCAAATTTATTGTATAATGATTTAAATGAAATAGTTAATTGGAGACTAGAAGAAGCATTGACACCAGGCTTGAAGTCATATATCGAATCAGAACCGTTTAACACTCAATTAGAACAACTACCAACCTCCATTAATTTAAATCAGATTGTTTTTAACGTTCCAATAACAAATTTCAACTTAGGTTCACCACATAATAGATATTTTGAAAGATTTTATAATGAATTTTGTGAATTAGTTTCACCATTTAACCCAAATATTAATTCAAACCCACTACGAGATATTCTACTTCATTATTCTCAAAAAGAACCATATTTAATGTACGCCATTTTGGCTTGTGGTGGTCAATCTTTACATCATATAACAAATTCAATCCAAGATGATCAAGCTTATTGCTCCTATTTATCTTCTTGTGTTAATATCTTAGGTGAACAGTTTGAAAATGACAATTCAGTGTCAAATTATAAAATCGAACCTATTTTATTAACAATTTTATTACTAACAAGTGATTCTGCATCGTCAAAAAATGTTAAATGGAGAACACATTTAAATGGTGCAAAATTGTTATTGCAGAAAACTACTATTGAATCTGATATTTTAAATTTCTGTAAAAATTGGCTAATAACTTATGAAGTTTTAGCTGGTATAACAAATCCATTTGGTGGTATTTTCCAAAAAAATGAAATTGAATTGGATAATTTTATAACAAATGATCAATCTTATCTAAATTCTTTGAAAAGGCTAAATATGTTAGACATAAACGACTTTAACTACTTATCTGGCCACATGATTAAATTAGATTTGATTTTCAAAGATCTAATTAATATTTTAAACAGATTAAGAAAGCACAAGATTGAATTATCAAAAAACTCTCATTTAAATGATAGCTTTAAACCAAAATTAATTTCAATAGATGAAATTATTGAAATTGAAAAAGATTTACATGACTGTGAACAAATGTATGTGATTGATAAATCTGGTTTTATAACTGAATCAAACTTGAATCATCCATCACATAACAAATTAATTAAAAATTTTAACAACATTGATACAATTCTTAAAACAAATGGTGAATCAGTAACAATGAGTTGGTTTGATATTTCTCACCAATCCCATGTCATTGTGGCAAGATTAATTTTATTGACAAAAATTTTAGAAATTTCAAAATATTCCGTTTTAATTCAAGACTTAGTAAGAAAATCATTAAGTTTCTTGAATTTTTTAAATTTCATTGATGTTAAGCAGTACAAAAACAAGTGTGCTGCTCATTTACATTTACTAATTGATATAGTTGGAAGAAATTGTATTTATGATGAAGATAAAAGACTGACGGAAACTTTTTTGAATCTATTAAATTCTTTTGGTCTGGCATCATCAATGTTCAATTTAACTAAATTGAAAAAGATCTGGAATAATGAAGAGTTAGACCAAGAGGAAGATGTCTTAACTTGGTAATATATATTTATTTATTTATAACTCGTATACTTTCTCTTTGAATTAGGATCTCATTCTTTTGACAAATTAATACATCACTGAAATATAATTCAATTAGTTAAAATTTTTCATACCAATCATTTGTAGTATTTTTACAATCAGTTTACCATTTTGAAATATCTGCAGTTCTTTTAATTAGTCTTTTGTCAACTCCGAGAGCTTTACATTAGACTAATTTTGTACTATTTGAACGAATCCTGAAATTCTTAAAAGACTAAAGTATTTTGACTATTGAATTAGATCTGTCTATTCTTAAATTCTAACACGATTGTAAAAGTTGAACAGTTTTTGAATTGGGAGGTTTTATTCTACAGAGCAAAGAAAAAAAAATGATTCATGAAAACTATAACATAACGACACCAACTTTACTCAAATTTGTTGGATCAACATGTTTTGAACTATCTAAACCACCTGAAATTGGCTTAGCTCTATAATTAAACAAATAATAATTTAAAATACCATCACCTTCACCAAATTTTAAATCTTGCAAAAATAAATTATTGTCTTGAACAGAAACTGCATTAAAGACATCAACGCCTAATTTTTTAGAAATTATTAATGCATCGCTGATTAAGTCAACCAACCTCTTTTTCAATAATTGATTTGCTTTTGTTTCGTCGGTTTCATCAAATGAAATATCAGAAGCATAATAAAATAAATAAGCAATGTTCAATTCATCATGATCTGGATTATTCAAAATAGTAAATGGTAATAAATAGAAACTAAAAAAGTCTGTAATTTTACCAGTTTCTTCATTTTCAATAACAAAAGTTTGGATAACTTTATCCTCATCTTTCAATGATTGATCACCTAATAACCAATGTTTTAATTCAGGTTTTGTAAAATTTTGAATCAAATCGTAACGATTTTGGAATTTTTCTAGTAAATCAAAAACTTGTTCAAAATCCTCATCTTTAATTCTTCTTAAATTTTTAAATTTATTTTCATTTCTTAAAGTGTATTTTGCAATCATTTGAGTTTTTGTAACATTTTCAGGTAATGAACTGAATCCAACGTCGTAAAGTTTTCCCCAGTTTATTGGACGATGATTGTAACGAGAAACTGAAACTGGACTTGGTAGAACAACACCAGCAGTGTATAAAGCTTGAAAAATACCTTGTAAATTGATCCTTCTTGTGACTTCTTTAATTAAAATTGGTGCTAATCTTTTGGATCTTAACTTCTTATGAACACAAATGAAATTAATTTCAACTGCTTTAATATCTTTATTACGAACTTTTAAATCTGCCGGGGTACCTGCAATGAAACCAATCAATCTTCCACTTGCTTTGACTCTGACACCAACATGCCAATCCTTACGGTATCCTGGAGGCTTTAGTGCCCAATCCAAAAATTCAGTTGAATATTTAAATCTAAATGTTGAATCAGTGTCTTCGACATAATTTTCGTATAATAATTTGAAGACATCATCACGATCTTTTTCATCGTTTAAATCTAAATCAGCCCATTCAAATTCATTCAATAATGGTAATGGTGCAGTACTGATGTCTTCAACTTTTTTAGTTTCAATTGGACCTTCTTCAGTAATATCTTCATCAAAATTAGTAACAGGCTGTGTCTTCCAGAACTTGTAATCCTTCATAGCTTTCTGCTGCTCTTGATCTAGCTCCATCCCTTGTGCAAGCTGCTTGAGCAACTCTTCAATTGACTTCTTTGACATGTTGAATTTTGAAACGACCAACAATTTTTCACTCTAATTAAAATCAAAAAATCATTTGTATCCCAATCCGGTAAGGTTCTGAGCATTCTTGCAGTGCTGCGCTAACCAAGATGATTTTTTTAATAAAATTTTTTTTTTGCGATGAGCTTAAAAAATTAATTAAATTGAGATGCTTTCTGCTACCAGTTGGGTCCCAAGGGGGTTTGCAAGTGAATTTCCAGAAAAGTATGAACTTGATGATGAGGAAATGGAGAGAATCACCAAATTAGCTCAATTAGAAATAGATGATGCTAAAGAAAATATTAAAGCTTTAGAAGGTGATGAAGAAGTTAAGGACGAATTAGTTAAAGAACAATTAGAAATCGATGATGACTTGAAGGAATATGATTTAGAACATTATGATGATGATGATGATGATACTGATGGAGTTTTAACAAGTATCCCAGGTTTATCAACCGAAGTTGAATACCATGAAGGTGATGAAGAAAATGATCCATATATTTCATTACCAACTGAAGAAGAAGTCTTAGAGGATAAACAAGAATATCAAATATATCCAACTGATAATTTAATATTGGCCACAAGAACTGAAGATGATGTTTCTTATTTAGACGTTTACGTTTACGATGATGGTGCAGGTGCTCCAGAAGGCTCAAATGAAGAAGATGCTGATAAATTAGATCCAGATGTCGCTAAAGGTTTTGAAAGAGGTAGCTCTTTATACATTCACCATGATTTAATGCTGCCAGCTTTCCCATTATGTGTTGAGTGGATTAATTATAGACCAAGTAAATCAAACGAAGATGGTGAAAACGTTGGTAATTTTGCTGCTATTGGTACTTTTGATCCACAAATTGAAATTTGGAATTTAGATTGTGTTGATAAAGCTTATCCTGATATCATTTTGGGTGAACCAACAAATAACTCAGTTGCATCATTAAAATCTAAAAAAAATAAAAAGAAATCAAAAAACCAAAACATTACAACTCATCATACAGATGCAGTTTTATCATTATCACATAATCCTTTCCATAGAAATGTTTTAGCCTCTACTTCTGCTGATCATACTGTTAAATTATGGGATTTAAACACTGCAAGTGCAGTTCGTTCAATCAATACCATTCATTCAAACAAACATGTTTCTTCTTCACAGTGGCATCCATCCGAAGGTACAGTTTTATTGACTGGTGGTTATGATGGTAGAGTTGCTATCAGTGATGTTAGAATTGAAGATTCTTCGAAAATTTCAAAATATTGGAGTGTTGGATCTCAAGATATTGAAAGTGTTAGTTGGAATACAGCTGAGCAATTCTTAGCTGGTACAGATCAAGGTAACATTTATGCATTTGATGTTAGAAATCAGGAAACCCCATTATGGACTTTACAAGCGCATGATGCAGGTATATCATCTTTACAAGTTAATAAATTTTTACCAGATTTATTAGTCACAAGTGCAATGGGAGAGAAATTAGTTAAACTTTGGAAAATTCCAACTAGTGGGGATGAGGTTAGTAAAAAAGGTCCTTCAATGGTCTTCTCAAGAGATTTCGGTGTTGGTAACGTTTTGACAACAAGCTTTGCGCCAAATATTGAAATTGCTGGTAACATTGTTGTTGGTGGTGTTAATAAAGGTTTGAAATTATTCGACATTTTTTCAAATAGAGGTGTCAGAAATACGTTTAAAGATTCATTGAAAAATTTACAATCACAAGCTAGAAATGAAGCAAAAGAACAAGGTAGAGCTTCAAGATTTGCAAGAAAATATCAAAATGACACTAATGAAACAGTTTTACAAGTTGAAAGTGATGGTGAGGATGAAAGTGAAGATGAACAAGAAGATGATGAAATGGAATAATCTCTTTCATAATAAAAAAAAAATAGACGTGTAATTTTATTTAATAATACTACAGTAGTGATTTTTTTAACCTAATCTTCTATTATAAAATAGTGCTATATATAATCAATGAGGTGTTATATTATATTAACAAAAACCAAAATAAACTAATCACAATGATAAAAAAAAGTTTTATAAAGTGAAATGATATATAAAAAAAAGTTCTATTTGAAACTTTATGAAATAATGTAATGATACAGATATGAACTAATCATATTTAATTTTTAGATTTCTTTTTCTTTTTTGGAGATTCATCATCTTCAGATTTTCTCTTTTTATCTTTTTTATCTTTCTTTTCTTTCTTTTCTTTCTTTTCTTTTTTTTCTTTCTTTTCCTTCTTTTCTTTCTTTTCTTTTTTTTCTTTCTTTTCTTTAACTTCTTCTTCATCACTTTCATCAGCATCTTTGATATCTAAGTCTAAATCTTTTTTGTATAAAGATAAAGCTTCTTCAATAGCATCAGAATTTTTCATGGTTGGAGCACCAGTATCATAAAAGTTTAATCTTTGTTCAACTTGTTTCTTTAAGATTTGACCGAAAGCATTAGTTGGTTCATCAGAGTAGTTATCAATTCTTGAAGCAATAGTACATTTGTTTGCTAAATATCTTGAGATTCTACCTTTGTTTTTAGCTGAAGCTTTACCAATAAATGAAGAGTGGTAAATTAAACCATATTTAGGAGTGTTACCTTTGGTTTTTAAAGCTCTGAAAAGAGCTTTTTCAGCACCTAAAATTTGAACAGTTGAAGCAGCTTGTTTTGATAAGTTAGTTAAAGAACCAGCATGAGAAATTAATCTAGCACCAATAACTTCACCAATTAATTCAGATAAATTTGGGGCAACAGTATGCATTTTATCAGTTAAGTAGTTGTATAAAGATCTTCTGTAATCAGTTAAGGAAACAACTCTTTTAGCAAAGACTAATAAGTTGTCGAAATCTTGTTCAGAAATATCTTGACCCATTGAAATTTTAGCATTGTCAATAACAGATTGAGCTAAACCAGAATCGTTATTTAAAATAGCAGTTAAATCATGTAATTTATCATCAGTTAAAGAGGCTTTGTCTTCAATAAATAAAGTTAGTTTAGCAAATAAGTAGTTATCTGGAACTAATTTTGCTAATTCTGGGAAATGCCATCCGTACCATTCTTTAACTCTCATTGAGAAAGTGTTGATATCTTTATCTAATTGATCTAATAAAGCAATAGCTTGGATAATATGGTTATCGTTTTTTTGGACTGAGAATTTAACTTTAGCTCTTGAGTAAGCATGACCTAAACCTAATTGAGCTCTTTCAATATCACCTTCTTGTAAACCTTTTAATAATTTATCACCATGTTGTCTGATACCTCTTAATAAATCTTGGACTAAATCATTTGAAAGACAATCTATGAAACCAAAGTTTTCTTTAATGGATGGACCTAAATTTTTATCAGAAATACCTAAAGTAACTTGCTTTTTACCATTCTTTGGAACGTTTAATTCTAAGACTGATTTCAAGTAGTCAGAAACTAAACCTTCAGAAACTTCGTTGGCATTTTCTAAAGCTTGAGCAGCACCTTTAAATGGAGCAAATGAAACTAATTCAACTAATTTGGAAAATGTAGCTAAATCATTGATTTGTTTTTGAACTTCTTTGATCTTTGCACCAACGTTATCTTGTTGGAGCTTGACTTTGAAGACGGCGTAACCAGTGGCTTCTTCGAAAAGCAAGTAATCGATAGCAGCAGACATGTTTTCGTTATTTAATTTAACTTAAAATTTTTTTTTTCTTTCTTGTGTGAAAAAAATTTTAATTTTACCCGGAGAGATGAGCTTCCCAATCAGGTAAATTTCCTATTATAGTAAGGTTGTGATATATCTTACTCACGTGACTTGACTTCCTTATCAGTCACAAATAGCAAAACTTTTAAGCATTTACAATTTAATTAATGAAATCACCAAAGGGTAAAATGAGTTCTAAGAGTTGCAAAAGCTCATCCAGAAGTGGCAGTATTAGTCCAAGTTCCAGTAGCAGAAATTTTAGAAAACAATTACATCTTAATGATGAGTCAAAATCAGTTTCAAACTCAAGAAGATCATCATCATTTACATCAACTAGACGTCGTTCATTCTTATCCACTTCTATGATTCATAATGAAAACTATTTAGTGTATGAGATTTCAGGTTATGATTTCAGTTTTGGTTCATGTCGTTTGCATGGTATTAATAGAACAGGTGGAGAGAAATGCACCTGTCCACTAATACCTCGTTATTCAGTTAGCTTGAATGAAAGCCAAGGCTTTAATTGGAATCAAGATCTATTTGCGAATCAAGCTGAACAAAAACAAGGTATTTTATGTTATAATGATACATTTGTAGATGAAAATGAGGAAGATCATGATATAATTAAACCAAGGACAAGAGTATTCTCTTACTCTTTAAGTCATGATGCAGGTAATATGGATAAAGTGGACGTTTTTGAAGTTAAATTGGACGATAAGGATACACTTGGGTTTTAGCATATTTTGGGTAAAGGAATACAGGTAATTTTGGAATACAGTAAAGCCATGTAGTATTATTTATTCAATTAGAATGATATCATTTCACAAATACAAGGCAAAGTTATTAACATTCTTTCCAATACCAACTAAATTTTCAACATTTTCAACGAACTTTTTACTTAATTGAAATTTCTTTTTTAACCAAAATGAAACTTCTCTGATCGATTCCAAGTCCACTTTTTCAAATCCTGGAACTCCTTCACTCTGTAGTATTAAGACTGTTGCTGAATTCTTTTTATTCAAGACTTTTTCTTGTGATAAAATGGATCCTGATATGCCTGTTATATAAAAGGGTGGGACCAGCTCTTCAAATGGTAAATCATCCGAAATATCATTATTCAACTTACAAACACTTGATTGGAATGGTAAATTTCCTGGTGTGAACGATAATAATTTCAATGACTTAAAAGTTTTTATTATTTCTTTTGCAATTAAATTGTAATTAATAATTTGCTCATTCTGGTAGTTATCAACATACAATACATAAAAGTTATCTGAGGCCTTCATTATTTGAATAGTTGATGTTAATCTGCTTGTGTCTTCTATTTCTTCTTCATTATCTTTAATTTTATATAATTGCTCTTCTTCAACAAATTCTTCATCAATATCATAGCCATTGGTATAACTACTCCATATTTCAATTTTACCAACTTCTATTTCGCTGGATTCTTTAATCAATGCTTCGAAAACAGATTTCAATGTATATGGCAAAACTAGTAGAGTACCTTCAATATTCTCGTCTGCAATTATCTTAATAATAGGCAAACTATGTGATTTTAAAGAAAGAGGAACATCATTTAATATGTGACGTGGCTGAGCACCAATTGCATCCCAAGGCTTGAAAACCATGATGTTAAATAAACAACTTAATTGAATCTGTTCTTTTGCCTCATTCAATTCAAAAAGTGGATGACTAAGCGTTGTTGGGTATACCGATTTAACTTTACAGTATTGTAGAAGTATTTTAGGATTGATTTTATATGAAACTCTTCTATGACGTATCCAATCATGTAGTTCCATTTCACTTCTAAGTTTTGGTTTGTTAAACATGTTTTACATCAATTAATTTTTTGAGTAAAGGTACACACACTATATTTACCATTGAATAAAAGTCAACTTCAAGTTAAATCTATATCTATATTAAAGAGAAAGAGAAAAAATTAAAATAAGAACAGGCAGTGGTATGAATTTGGTTAAGCAATTTCAAATATTTCAGATCCAGCTCTACATCTCACAAACAAAAAAGGATCCCAAAAATTCATTTTGAGTTGCCAATTGATCATTGATTAAAAGTCTGTTCAAGAATCACATTGTTGCCAGACTGAAGAATTTAAATACAGTCAAAAAAAATATACCTAGGCTTCTTCAAGCTTCTTAAAACCTTCTTGCAATTGACAATTTCTGATAGTTCATGATTTTCAATAACTCTATTACTAGACTCATATCATTGCCTGAGTTTGAAGTTTGAAGTTAATAATGTACATCAACATGAGATGATGCTATATTTTCTATGCAAATGAGCTAAAAGTAAAATCGCTGGTTGGCATGTTTGGACGCATTTCCTTTTCCCATTTCAGGCCCCTCTCATATTTTTCCTAATATTTACCTTTCTTATTACTTAAACGAGTCATCTCACATTTAAACAAGATTTGGTGTGAATTAAGAGTATAGCTACTACGATTCATCTGCTTAATTAAATGGTATATCTCCTTTTTACCACGTTCTGTCGAATTTCGATGAAAAATACTACTTATGTTTAAAACGAGGTTGAAAATAAACGGATTTGAAGTTCACACTTGATTCTGCAAAAATATTCTTAAAATTACCTCATTTTCCTATACAGTTTGTTTCTTTCTGTGTCTCAAGCACACCTGGTGATAAATAATTCAAAAAATTATTAAGAGTTTTCAGTATTGAAAGTTATATTTTTTAACCCAAACTTCAAAGCTAAAAACATGCAATTCTGGATGTACAATGCACAAAATTGCTTTGACTTGGAACGAGCCTTTTGCTATGTTATCGCTGTTTGACACAAATATTTTTTAGGTGTGCATGATGACCTTATCACTTCTAGGATTACACATAAATTGCACAAACACAAGCCAGGCATTTGTTACATCTGTACAATTGTGAGTTTCAAATATTCTTACATATTATTATAAGATATGTAGGTGCCTTAATTAGTAACAACTTTCAGAGAAGTCACGAGGGTTTGATTAAAGAATTTCGTATGTCTCATTGGAAATAATTTGGTCGAATATTTTATCTGCGATACGGCCTCACATAAATGAACTTCAGGTAAATAAACCAATAGGCTTCCTAAAACACCTGAATCTTAACATAGCCTCATGTTTCAACAGAACTTGATCGTGTACCCAGGAATTCGTTTTAGGTACCATATTCACAACTGCCGATAAGTGCTATAATGCCGGAGATTATAAAGATATCTTAGATGTCTTACAGTGGGTAAATCAACTTTTAAACAGATTCTTCAGTGTAGCTAAAATGTTTCATTTGACCACCTGGTGAAGGGTGATGATAAGTCATGACTGATTCTATATTTAATTATGTCTGTGTCAGACGTACACGGGTTTTGCAGTTTTATTTTTTAAAAAGACAAGAGAAATTACAAGAAAGCTGCCATCATTCTCAAGATTCCCAAGAATGGAGAGAATTTTAATCGGAAAGTTGGTAATTTAACTCAGACGATTGAATCAGGTAAAAAATTCACATTCTTGAATGACAAGCGATTCCCCAATGATCCTACATTAGTATCAAAATTCGTGCAGGCAATAGGTAATAATAGCAAACACCTTTTTTCATATCCACCGAAAAGACCGTTTTAGTAAAAGCGGGTCCTGCAGCTTATTGCTTTCTGAATGCACAGATTGACACCCCAAAATAGGCAATGTTGAATTCTTCTTCCGTAAAAACATGAATTCTCTTAGTTTATTGGCTATTATGATGCCAGTAATTTAATATTTATCCCAAGATATCTCTTGATTAGTCAAGGCTTATTATTTAATATGTTCTGTCAACAGCATTATTATTATTTAGATGATGATATTCGGTGATGAATTGGTATAAAATTGAGGATTCAATGGTCTATTATACTATTGTTCATACTGCTGATCATTTGTAATTCAATATCTAATCAATTCCATCTTAGAATCGCTCAATTTGGAAATTTTTTGGAGGCTTTGCCGTTCTGTTACTCAGGTTGAATCATGAACACAGTACAGAAACTAACATGAAAAACCATTTCTGCAAAAATTTTCATAATCAGCGAGTAATCAATATATATAAGCAAGGTGTCCCACCGCAGTTGGGTCTGTTTCTCTTTTTCTTTTTTCTATCCAACTTTATTTGAATTAATAATGTCATTCACTAAATCTTTACTCACTCTTGGTTTATTCGCTCTCGCTGCTAAAGCTGAAGCCGTTGCTGTCCCATGGGCCAATGCTAACCCACAAGCTGTTGCTGCTGCCAAAGCTTACGCTGAAGCTTACGCTGAAGCTGAAGCCATTGGTCACGCTGACCCAGAAGCTTACGCCTAAGCTGCATCCGAAGATGATTGTGCTACCATCGCTTGTCACGCTGCTTGTGGTATGATGATTATCTACGGTCAAGATTGTTCTGATGACAATTCTTACTCTGGTCCATACGATACCGATTGTTTATGTTCCTCAGGCTCAGACTTCTTGTCCGAATACTCTGCTTGTATGGACTGTGGTTGGACTTTATGGAAATACTACTCACCATACTTAACCTCAGCTTTAGAAGCTTGTTCAACTTTATCTACTGAGCCAACTGGTACTGCTAGATGTTCAACCACTTTAACTGACAGTTACACCATTGATTCTTCCATCCAAGGTTGTTCATACTTAGGTAACTGTTCAACCACCACCACCTCAGATGACACTACTACTACTTCAGAGGATGCTACTACCACTTCAACTGAAGCTACTACCACTTCAACTGAAGCTGAAACTACTTCAACTGAAGCTGAAACCACCGCTACTTCAACTGAAGCTGAAACCACCGCTACTTCTGAAGGTACCACCGCTACTGAAGCTGAAACCACTGCTACTTCTGAAGGTACCACCGCTACTGAAGCTGAAACCACTGCTACCTCTGCAGGTACCACCGCTACTGAAGCTGAAACCACTGCTACCTCTGCAGGTTCAACTTCTGCTTCATCAACCTCTTCAGGTTCTTCATCAAGTGCCACCATTTCAACTTATGAAGGTGCAGGTGCTAAAGTTGCTTTAGGTTCCTCCGCTTTAGGTTTAGCTTTATTCTACTTATTATAAGTTTTTTAGCTTTACCCTAATGATATTTCTTTATTTCGTGGTGAATTGAATCACAGAGTTTTATTTTTCTATCTGTTATAATGCCTTTTTGAGATTGACTTGAATGTTAGTATCCTTAAAGTCTTACTGAAGTTTTATAAGAAATAAATATATTAATTTGTATTATGCTGTAAATTCAAGTATATAGGTATAGCACTACTCTTTTCCCTAAACGTTTTGGAATGCTTTTGAGCTTTATACTAGACGCTTTAGGCTCTATAATTTATATGTTGCTTTATATAATTGTTTACAGTTACGAAGAAAGAGATAATCGGAAACAAATACACTCTGCTTTAGGTATTGAAGTTAACGGGCGAATTAAAGTATGGGTGAAATTGTTATAGCAAGCAATGTCTCGATTGAGTGTCTCGGCTTAGTGACTTTAATCCTTAATACGAACCAGTCATATAGAGTTGCTGTGAAATATATTTTTCAAAAATCACCTTAACGAGGATTATGCTGAATACCCACGGGTATGATGGTACAAGACGTTATATTTCGCTGTTTGATGATTCAAACTTTTGTTCATTCAATGGCTAAGCTTTCTTAGATAGAGGCTTTAATTTATTAATCTTGCTTTGGTATACCAGCTGGAACGTGAAACTTAGTGTGGTTTGCAGAATCTGGGGGTTGCGGAAATGATAAAATTGATAAAATTGATCAAATCTGTGCACATATTTGAATGGCAGAAGGACTTATAAACTGACTTTGCAGAAAAAAGCTGAAGCTTCGGCTTTTAGCCTTATTTGAGCTTAGTGTTTATTAAGAAGTGAAAAGAATGAAATACTTTTAAAAAATTGTAGTTGATTTCATTTATTTATGGATAATTGATCGTTAGTATGTTTCCGCTTGAGAAATTGGGAAGAATATTAAACAAAATATTGTAACGTCCGTTTAAAAAATATTTTATACATAATAATTTTCTTATCCACCTATTTCGAAGAGCCAAGTAAATCCAATTTATTGTTACGGATCTTCTTTTGGCTTGGTAATGCAGTCAATCGATTTAGGTCATTTGACAGTTAAAGAAAGATCGAATCAAATTTCTATGAGCTGTGAGTATGTGTTGCTAAATCTAAATCATATTTTATGCTTCAACAAAAATCTAGTGAGTTGTTTGAGTTTAAACTAACTTTTGATCTTTAGTTCCAATATTGCCAGAAATTGCTAAATCATATCCGACATAAATTCCAAGCTTTGTATAGACTTTTGCACTCAGTTCTAAATAAGCTTTTTACACCTCAAAATAATATATCGGATTGCTGAGTTATTTTTTTGAATTTGTCCATTTGATCTATGATAACCAATTAAATTCAAGATTTCGAAAAGCTTATACCGCTAAAAAATAAATTGTAGCCTATAAAGCTGAATTTCAATACACTTACCTAGTTTAATAACGATTGTCTAATATATCTGCATGGCATAAGCATATCTCACTGAAATTTAACACCCATTGTAAATCTATTTATATATCTTCAATTATCCAATATTCTTGTGATGAGCTCATTCATAGTAATATTTGAGAAAAGATGATTAGTTTACCAATTTTATTCGCCCTTGCTGCCTCACTTGTTAGAGCAGATGATGATTTCAATGCTACTGAAAATTGTGAAGGTACTTTAAAATGCCATCAATACTGTGGTGGTATGGCTAGAGATGCTAGAGAATGCGGACCAGATCAATCTACTTATGATGGTCCGTATAACCATTCATGTTTATGTGATTCTGATTCAGAGTTCATGTCTTTGTACCCGGACTGCATGCAATGTGGCTGGGCTTTATGGGCAGACTATGGTCCATATATTACGAGTGCTTTAGAAGAATGCTCTTTATTAACTGAACCTACTGGTCCATCTTGTAACGAAGATGGCACTGTTGCTAGTAGCTCTGACAGTAATGATTCATCTGATGAAACCACTACTACTACCAATGAAACTACCTCTACTTCTGATGAAACTGCTTCAACTACAGATAGAACTACTTCAACTTCAGTTGAAGAAACTACATCATCTGCTCAAGCGACTTCTTCTACTGACGCTCCTGATTCTAGTACAGAATCAACTGAAGGTACCACTTCAAAGACCGATACCAATACTGAAAATACTAAAACTTCTACTGAATTGACTTCGTCAGAGACAGCATCATCCAAATCTACTGAAACTTCTGTTTCAACTTACTCAGGTGCAGGTGTTAAACTAACATTGAGCTCAGGTTTACTTGCTTTTGTTTGTGCTTTACTGATTTAGTTTAATCTTTATTTCTAAAGTCCTTTTAATAATAATATGCTATACTATATATTACACTAGTAGATGAATCACTTTAATGTGCGCACAAGATCTATTGGTATTTGCTGAATTTGCGGTAATACTCATACTTATTATATGTTGCTACAATAACAGGTCCCTGTAAACTTTTAAGTTTCTATGCAGTTTGACACAATAGACGAATTGCCAAAAGGGGTTATTTCCTTGAATTGATTTACGGGAGAAGGAAATCGCAAACTGACATAGATTGCTTTTTTATCGAAATAAAAGTTTCTGTAGTGATTAAAAAAAGTATTTGGTCTGATGTTGGATTTGTGGGTGAGTTACACAGACCAAAAGATCTTTTGAGCATTATAATTATATAACTATTAAGAAGTGGAACGATGCACTGCGCATAAATCGCAACTATAATTTCTTCGTATAATTATCAGTGATGCATATGGTTATTTTGGAATTGATCACACCAAAATCTAAGGTTAATTTTTAAATGACAGAAGGAAATAGTGAACAGTGGATAGCATGTATCAATGATTCATTCGAGAATTTGAGGTAACAGCAAAAAATTATTGAAATTATGTAAAGTCAATGATTGTCGATGATTCAATAAATTACAGTTGATGATGTCGTTTCATCTTAATTTCCTTATTGGGTAAATTAATGAAACAAGACGCGAAACTTTTTTTAAAAGGGGAAACGCGCCATACTTAAAAAATAAGTCAGTACTAAGTCTTACAGCCCAAATCATCATTAGTACCATTTGAATCTAGCAATCTAAGAACCTTATATTACAGTTTGTGAGATTTGCTAATTCGGTTACTGTTTTTTGAACCAATAATTCTTTAAAAAAGTGTTGAAATTATGCATTAAAGACTGAATCATAGAGATTATAATATAGGTGATTAACTGTTAATCAATCAGACTTTAGATTGCTACTTTACAATAAACAATCGGACTTTATAGCTAAATTTGAAAGGGGTTAATTGCATTAATTTACATATGCAGAATAAATTTATAAGCCTAAAACGGAAAAGGAACGTTGTAAAAGTTACGTGTACCCAGGAAACTTATATAAAAACAAAGATGTACTAATTTTTTTCTTTCTTCAAATAAAATG
This sequence comes from Millerago galiae, assembly GCA_030568845.1. NCBI lineage: Eukaryota > Fungi > Ascomycota > Saccharomycetes > Phaffomycetales > Phaffomycetaceae > Millerago > Millerago galiae. The sequence goes on along the minus strand of JAJMIZ010000008.1, from coordinate 137,990 downwards.
TTGGTTAACAAATTTCCATTAAATTTACCAATTCAAGAGATGAATGAACAAGACGATATTTTAATGATGGATGAATTAACTCCAGTTTCCACACCAACTGATCAAGTTATTTTTAACTACAATTCATTTCCAGAACCACCAAAATGCGGAAGAACTTTATCAGTTTCTTCAATAGCTTCAAGTGTATCAAATTTCTCAACTAATCATGATTTAAATTTAACAAGTTTTGCAAATCATTATAAATTGACTGAAAGTTTTGATAACTTACTGTATGACACTTACCAAAAGTACCAAGATAATCCAACAATAACTCCATTCAATGAGTTAAACCCTCCAAGTGGTGTTATTAATAACGTTACGAAAGAAGCTCTGAGAATTGCAATGGAAAAAGGAATTGATGTTGGGATTGAAATTAATAATTATGCCTTAACAATAATTAGACAAAAATTGATTCAATTATGCAAAACCAATACCTCAAGAACAAACAGTGTTACTTCATTAACAAATTTCCCAAGTTTGAATCTGTCTACAAGATTCAATTCAGATTTAAAGACTCCAACTGAGGGTTTATTCAATTTTGAACCACCACATCTTTCAACCTCGTCTGGAACTGTTCAAGGTTTACAACCTTCATTTGTCACTGAGCAAAACAACATATGTCCAATATCTGCAAACCCATCTCCAATCAATGAATATTTCGTACCTGATGGTCTGTTCAATGCTACAAGTAATAGAAAAAGAGAGAGTTTAAGATTAAAAAGATCAGGAAATCAAGCAAGTTTTTAACGATAGATTCTAATTTTTTTTTAATTCTACACTGTATTACTATTTAATGGGTTGTTTTATTCTTTGGTTTTTTGGAGTTTATATTATTTAATACATTAATTATAAATATTTTTTATTTAATTCAGTTAAAATTTGTTCTAATTTCTTAAATCTTAAACTCTCTATCGCTATTTGATCTTCAACATCATCCTGAATTTCAACCTCATCATTAATATGTAAAATTAAATAACTCAAATCATTTTTCAACTCTTTTTGTTTATTTATTTCTGTATTTAAATCATTTAATCTTTTATGTAAGTTGGTTAAAACCTGTTCACTCTGACTTATTTGCTCATCTAATTTAGAATTTGCTAGTACTATATCAAAAACATCGTCTCTTTTCAATTTAATGGGCAGTTTTTCAATTGTCTTTAAATATGAACGTGGTTTAAAATTATTAAAATTATCAATATCTTGGACTTTTTTCACATTTTCTAAAAAACTAAGTTTTTCCAAATAGCTTTTATAAATATTTTCATCAAAAGAAGAATCTTTTTGTATTGTTTCCTCGTTAAATTGTTTTTTAAGTTTTTGATACTTATCCATTAATTAAAAATAAAAAAGCGTGTTTTTTTTAGAAAAAATAATTTCATTCTTCTACACTGATTTCATTTATCTCATAATGCTCTCAGAAGAACATTATACACTCAGAAGAATCCAAGCTGATGATTACGAGCTTGGTGCTTTAAAGGTACTACAAACTTTAACAACGGTAGGAGAAATTTCAAAGCAAGAATTTACAACTTTAATTAATCAATGGGATACAGTTAAAATATCAAATGGACTACATTATATTTATAATACAATTGTTATAATTGATAAATCAATTAATGAGATTGTTGCAATTGGATCAATTTTAATTGAAGAAAAATTAATTCATAAATGTGGTTTGGTTGGTCATATTGAAGACATTTCAGTTTTAGAAAATCAACAAGGTAAAAAACTAGGTTTGAACTTGATTAATGAGTTGATTAAAATTGGAAAATCAATAGGGGTTTATAAAATTATTTTAGATTGTGATGAAAAGAATGTGAAATTTTATGAAAAATGTGGGTTATCAACTTGTGGTATTGAAATGAATATAAGATTTTAAATGTTCTCTAAACATTCTATTGATAGTATCGAATTCCCTCTAATCACTGATGATCCTAATTCTATTTGTTCTTTATGATCAACTGTATTTTCTAAAACTATATTTAAAAACAAATCATATCCCTTCAACTGTCCAGTCACTGAGCGTGCACCATTGAGATGGACAAGCACCTTCTTGTCCATGTACTTCTTAAGCTCAGGTGTTGAAACCATATTAATATTAATTAAATAAAGATAAAAGAATTAATTAATTAATTAATTAATTGTCTAAGTAAATAATTTTCCAAGTTCGGGTGACTTTCTTAACTGTTAAAATTTCCAAAAACGCATTAATTTTACTTCTTGTATTTAAATGAAGAGGAAGATAATAGAAGTTCCTGATAAACTCATTGCTGATTCTGATGAAGAAGTCTCTGATCCAATTCCACAAAAGATGGAATTGAAATCCAATAAAAGAATCAAATCTTTAAATTCAATTTCAAAACCTGAACTATCACCACCAGATTCACCAGATAAATCTCATCCAAGTGTTAAATCAAAAGGTGATTCATTGACCCCTTTGCAAATACACCAAAGGGAGAGGTTGCTTGATATAAGATTAAGAAATATAAAAGCTAAACTACAAAAGGTTGAAAGAGCTAGAAAAATAAAAGATAAAAATGATGATTCAGAAGTTAATGCCTTAATTAATAAATGGAGAGCTGCAACTCAAAAAGCATCAAATTATTTATTAAATGAAGCAATTATAAAGATTAACAAATGCGGTGGATTTAAAGAATTCTCTAAAAACGAAAATGAAAAATTAAAAGAATCACTCGAATACTCAATTGATAGTTCATTTCAAGAGAGAATTAATGAAATTGTTGATTCAAATGAATACAATTTATTAGACGAATCAGAAAAGGAAAATATATTAAAAGATTTGGAAAAGCAACAAGAAATGGCAATTGAAGAAATGGAAAAATCAATTAGAATTGATGATGATGAAATTAATGACGAATTTACAATGAAAGATCTTTACAAAAGATTGAAATTAAACTATAAATTAGTTTATCCTGACGAATAATGACCTATTTATTAGCTAGAGAATTAAAAATAGAATTGAGCCAATTATTGAATAAATTGGTGTGTTTAACTTAATACCAAAACCTGCTACAGTAGAAGAAGCTGCTGATGAAGCTGTAGGTTCCGTGGATGACTGGCTGGCTGCACTAACAGATCCACTAGCGGTTTCACTTGCACTTTCATTTGTAGTCTCGGTCGTTTCAGTAGCTGATTCTGAGGCAGAGGTAGAGGCAGAGGCAGAGGCAGAGGTAGAGGCAGAGGCAGAGGTAGAGGTAGAGGCAGAGGCAGAGGTAGAGGAAGAGCTAGATTTTGAACTGGATGCTGAACTAGAAGCAGAGGCTGAAGCAGATGCTCTTGTTGACCCAGATGATATTCTGGTGGTTCCATCTTCTTCAGTTGTTCCAATGTCATAAGTTGAATAACCACTGTAATAAAAGGTGGAAGATCCAATATCACTATAGTCATATAGTAATTCAAGATCATAGTCAACTTCCACAGCTGTGATATCGCCATACACTAATTCATAATCATCACCATCAGAATTAACAAACTCTAGAGAGATTTTGGCAACATATGAATCTTGCTCATCAGTAATTTGATTGAATTGGTAAGCAACAAAATAATCATCCTCGTTAAAGCTTATTGGTTCATTTAACGTTAAGATTGCTGTTGTTCCATCAATTTCGAAATTACTGTGATAAGATAAATACTCTTCATCTGCATTATAATAATAACCAATTGCATAAATACCGTCCCAATCACTACCATCAACACCTTCAAATTTGATTGCATTCAATGACCAGTCAGTACCCTCTGCATATGGAACCCATGTATAATAGCTGACAGTTGCAATAAATAAGACGGAAGTATCATTGTAATAACCTAAACCAAAATATTTAAGTCCATCTTCACCATAAATGTTTTCCCAATCGTCGTCTGCAGTTCTTTCACATAAAACTGCAGAGATTAATAATAAAATGTTGAATAGCATAATTGTTTAATTCAGTTCAAGGGTAGACTAAGTGCTCTTTATTTATACCTAGCCGTGGACCCTTTAGATAATAAAGTTTAGTGCGGAAATGTGCATAAAAATCTACATTGATAAAATGAAGACAAAAAAGGGAGAAACTTCTAGATTGAAGAAAACTATAACACAATAGCTCTTCTACATTGATTAGATCTTCGAGCCTTAGAAATGAATGATTTACACACAGATAATTCATCAATTTCATTGAAAAAAAATGAAAAATCATTGTAATGACTTCTTCGTAAATTAATACCAAGAAAATACCAATTACGCTAAATTTCAATGCACTTACTGATTGGTTGCATTTATTAAGCAATGTACACGTTTTTTTACATCATATATATCATGATCAACACTGCCATTGGTCTTTTAATGGAGTTCATTGCTGCGACCCCTTCAAATGTGGAGGTAGATGAAATAGAAGAAGATGAAGTGGTGCTGATGCTTTTAGAAGAACCATCAGTTGAAGATATTGTGCTAGTTGAAGATATTGGCGTTGATTCGGCAGAACGAATAGAGGTGGATGGAAGTTCTGGATCTGAAGTTTCTTCTGGATCTTCTTCCGGATCTGATGTTTCTGGGTCTGGTTCTTCTGGATCTAGTTCTGGTTGTTCTTGGTACTTGCTCCAATCAATAGCAATTGTGACTTCCCCATATTCAACTTCGTAAAATGCCCCTCTATTGACATAAACAGCAATAATATTGGCAGTGTATTCAGTCGTGACGTTCCAATTTTCTTCAGTAATACCGTTAATAAAAATACCTGTTAAATTAAACTCATTTGATAAATTTTCAACTTTTAAGACCTCATTCTGTTCATTAACAGAACTTTCAATTTCAAATTCAGTTGAAACATCTTCTTCATCTTTCAAAATAACTCCTATTGGTAAGTTTGGAATCCAATTAGTATCAACTGGTGAAATTTCTAAATAAGAAAATTCCCAGTCTCCTTCGACTGTGATCCAAGTTGAGTTGTTAACAAATGCTTCATAGATTAAATGAGATCCATTGAATGAACCTTGGGCATATTTAGGGTTAGTTATCCCGTCGTTACCTGTATTATTGTCACTATCATCGTTTCCTGTATTACCGTCTTCACCATTACCATCATCACCTCCATTTTCATTATAGTCGCTCCAGTCAATACTCACAGTTAGATCACCATATTCAACAATGTATCCAATTGAATATATAGCTGGAATGTCGCCTTCAGTGCTGTTATTTTGAACAATTTGTTCATAATGTGCACTAATATTAATTGTGAAATCAACTGTTTTATTCCAATCATCTTCTAAAATATCAACAACAAAAATGCTTTCAAGATTGTCATTTTTTGTCATACCACCAATTATACTCAATTGGCCAATCCCGTTTTCAACAGTTGATGTAATTTCATAATTATCAGTTAGAACCATATCTGCTCGATAAATATAAGCAGTTGGCTCATGACCTTCCCATTCTGTATCAACTGGCTTGAATAATAAATATTGAAAGATCCAATTTTCTCCTTCACTAATTGGAACCCAAGTATCTGGATTAACAAAAGCTTCGAAAATCAAATTTGTACCGTTAAAAAATCCATCAGAATAAACTGTTGGAATAAGATTTTGTGCTTTGGCAAAAGCAAGAAATAACCCTAGAATAAGTATATTCATAATTATGGTTCCAGTTCAACTGCGAAATCGCCCCATTTTATACCTGTTGACTCGTAATTGTCAATACTGGAAATAGAAAATCTCTCTTGTTCATTTCCATGGTTCGGACCCTTTTAATGTAACTAAATTTAGTGTGAATATCCAAAAAAAAACAAAAAAAAACTCTTGAACATTGATGATTGCTACAATTATTTTCTATTTACAGTATATATTGTCTTAGAAAACATCCCCAAGTTTCAATCTTGGTGCAATATTCATTGAAATTAATTCTTGGAATAATAATTTAGCAGCATACGGAATTGTCATTTTAATAACATATTCACTACTTTTACATGATGTACACCAACTATTATAACCCATTAATCCACAATTATTACATACATCAACATCAAATGCATCTGATGAGATCATTAATCTTTCTAATAATAATTGTGAAGCACCGTATGCAATAACACAATCTCTTTCCATTTCACCCAATCTTAAACCACCATCTCTTGATCTACCTTCTGTTGGTTGTCTTGTTAAAACAGCTCTTGGACCACGAGCTCTTGCATGCATTTTATCTAAAACCATATGTTTTAATTTTTGATAATAAATTGGCCCAAAAAAAATATAAGCTTGCAAACATTCACCTGTGATACCTGAATATAACATATCCTTACCTGAATAATTGAAACCTTTATCAACTAAGATTCTAGACATATCCTCTAGTTTTGAACCACCAAAACACGTACCATATTCTAATGAACCATTTAAAACACCAGCTTTACCTGAAATCAATTCAATCATTTTACCAACAGTCATACGTGATGGGAAACCATGTGGATTCATAATAATATCCGGTGTAACACCTTGGTCACTAAATGGTAAATCTTCTTGTTGCACAATAATACCACAAACACCCTTTTGTCCATGTCTAGATGAAAATTTATCACCTAATTCTGGTCTTCTTGTCTGTCGTAATAAGACTTTAATTAATGTTTGATCATTATCAGAAACTGACATCATGACTTGGTCGATATAACTTGGTTCTGGTGCTCTATATGTAATTGGGGTTTCTCTATGTTCTGTTTCACCTTGACTCATTATACTATCACTTGCATTTGTTGGAACACATTTATTGATATAAACCTGTCCACTTTCAACTCTTGTTCCAACCTCACCTAAGCCATCAGGTCCTAATGAAGAATGTTGGAAAATTGGTTCACCATCTTCTTTAACTCTCATACCTGTAACTATGTCTTTTGTATGGTTTGGATATCTTTTTAAAACAGTTGTATTTTTACGCAAAACTTGACATCTACCAAACCCTCTATCAATTGATGATTTATTTAAAACTAAGGCATCTTCAATATCATAACCTGAGTATGACATAACTGCAACTGTTGCATTTTGACCAGCTGGTAACTTATCATAATCAATTAATTCAATTGTTTTTGTTTTAACCATTGGTTGTTGGGGATAAACCATTAAATATAATAATGTATCAATACGTTTAAATTGATTGAATGCAATTGCTCCAATAGCTTGTTTACCCATAGCACATTGGTAAGTGTTACGAGGTGACTGGTTATGGTGAGGGTAAGGAATTAAACCGGCAACTGCACCTAAAACAGTAAATGGTTCAATTTCTAAATGTGAAATCTCTTTTGTGATGTCTTCTTCATATAATGCAATGAAACAATCATTTTCTTCATTAACATCTAAATATTCAACTAAACCTTGTTTTAAGAAATCATCAAATTGTAATAAGCCTTGTTTTAGTTTTAATGAATGATGTTCTTTAACTTTTGATTGGCCATTTTCGACAATAATTAATGGTCTACAAATTCTACCACCATCAGTTGCAATATGGACAACTCTTTGATGTAAATTCGTATAGATTGAAATGAATTCAGAAACTTTACCAGTTCTTCTTAAATTTCTAAATAATGAAACGAATTTGGATGGGAACTTTGTGGTACCAATAATTGTACCATTTAAATAAACACCAAAATTGGAATGCAATGATGAACTATCAATAACTGAAATATCCTCAACACCGATCAAGTAACATAATTTTTTAATTGGAATTTCTTCATCATCTGTTGTAATATGTGTCATTAAAGCCAAATTTTTAACTAAACCACAGGCTTCACCTTCTGGGGTATCTGAAGTACATAACATACCAAATTGTGAAGGTTGCAAAGCTCTTGGACCGGAAACTTTTCTTGATTTTTCGAACTGTGAAGAAATTCTTGTCATCATACCTAATGCAGAAATGTATGATAATCTTGATAGAACATGGGTAACACCAGCTCTTTCCATTTTAAATCTTTTCAGTGACCAGTTACCCGTTGAGATTGCTCTATTTAACCCAGTTGTGATATTATTTGAATGAATTGTGATATTTAGTAATGCATTAAATTCAGTTGCTCTATTTGGCTTTCTTAAAATTTTATCAATATTTGCTTTAAAATCAGAATTAAACTTTTTGAATAAATCTTCAAATAATAATGACATTAATTGACCAGCTAATTCTAAACGTTTGTTACCCACATAATCCCTATCATCAACCATTTTTGGGTTATGCATTGCCATAATGACTCTTCTTGTCATCATTGCCATGTATAAAGCTTTTTCTTTAAAATCTAAATCGTTAACAGTTAAATGAGCAATAATGGTGGTTGCAATAGCTTCAATACCTTCTTGCAAAACAGTCAATTTTGTTCTTCTTAAAGTTTTAACCTTAGCACCCAAAAATTCTAAAGCTTGCTGTTGAGTATAAATACCTAATTTTGCACATTCTTCAAAGTTAATAACAAATAAATCTTGATACGCAGCATCATCACCACAAACTAATTGCATGATTTCTAAATCAGAAATGATACCAGCAGCTTTTAAAACAACAACAATTGGAACCTCCTCAGAGATCGAATTATGTTTCAAATAAATTTTATCATTTTTAGTGACAACATAAGTTTTAGATTTTCTTTCATGGGTAGATGATGTGACAGAAGCTTGAACTATACCTTTCTTTTCATCTGCTTCAACAATAATACGATTTTTTGATAATTGTTCTTGAACTAAAATAACTTTTTCAGTACCATTAACAATGAAATACCCACCTGGATCTAAAGGACATTCATCTAAATTAGCCATTTTAGTTTCTGAGGCACCATCCAAGATACATTTGTTTGATCTTAACATGATTGGAATTTTACCAATTTCTAAATCACGATGCATAATTATTTTTCTACCTCTTGTGTACTCAACATCCACGTAAATTGGAGCACTATAAGTCAAATCTCTCAATCTGCATTCATGAGGGGGTAATATTGGATCTTTTGTAGTTGAAGTTGATTTATGACCAATTCTAATATCAAGATATTTTAAATAAAATTCTGGATCAACATCACTCAAAACAGTTTCATTTGCTTTGATAATTTTTTTCAAATCAACATCAACAAAATAATTGAAAGAATCTAAATGTTGTTTAACCAAACCTTTAACTTTTAAAAAAGCTGGTAATAAATTCCATTTATCTTCAGCTGTATTGATTTCATCAGTCAATTGTTTTCCTTTATAAACTGGCTTCAAAAGCTCGCTAAACCCATCATCTCCTGAAGTGTGCTTGTGTTTCTGAGTTCCTCTGCCAGTATCCTTGACAGAATTTCTTCTTTTCGGCACCATAAGAAGAAATTAATTGAATATTTGTATTGATTTATAAGAAAGAAAAAAAAAAATTGAAACAAAAAAAATCGATGAGGTTACCCGCAAGCTTAACTTTTCAGTTTAAAAGATCAATTAAATTTTATTTCATATCAATTATAAATGGCATCAAAATCTTCTGTCAACGACTACTTGGAAGGTCTTCCAGAGTCTGCACAGAAGAAATTATACTATTCAGTGAGTATTTCCTTTGCTTTTTTGTCTTTTTTGATAATATTTCTAACAATATTTCAGCCATCAACATGCCTTTCAATTTACAGATTGTTACCAGGTTTAGCAAAATTCTATATAATGTCAATGATATCGCATGAAAAACCAATACATATGTCAGATTTTGATATTTGGGTTAAGGATACAGGTAAAATAGATCAAGTTGATGCAATTAGATCATTAAAAGCATTGCATTTATTAAAAGAAAATAATGGAATTGCAATTTTGAATCCAGTTTTTAGAAAAAGTTTCAGAAATGTTTTAACGGGTAATGAAATTGGTAATTCATTCGGTGTTTCTCTTGACACTGATGATGTTAATAAAGTTGATATTACATTTCTAGATAGATATGCTGCAACTAAATGGGAAACGATTCTGCATTTCATGGTTGGTACAGATTTAGAAGAATTACCAAGCCCTGGTGTTTTAACTTTATTGACACATAGTAAATTAATGGAAGGAACTAATCCAAAATCAATGACAATTACAAACGAAGGATTTCAATTTTTATTACAAGATGTTAATGCTCAATTGTGGACTTTATTATTACAATATCTAAGAATGTCAGAAACTTTACAAATGGATCAAGTTGAAGTGTTTAATTTCATCTTCATGCTAGGTTCATTAGAACTAGGTAAAGATTATTCATTGGCTGCACTAAATGAAACTCAAATTAATATGTTATCGGATTTGAGAGATTATGGATTAATTTATCAAAGAAAATCAACGTCTAGAAGATTTTATCCGACAAGATTAGCAACAACGTTAACATCAGATTCAACAACATTAAGAAGTGCGTCAGCTGCAATGAATAAAGTTATCGAACAAACTAAAAATTCCATTAATTTTGAAAATTCAGGATCAATCATCATTGAAACAAACTTTAAACTATATGCATATACAAATTCACCATTACAAATTGCAGTTTTAAATTTATTCGTTCATTTAAAAACCAGGTTTGCAAATTTAGTAACTGGACAAATAACAAGAGAATCAATTAGAAAAGCATTATCATCGGGTATCACAGCAGAACAAATCATTTCATATTTAGAAACACATGCACATCCTCAATTGAGAAGATTAGCAGAAGAACAATTAAATAAAAAATCTGAGTATGATTCAAACTCAAACGAAAAATTACATATTTTACAACCAACAATTGCTGATCAAATTAAACTATGGCAATTGGAAATGGATAGAATATTAACATTTGACGGTTATTTATTTACAGATTTTGCAAATGATCAAGAATATCAATTAATCTCGAAATACGCTGAAGAAATTGGTGTTTTACTTTGGTCAGATTCAAATAAAAAGAAATGTTTCATTACCAAAGAAGGTAATAATCAAGTCATTGCTTACGCAAAGAGAAAACTAAGAAATAAACAATGAATTTAATGAACTTTAACCGTTTGTAGATACGCCAGACACAATCTCAATTATTTTGAGCATACTTAAAATGCAAAAAGAGAATGGAGCTCGCACTCAGGATCGAACTAAGGACCAACAGATTTGCAATCTGCTGCGCTACCACTGCGCCATACGAGCTCTTGTTTCCGGTAATTTTTCGGAAATAATATTAGCCCAGTTATTTCTAAAAAAATTGCAAAAATCCTCAGGAATTGCCTTGAACACTCTACTTTGAATGATTTATCTAGATCAGTGAACTGTTTTAAACTTATTTCACCTTCTGGTTTATTTTTTGATCGAAAGTATGCGTTGTAAGTGCTCGAAATTAATGCTTTACAAGTTACGTTTTTTTGATAAAAAATATTTAAGTCTAAAAAATATTAGTAAATGAAGCTTTAAAAATTTCAATTTGGGGATTATACCATTGTATAATCTTACTGTATGTACTTATGTAAATAACTGAGTTGTTTTTGTCGAATAACTAACTCAATTGAGTTAAATATAGATTGGTAAACTGAACGATTATTGTTCTAATCTGTATATCAAAGCATTCCTACAATTATTTGATATTAAGAGATTTATTCTACGTCTGGTCATTATATAACCTGTATATTTCATGTTTCATATGTCATTGTGTCAGAGAAAAGATACTTCATACTAAAATCTAACTCTGAGCTATTCAAAAGAAAAGAACACTTTGATACATTTTTCTTTAGCTGAGTTGGCAAAAACATCATAGGCTTGGATAATTTCAGTAAACTTGAAATGATGAGTAACCAATTGACTTGGATCAAAATCACCACCTGAGATCTTATTTAATAAAGATGGTGTTGAATTAGCATTAACTAAACCAGTTGAAATATTGATATTTTTAATCCATAACTCTTGCAATTGTAAATCAACTTTAACACCATGAACACCAACGTTGGCGATTCTACCACCTGAAGCAATGATATCTTGGCAGGTTTGGAAAGTTTGAGGAATACCAACAGCTTCAATTGCAACATCAACACCCGGTTCTAAACCTTCACGGTTGCCAACATTATGAGCTTTAGCTATTTTAAGAATCTCTTCTTTAACGTTGACTTCACCAGGGTTTAGACCAATGTCAGCACCAAAAGTTTCTTTCGCAATTCTCAATCTTTCATTATCAAAATCGATTAAAATAACTAAAGAAGGTTCATAAGTCTTAGCTGCAATTAAAGCGGAGATACCAACAGAACCTGCACCAACAATTGCAACAATGTCACCTTTTTGAATTTTACCTGAAACTGCACCAATTTCATTACCAGTTGGTAAAATATCACTTAACATCAACAAAGCTTCATCTTTAATTTTACCTTCATATTCCTCAATGCTATATAAAGAGTAATCAGCATGAGGAGTTCTAACATATTCGGCTTGGGTACCATCAATATTGTGACCTAAAATCCAACCACCATCTAAACAATGCGATTGTAAATCTTTTTTGCAATAAGCACAATTACCACAAGAGGTGACACATGAGATTATAACCTTGTCACCTTTTTTAAATTTGGTGACAGCTGAACCAATTTCATGAACGTAGCCAATTCCCTCATGTCCCAAGATGGTACCAGGAGTAGTTTCAGGAACATCACCTTTTAAAATATGAAGATCGGTACCACAAATAGTGGTAGCCGACAATTTAATAATTGCATCAGTATCTTTTAAGATAGTTGGAATTGGAACATCATCAAGACCTTTTTGGCCAGGACCGTGATAAACTAAAGCTTTCATTGACATTTTTATTGCTGACACAAAAAAGTTCGAATTCGGAGTTCATTAAGGGTTTTTATATCATTTTGGAATTTGAGATATTTTTTAGAAAGTTTGAGAGGTGCTCTATTTAAATTTATGCAATTGATAAATTAATAAGTTGATTTGATGTTTCAATTGAGTTTAAAAGTTGCTGGTTTGGCATGCTTTGGACGTATCCATTCAAATATCAAATTTTAATGTTTCATTGTTCATCAATTAAGGTTTTTTTCATAATTACAGGTGATAGAGCAAGGTCATTTCTATACCAAATAATGGCTTATAGTATCAACAGATGTCTTCATGTCTCCATATGTCTCCATATGTACATTGTATGTACAGTAATCTGGGGTATGGAAGAGATTATGTATATGGTACCACCATATTCAATGTGGTTCGATCTGCTATTATCATCAATTCAATTAAGTTTAAAAGTAATAGTTCCTTAGTAAGTATTGTGTATGGCCTGATACACTTTAGTGTGATTACAGTTATCACCTCGGCCCCGCAAGGAAATAGAATTAATGTATATAAAAAAATAGAAAATTGATTCAACTGCAATCAAGATCAATCCAACATCACCGGATTCGATCAATTAATCCTCCCATCAAAACTTCTTGTCTCTTCTGTAATTCTAAATAAGAAAATTCCCAAAACGGAAATTTTCCGTTTCAGGAAATTTTTAGTTTTTCGCAATTTTTTCGTTTTAAAAGAAAGTGCAAATTTTTTACATCTTTGAAGTGTAAACAAAAAGTGACACGAAAAGTGCAAAAAGATTCGATCTAATTAATTTGAATTCTTTGGAAGTTTTGATCATTTTTGTCTTCTTGTGTGTGATCGAGCAGTACTCTGCGTACAATGTCTTCTAATAACGTGAGTTTTCCCATTTTCTAACCCGTGTTCATGGTTCTAACCTCATTTCAAGCATATTGCAAATACTCTAAAAGATGAGATAGATAAACTGAAAGTAGGCTTCCAAGAGTGCAAATCGATTGCTTATAATACAAATGAGAACCTGAATAGAAAAGTTAACGATTTCATGGAAAGATATAATTCAAGAGTTTCTCAATTACATTCAATGGTTGAAATTTTAATCAAAGAAAACCAAGAACTCAAACAATTGTTAATAAATCAAAAGTTTATACTTCAGCCAGCTAATAATTATCAATTGAACTCTCAAAATCAATTGATTCAAACATCAAACTCTAATTCTAATCAACAAACAATTAGTTTACCATTTACAGAATCTGCTGCAACTTTATTATCATCCTCAAATCCAATTAATTTAAATCAAAGACAACCAAGAAATTTGCAATCTCAATCAAGATCTCAAAACTCTTCTTCACATAGAGATCAGCATCAGCAACAGCAGGTTCATAATCAACAAGTCAATACCCAACAGTCAACAAACCTTGACGCTTCTTTAGCTGAAAATTCGACTAACTCTGGCATCTTAAGATTCATTAACAATCAGTATGTTGATGATGAAAACACTTTAAATCAACAAGGCGCAAATCCTCAATCATCAAATTCAAGAATCGATTTTGTCTTTATGGACCCTGCTGCAAGATCCAGAAATCATTTTAGAACCAACTCTTCAGGTTACCAAGATCATTCAAATGTCGTTGATGACGATGAAATTGAAGATGATGATGATGACCAACACTCTCCTTTGCAAAATTTATCACCTCCAACTAATTCAAATCCAACTAATTCAAATTCAAGATTACAAAGATCTTCGACAAGACAAGGTGTCTATGATGCTGACAATTATGATTTAATAATTCATAACGATTTTGCTAAAGTCGAAGATATATATAATGAATATTATAACTCTCTAAAACCTCAAGTGGAAAGAGTCCAAAAAGCTTATAAAATTAAAAAAATTAGAAAATATCAAAAAATCAAAGCTTTGGCTGTAAGAGTTGATAGATATAAAGAATTGAAAGGCTGTTCATTAAATGAGAGTTTTGCTTTCTTCGATAGCTTAAGAATTGCTGAGGATAATACAAAAAGAAGTATTGCTTGGTTGTATAATTCATTACCAGATGTCCTGAAAAAGCTAGGTTTAGAAGATCAACTGAAGAGAAGTGGTACTGGTGCCTGAATTCTTTGTGTTATAGTGGACGTTTTAGTTGGTTTATTTTTTGGTTTTAATGTGTTTTACGTTTTTGATTTTGTCATTATTTTTTAACTAATTATTTTTAATCTCTATTTTTTAATCATTTCTTTTATTGCTCTTTTTTCTATTGGCAAAATCATTTTTGTATTGTGTATAGTGTTTTAATGAATTCTTGTTCTTACTACAATCCTTTGTGAAAAAAATATTCAGTATATTTAAGCAGTGGCAACTTCTAATTCTCTTTCTTCATACGCTTCTTCATTTGGATGATATTTGAAACTTTCCATAGGTCTCAAACCCCAGTTTTCTAACATTGCTTTATCTTCATCCCAACCGTTACACATTGTTGTTAACATTTTTTTACCTGTGAAAATTGCATTTGCACCAGCTTGGAAGCACATGAATTGCTCGTTTTCTTTCATTGTATATCTACCAGCTGCTAATCTAATAATTGATTGTGGCATAATTAATCTTGCAGTCGCAATTGTTCTCAGGATGTTTTCTAATTTCAATTTCTTATTCTTGACTTCTTCATACATTGGAGTACCTTTTATTGGGACTAATCTATTAATTGGTAATGATTCTGGATGATTGTCCATCGTAGCTAATGTGTATAAAAATGAAATATGATCTTTTTCAGTTTCTCCCAAACCTAGGATACCACCTGTGCATGCTTTTAAACCAACGCTTTGAACGTTTTTAATTGTCTTCAATCTTTCATCATAAGTTCTTGTACTAATAACTTTAGGATAATGTTCTCTCGAGGTATCAATATTATGATTATAAGCAGTCAAACCATGGTTTTTTAATTCTTGAGCTTGTTGCTCGTTAACCATACCTAATGTAACACAACTCTCCATACCCATGTCATTAACTGCTTTGACCATTTCACCAATTCTTTTCAAACCACTTTTTCTACCTTGCATATCTCTCCATGCTGCACCCATACAAAATCTTGTTGACCCATTCCTTTTTGCCTCTTCTGCTGCCTTAATGACTTCATCAACTTTAACCATTCTTTCAGCCTCAACACCAGTGTCATATCTAGAAGATTGAGCACAATATTTACAATCTTCTGTACAACCACCTGATTTAATGTTCATTAATGTACATAGCTGAACTTGCGTTGGGTCATGAAATCTACGATGCTGTAATTGAGAAGAAAATAATAATTCCATCAATGGAGTTTCATAAATTTCTTTTACCTGCTTCAACCTCCAAGTATTAATTGGTTTGGTTAAATTTAAAGCGAGCTCTATAGCTGTTTGCGGCTTTGAATCATTTTGTGGTCTTTTGTGTTGCAAAATTGGTTCAATATCCTCAAACTCTTCATAAGCAACTGCTGCGCCTGCTGATTGTTTCTTAATAGTAGAATGAATTAATCTGGTTGGTAATTTAGTAAAAGTATATCTTTTTAAAGTCATTTTCTAAAAATTTGTTGAACCACAATTTTACTTGGATCTTGTTGCACTTTTATAGGAATTGAAATTTTATCCACGTCGATTATCTTTGCCCCACCAGATTTTTTCATTCCATATTTGCCAACATAGTGCCAGTATCGACTGTGACTACTATTTAGATATAATATGAGCAATTTGATTGGTCGTTAATTTGCATAAATTTTGTTGTGTAACTTAAATGTACATGAATGATTCAGATGACTCATGACTCTTTATAATTTCTTCATTTGGTAGTATAAAAGGAGTCATCTCAATATACGACGGATGTGTTATGTAATTATTGTGTCATCCCGTCGGTCTGTTTTGACTTTGTATCAAACTAATTTGTAAATATGAAATTACTAATTGTAAATTAAATTTAACCATTTAATTTATTACTATTGGGATTACAAAATATTAAAATCCTCAGTTGTAAGAGACAAATGAGCATAATTTAAGCTTTAATCTTGCTATTTTAAGGTAGTTTATTTTGCAATTTACTGTTTGGTCGGAACTAATATATGAGTCGGAATTCAGGTCATCTTTTGTTTTGATTTTGAAATGAAAAAACCAAAACAAACCAAAACAAAACAAAACAAAACAAATCATAAATTAATCTAATTGAAGATGTCAGAAGAAGAAGATTATTCATCACTTCCCTTGGAGGAGAGATTAGTACACAAACTGTGGAAAGCTAGGCTAGAAGCTTACCAAGAGATCACTAAGCAATTCGAGAACTCACCAAATGAGCACAGTGATGTATTTAAACCATATTTCAATCATCCAGAAACATTTAAAAAAATAATTACTGATAGTAATGTTGTT
The DNA here is from genome assembly GCA_030568845.1 of Millerago galiae. Classification (NCBI taxonomy): domain Eukaryota; kingdom Fungi; phylum Ascomycota; class Saccharomycetes; order Phaffomycetales; family Phaffomycetaceae; genus Millerago; species Millerago galiae. The sequence continues at coordinate 120,833 of JAJMIZ010000008.1, read as the reverse complement.
GCACAAGAACAAGGTATAATTGCTTTAAATGCTTTATTAGAATTTGGCGGTTGTCAACTGGCAATCAGACTAAGACATCATATAGTTCCAGGTTTATGTGAAAAAGGTTTATCATCATCAAGAGCAGTTACAAAACAAAAGAGTATTGATGCTATTTTATGGTTCGTGGAGTTAGACACACCAGATCCAGTTATTGAATTAATGATTTCCTCTTTAAGCGCAAAATTGCCAAAATTAGTTGCTGGTACAATCAAAGCTATCAGTGAAATTTATTCCCAATTTGGTGCCCAAACAGTTTCACCAAAATTAATTTTACCGAATTTACCAAGGTTATTTTCTCATGCAGATAGAAATGTTAGATTAGAAACTTCTAATCTCACTGTTGAATTATATAAATGGTTGGGACCATCTTTAGAGCAAATTCTATTTACTGATTTGAAACCAGTCCAGCAAAAAGATTTAACTAAATTATTTGAAAAAACTCAGAATGAAAAACCAACTCAAAAAAGATTTTTGAAATCTCAACAAGATGCAATTGAATCTTTATCAAATGAAAATGAGGGTTTAATTGATGGTGATACAATAATGGGGAATAATGAAGAAGCCACTGGTCCAATTGACCCTTATGACTTAATGGACCCTGTTTCAATTTTAAATAAATTGCCTTCTGATTTAGCAACTAAATGTTCGGCAGTTAAGTGGAAGGATAGAGTTGAAACCTTAACTGAAGTTTATAATGAACTAAAACCAGTTATTAAATTTGCTGATGATGATTATGCTGAATTAATCAGAATTTTAGCAAAGGGCATTAAAGATGTTAATATTCAAGTTGCTTCATTAGCTGCAAACTCGATTGAGTGTTTAGCAAAAGGTTTAAGAAAAAGATTTCATAAATATTATACAATTGTTTTGAATCCATTGTTGGAGAGATTGAAAGAGAAAAAACCAAGTGTTTTGGACGCTTTAAATGGCGCTTTAGATTCCGTTTTCAATTGTACTTCATTAAGTGATATTTTAGAAGAAGTCTTAGAGTTTTTAAAGCATAAAACTCCTCAAGTTCGTTTATCAAGCTCAAAATTTTTAATCAGATGTTTAAAAGAAACTAAAGAAGCTCCAAATAAGACTGAGATTGAAAATATCATAACCATAAGTATCAAATTAGTTAATGATACATTGCCTGATGTTCGTAATGTTGCATTCGAATTAGTTGGTACACTGATGAAAATAACTGGAGAACGAGAACTAAATTCATATCTGGAACATATTGATGATTTAAAAAAGAAAAAAATCATAGAATTTTATGAAATTGCAGAAGTCAAAGCAAAATTATCAAATAAGCCAAAATCCAAACCAATTGCAAAATCACAAGCAAAACCTGCAACTACTTTGAAGAAGAAACCAATCAATAGAACTCCATCAACTACATTACCACCAAAGAAACCATCAGCATCAGCATCAACTATACCCTCCAAAAGAGGCCCTACATCACCGTTAAAATCAACTGCTACATCAAGAATTGGTTCAATAAATCGTGGTTTAACAAGTAGATCGTTGCAAAGTTCAAGCTCAACAATAACTTCCCAAGCAGCTGTGAAAGAGACTGTATTAATAAATGATGAGGAAAAAGAAGAGTTGAATAGATTGAGAAGAGAGAAAGCAAATTGGTTGGAAGAGAAGGAAAAATTTAAGAATCAAATGACAGAATCAATGAAAGAGTCATCAAATTTTATTAAAGATATTGAATTATTACAAAACAAGATCGAGAAATTGAATGAGCAAAGAACTAACGATATAATGACGATAAAGACTAAAGATACACAAATACAAAGATTTCAATCTGATTTAGAAATTTCTAGATTGAAAATCAATCAATTAGAAACTGAGATTGAATTATTACAAAGAAATAAATCATATGAAAGCAACCCATTACATGAATCCAATAATAATAATTTTTCTACGAGATTTTCAACAGAATTTAAACCAGAACCAATTACTGAATTAGATAAGAGAGTCAGTACTTTAAGTATTGATCCAGAGACTAAAGAAAATCCTGTAAGATCAAGCATTCAATTTGATACAAGCGACGATAGTTGGAGAAGAGCAGCAGAAGTAACGTCCCAATTGAAAGCAAGAATTGAAAAAATGAAAGCGAAATCAAGAAATTCATATAGAAATGGTATTTAAACAATGCAAGATCAATTTTAGTTTATGTGCGTGTAACGTTTTTTCTAACCGGATAAGGAAATAATAAAGAAGTAATTTTTTCTTGCAACCAAAATTTCTTTTCTTTTCTCCTTTGTAATTTTAATTTTTTTTGATTAATCCAATATGCAAATTCAACAAGTTATTGCTTCCTTCTTATCTGCTGCTTCATTACTTAACAATGAAGAAACTTCAAATGAAGTTGTTGCTTCAAATGAAAAAGACACCCAAGATAACAACGATTTTGTCGTTTTAGATGCTGATAACGTTGTTATCTACAATGGTTCAAATGGTTCTAACGAAACTTACTCAAATGCTGCTGGTGCCGTTGTCGGTAGTAATGGTGTCGCTTTAGGTGCTGTTTTTGTTGGTTTAGCTGCATTTTTATTATAGATAAAAGCAAACATTTTTATAAAACTGAAACGATAAACCGCGTATTATTATTAAACAGATAGAATACTCTTAATATAATCAATGTACTAATTAATACTTTATAAGATAAAATTTGTAGTCTTTGTTGTAACCATAATAGTTGAAATACTTATATGCGAAAATTTTTTATTTTTGCTACTTTGTATAAAAAGAAAAGAGAGATGAGCAGCATTGAGAATTTACAGGACAAAATATTGAAATTAGAAAAAGAAGTTCAATCATTGAAAGATGTATCGATATTTTCAGATATAAGACCACACATTGAAGAATCTGGTTATAAAGTATTGAAGATTTCAACAATCAATTTAGAATATGAGATTAAATTAAAAAGTAAATTTAGCCAGTTATACGAGAGAATTTCAAGGGATTTATACAAATCTATTGATAAATTTGAATTAATAAATCCAAAGAATGGCAGGAAATTAACAAACGAAGACACTTTAGCTGATTTTTTGCAGGATGATGATATCATCAGAATTGATTTTAGTAACATTGAAGATCATTGTCACCACAGCCATTTTCATGATGATGAAGATGACGAGTTCAGTGATGATGAAAACTTCTACTCAAGCTGTAGCTGTGCTCATCATTCATAGTTCAATATAGAAACTGCAAAAAATTAAATTATATCAACATGTATTAAAATTAAATGACTAATAAACGAAAGATGATAAACTCTGAAATTAAGTCGTTTACTTATATATCACTTGAACCTTGGTTAATAGAATTAAAGGTTTCTTTTGCTCTTGACGAATTCGTTGGAGTAATTTCAGATCCTAATAACGAAAATTGTGAGCTTGTCTCAATAGAACGTAAACGTACCAGTATCACATATCATCAATCATTTCACCAAACATGCATATTATTCCTGATAGATAATATGAGGCTGAACTAGCACCTCTGATAATGTAGAGGTTTTACTATGAACATTCCACTTACTAAAACCCTTAGATGAGATTGCACATACAGAACTGACCCATTAAGATCTGTAGTTATGAACGATGGAGATTTTTTCAAAAAATTCGCGAATAAATTCATTAATTGAATTTTTTATCCTTTTTGAAGGTAAATATAAATGTCAGAATTCCAATCATCCAAGTTGAGAAGAGCTGTCCCTAATAAGGGAGGGCACTACTTGAGACCTCAAATTCCTAGACAGTCAAAGACTGAGATTTTCCCGGGTTTGAATGATATTACCGATGTTTTTGAAGCCTTGCCAATGGATATAATAAGATATTTTACACTAATTAAGGAAATCGATGCAAAGTGTGTATCAGTTATACCATTATTGAATTCTAAGATTAAGAAATTCAAAGATATTCCAAATGAAGCTGGATTAAAAGAAGAAAGAAGTTTAAAAATTAAAGAAATTTCAAAGTTGATTAAAGATCTACTACCATGTTTAGAAGAAAAAATGCATGTTGCTTCAATTGCAGCTGATAAAGTTGTCAATTATATAGATAGAGTCAACGATGACTTTGAATTGATTTTCAAGAATGAAATTCCAGAAAATATTAAATTAGGACCGTATCATCATCCTGCAATTATTAATGACACTAAGATCCCAGATAATAAGTCTGTTCAAACACAAAGAAGTGAAAGCCGTAGAGAAGCATTGGCAGCAAAGAAAGCAGCCACCAATTCAGAAGAACCACAATCTAGAAAAGAATCAACACCAAATCCAACAGATTCAAAGAAAAGAAAAACAACAACAACAACAAATACAACTGTTGAACAAGAGATTTCAAGACCAAACACACCAACAACTGGAGCAGCTAATCCTAAAAAGAGAACAGCTACAAAGAAAAGACCTGCTGCACCACAATCAGGATTATCAACAGAACTCAAATCTGAACCAGACTCAATTTCAACTGTTTCTAATTCAGGTATAAACACAGAATTGAACAATTTGGAATCTATTGAAAAGAGAAACAATAATGATGAGCCGTTATATTGTTATTGTAATCAAGTTTCCTATGGGGAAATGGTTGGATGTGATGGAGATGATTGTAAGAGAGAATGGTTTCATTTACCATGTATTGGTTTAGCTACATTACCAAAAGGTAAATGGTATTGTGATGAATGTAGTTCAAAGTTGAAAAAAGTTAGAAGAATATAATGAAGTATAATTTATTTTTGTAGTTTTGTGTCAACCACAATTTATTAATTAGTTTATAAAACATGAGATTATTATTATTATTTGGTTTTGTCTCTATTGTGTACTCAATGGTTGACGAGTATGATCAATTATGGTCTTCTAGTTTTGTTAAAGGTGTTAAGATTCTGAATAGTAACTGGGCTGGATTCAACCCATGTATGGTTAAACCAGATGAAAATCAATTAGAAGAATTTGAACAAGATGACGAGCTCAAATTTGAAGAGAATTTAAATGAAAGTAATGATGCTGACATCAAAGATAACGATGATTGCGGTGACGCAGAAGAAAATGAAGCAGAAACTGAAAAAATTGAAATTGAAGAAAAAGAAGCAATTGAAGAATTCCATGAAGGAATTGAAGAAGATAATGAACCGGAAGCTGATGATGTCTTTGATTCAACTCAATTTGAAAGACAGGATTTTGAATTTAAATACGAGTTCATCTAATACTTAGACCAATGAAAAAAAACGGTAGTTACGAAGTTACGAAATGAGTAAAAAACAGAAAGAAGCAGAGAACTTACCTGAATTTAAATTAAATCAAATTCAGAAATTTCTTCGTAATAAAATTTCTTGATAAAGCTAAAATTTCAAATTTACTAATAAATTTCAGTACGAGAAAAAACGGCAAAAAAAAATAATCCTTTCTGTGAAAACAAACTTTTTGATAACAAATTAAACAATGTCAAACGTAAGTTTTGTTCATATTTGAAAAAGCAATTGGAGCCAAGATCACTAACTTTATCTAGAATCACACTGCTAAAGAGTATAAACTCGTTGTTGTTGGTGGTGGTGGTGTTGGTAAATCCGCATTAACAATTCAATTTATTCAATCACATTTTGTGGATGAATACGATCCTACAATTGAGGATTCATATCGTAAGCAAGTTGCTATTGACAATGAAGTTGCTTTGTTAGATATTTTAGACACTGCTGGACAAGAAGAATACAGTGCAATGAGAGAACAGTATATGAGAACTGGTGAAGGGTTTTTATTAGTCTATTCAGTTACTGAAAGAGAGTCATTCAATGAATTGAATTCATTCCATCAACAAATATTAAGAGTTAAAGATACTGATAATGTTCCACTGTTATTAGTTGGTAATAAAAGTGATTTAAATTATGAAAGAAGTGTTAGTTTTGAAGAAGGGGAAGAATTAGCCAGACAGTTTGGTTGTAAATTTTTAGAAACAAGTGCTAAACAAGGGATTAATGTTGATCAAGCATTCCACGATTTAGTCAGAGCAATTAGAGACAAAGAAAAACCAAGCGAATCAAAAGATGTTGATTCTGTTGGTGCAAATGAAATTGCAAATATTAAAACTTTTGGGTCAGTTGATCAATCAATAGTTCATGCTGCTATCACTGCCCCATCTGTCAATAAAATCCAGCAAATTCTCAAACCACAAGAGCAAGAACGTGCAAAACAATCAACACCAGCAAAAGCAGAAATTAAAGAAGAATCAGGAGGTTGTTGTATAGTGATGTGATCTACGTGTAATATAATTCTACAAAATCTTGAACTCATAATTTTTCTATTCATTAATTGATAAAATGCCAAACTATAAAATGAAGAATAACACTCGCAAATATAAAATCGCCAATTGCTCTCTCTGGAGTTTCACTGAAAACACCTTTGTCATCGAATGATTGCAATTTAAGAGAAACAACTAGAACGAATTGGCCAACAGTTGAGATGAAACCAGCTAAAAAGGCATTAAATGGGAATGAACCGACTAAAACTGCAAACACGAATTGTAAAACACCTAAAACCACCAAAGCACCAAGATATATGTCGGCTAACTGAGAGCGTGTCGTGGCAGACTTCACATAGTTCTTATATGCAGTTTCTAAAGACGTTTGGAACTCTTTAATTGCGGTCATTTCAAATGTTTTTTTGCAATGTGTTAAGAATTAATTCGGTGAAAAAAAATGTTTAAAGTATTCAATATTTATTTAATGTCGACAATAACAAATCCTCCACAGGAGAGAATCGTTCCTCCTTTGAACTTCTGCCCCGTCGAGCGTGAATTATACCGTTCAGGTCAGCCTTCAACCATTAATTTCTCCTTTTTAAGACAGTTAAAATTGCATTCAATCGTGTGGTTGGCAAGTGAAGAACCAACAGACGTGTTTCTTGATTTTGTTTCCAGTGAAAACATCGAGTTACACTTTGCTGGGATCAATCCAGATGGTGGTGATGACAATCCATGGGACGGTTTGACTGAACAATCTATTGCACAGGCTTTAGATGTGATATCTTCAAAAGAAAACTATCCTTTACTAGTTTGTTGTGGTATGGGAAGACACAGAACAGGTACTGTGGTTGGGTGCTTGAGAAGATTGCAGGGCTGGAATCTTGCAAGTGCGAGTGAAGAGTATAGAAGATTCACAGGAAGCAGAGGTGGCCGTATATTGGTGGAGTTACTAATAGAAAGCTTTGATCCACACAGTGTTCCTGTGGATGCCAACAGAGCACCAGAGTGGTTGTTGCGATGAATATAATGAAGTATTTATATAATGAAAAAATGGATATTTATACTGGTATGATTTGAGTTGGGTACATAACTAAACTAGTACAATTAGTACGCAATTGTTATAAAATGATATAAACTGTTATAGACTGTTATAAAATGCTATAAAATGTTGTGAAAAAACATATAGGTACCTACCATTGTTAATAGAATAAACTCCTCACGCCAAATCATAAACAGTTGTAGAATTTCACTTTGACGTTCCAAGAGGTACAACCAATACAGCCAAAAACGTAGAATTTCTTAAAAGTGGCCAAAAACTCACTAAATTTTCTTCTAATTTCATTAAAAAATTAATCAGTAATCATCCCTATCTGTACTTTCATAGTAACAGAGTGAAAACACAGTCTGAAAACTTCTTTTCAGCTAGTTATTCCGTCTTTTGACCTCATCGTTGCAGCTGACATAATCGGGTCTTATCAAATTAAGATTTTTCCCTTCATTCTCACCAACAATTTAAACGAATCATGTCAAGTGTCAGTCAACCAAGGAACATAGAGAGAGGCAAGAGGTCTCAGCTGTCTTCAGCTGTTGGATCTTTATCAAATACTCCCATCAGCCACTCTTTTCCGCATTCTAGAAGGCAATCTATGGCCAAATTAGGTTCACCAATCATTGATGGTAATAGTAAATTAAAAGATTCAGCTGCATCTATTTATTCAAGTCATCAAGGATCTGTGTTGATAGACATGGAAAACCCTTCGTTTGCTACAGACTCTAAAGATGAGAAGATAATCTTGGAGAGTACAAATCAGTATCTAAACTCGAACTCTTTATCAACTGAAGGTGGTGATATAGTTCACTTTATTAATAAATCAGATTCTAAAAAACCTTTAAAAAGAACAAAATCAACATCTTCTTTATTTGATCATCATAGAGCAAATTCAACAGCATCAAATATTAACGTTCCAGGTGGGTTTAGACGTGAGTTTATCATAAATAAATATAAGAAAAAGTTAAAACCAAATGATGAAGAACTATCAAAGATGCCATTTTTAACTAAAAATTTTATGGAGTTTTTATATATTTATGGTCATTTTGCAGGTGAAGATTTTGAAGAAGAATTTGATGATACATCATCTGAAGCGATTGATGAAAATACTTCGTTATTATCAAATCCAAAAGTTAAATATGATGGTAAAGGTACAACCTCAACCTTGAAGGCCTTTTTGATCTTATTAAAATCTTTCATCGGTACAGGTATAATTTTTTTACCTAAAGCTTTTTCAAATGGTGGTTTATTATTCAGTTTAGTAATGTTAATAATTTTTGGATTCTATTCATATTATTGTTATTTCATTTTAATCAAGTCTAAAATTAAAGCAAACGTTTCCTCCTTTGGTGACATTGGGTTAATTTTATATGGGAAATGGTTTAAATCTTTAATTTTATTTTCTTTAATTTTAACTCAAATTGGTTTTGCTTGTGCCTATATTATATTCACATCAGAAAATCTATTTGAATTTTTTAAAAATATTGGATTTGAGATCAATTTAAAATGGTTTTTCGTCTTGCAATTAATAATTTTCATTCCTTTATCATTTATTAGAAATGTTTCAAAATTATCAATAACTTCATTATTAGCTAATTTTTTAATCTTTATGGGAATCTTCATAATTTTATCATTCATAACAATTAATCTATTCAATAATGGTATTCATCATCCAATTGAATTTTTCATTAATTCAAAATTCTCGCTATTTATTGGGACTGCAATCTTTGCGTTTGAAGGTATTGGATTAATTATACCAATTCAAGATTCAATGAAACACCCAGAACAGTTCCCATTAGTTTTAGGTTTTGTTTTATTAACAATTACAATTTTAATGATCAGTGTTGCTATTATTGGTTATTTATCTTATGGTGATGACGTTAACACATCCATTTTATTGAATTTACCACAAGGCAATATAATTGTTAAGTTGATCCAATTGTTTTATTCGTTAGCTATTTTATTATCAACCCCATTGCAATTATTTCCAGCAATTGCAATTTTACAAAATTATTTATTCAATAAAAAAAAATTCTCAGGTAAAGGCAACATTTACATAAAATGGTTTAAAAATTTATTAAGAGCTTTATTTGTTTTAATATGTATCAACATTTCTTGGTTTGGTGCTGATGATTTAGATAAGTTTGTTTCTTTTGTTGGTTGTTTTGCATGCATTCCATTAGTTTATATTTATCCACCTTTATTACATTTAAAAAGTGTTTTCTATAAAAGAAACTTCAATGATGAGGATGAAGAAGAAGACTTTTTATCAAATGAGGATAGTAATTTAAGAGTTTGGATTATTGATGGTACTTTAGTTTTAATTGGATTATCAAGTATGTGTTATACTTCATATCAAATTATTTTCGGTTAGCATTTAGCATTTTATACGTCATAATATATTTAATAGTAATTATTTAGAATTTGTAGATCTATTTACCGCAGCTGTTAATAAGAATTCTGAATATCTTCTATGGAACCATAATAAACCAGGAATAACGCTTCCGTTTGCCCAAAATATAGTTTCAAATTTTGAATTTTCATTAGTAGTTGATAAAATGTGAATACCTGATAGATTAAAGAAATCCCAACTTAAGATAACTTTGTTTGGGTTAGTTTCTTCAACTTTGAATATCCCATATATGTAGTAATCTTTAACTAATTTATAATCGTTGAAATTTTTCAAAAATAGCTTGAATATGTACTTCTCTGGTAAAAAGACCCATGACTTGAATAATGATTCAGTTAATTGAATCGAGTTGATAGGTTTAGCATTTGTTTTTGTGAAAACCATTGAGGTTGGTATCAAATCGGTTCTTGATTTGATTAAACTTGCCACTTTTGCATCAGAAAACGGATCTGCATATCTAGTACCAACACCAGTGATATAATAATAGCTCGAGACTACACCAAGGATTCCAACAACGCCAATTATCCTGCTCATTGGATAAATAGAAGTACACAAAAGCTAAAACACCACGAAATGATTATTAATACCGAAAAAATACTTAATTGTATTGACCAATCAAATGATATTTCATCAAAAACATCAAATTACCACAAGTTAGTGACAATCTTTTAATACTAGTAACCTCATCGCCCTTCTCCACGAATTCAAAACAACTGCTTGAACCTCCTGCCGGACTTACGATAAGGATAAAGCCGAGACAGCAAAACGTGCGCGTAACGGAATCTCCCGATAAGGATGGAAGGTATAAATAAAGATTCAATTCTCGGATAATTTTTTACGTATTCAAAGATGTTTGGCTCAGATGTTTTGGGATCCAATTGGATCTCTGCATTGACTCAGGCATTAGCCATTTCCAATTATTTCCCACAAGAGCAAGAAGAGCAATCGTTAGTTTCAGGACTAAAAAGTCCACATATCTTCAATAACATGACATGTCCAGTCGATTTACCATTCTCATGCACCAATGAGACCGTTATCGAAGACTCATGTTGCTTTGAGTACCCAGGTGGGGTTATCCTATTGACTCAATTCTGGGATTATCATCCAGCAACAGGTCCAAAAGATGAATTTACATTACACGGGTTATGGCCCGATAACTGTGACGGTTCATTTGAACAATTTTGTAATGCATCATTAGAAATTGATAACCCAAGTGAAATTGTTAGTTATTATGATGAACAATTATTAAAAGATATGCAATATTATTGGAAAGATTTCCAAGGAAATGACGAAAAGTTTTGGATTCATGAATTTAATAAACATGGTACTTGCTACACTACCATTAAGCCAGAATGCTATGCGCAAGATTACTCTAACAGGATTGATGTTTATGATTTTTTTAAAGCTGCGATTGATTTACATAAGAAATTACCAACTTATAAATTTTTAGCAGATGAAGGTATTGTCCCATCCACAACAGAAACGTACACTAAAGAACAAATTTTAAATGCATTGAGAAAAAACTTCAATGGATTTGAGCCATTCGTTAAATGTGATAGATTCAATTCTATTAATGAGATTTGGTATTTCCATAACTTAAAAGGTAATTTGAAAAATGGACAATTTAATCAAATTGATACTTTTAATTCATTTAGATGTCCATCAGAAGGTATTAAATATGTTCCAAAAGGAGAAAGTTTCACAAGACCAACCAAAACTTTAGAACCAAGACCAAAACCAACTGATGATGGAGAAATTGGTTATGTTGTAATTACAAACCATAGTGGATGTTTAATTAAAAATGGTAAATGGTATTCATCAGGTACATGTGCTAATTATAAATTACATAAGTTGAATAGTGGTAAAGTCTTATTGAAATCCAATAGTGGCTATTGTGGTATTGAAGATGATAAATTTGTTTGTTCACAAAGAGTTAAAGCATACGAATTTTCAATTGATCAAGACACTGGATTCATTTATACCGATGATAGTAAAATATGGAGTTCTGATAGAATCCCATATGGTAGAACACAAGTTGATGTTAAAGATATAGCTGGTTCTGTTGAGTTTAATTTGAAATTTGTTAAAAAATGGTAGAGAAATGTATATTATTTAAAATTCATGTTTAATAAATTTTTTGTATTAAGATCGTCATGTTCGGTTTCTTCGTCATTCAACAAAGATCTATATTTCTCAGTCAATTTACTTAATTCGATATTAACCCTATATAGCTCTTTGTTTTCTCTTTTGTAATAATTTAATTTTTTATAAATTTTTTCAAAATTCAATTCCATAAATTCAATATATTGATTCAATTCTTTATCATTTGATTTCAACTTGTTATATTTCAATTGAAGTGCTATTAGTTTATTCTGTAATTCTTCAGCTTCATCCTTTTTTGGTGATTCGGTTTTTAAATTATATTTAAGAAACAGATTATTAAACTTAGTTGTATCATGTTTTAAATCTGGTATATTACTTAATTTTTCCCTTTTCAGATCATTACTATGACTGATTTTTTCATAAGTATCATGATCAGAGAATATTGAGTTCTCTTTATTCAAAATGCTGGTGTCTAAATCATTGGATGTGTATGTATTTCTTAATGGTGAAGGTATTTTGGTTTTTGTTGGGGAGTTTTTGAGTATTAAATCAATAGTATTTGTTTCATCTAATTCATTCTTTAATCTTTGCTTGCTTTGCCTGTTACTGATTCTCAACTTGGACAAAGTCGACAGATCTTCGTCAAATGACATTTTTGTGATGTAAAAAATGCACAAAACAAAAACAAGAATAAAAAAAAGAAAAAAAAACACAATTTCGGTAGTCACGGTGATGAACCGAATTTCAGAAAGGGTTTAAAGGTCCAGAACATTTTCTAAAAATTTAATCCTTGGATTAATCGTTAAATAGTCTCCAAATTATGAGAGTCGAAAAGACCGACAAACTCCATCACGTTAGTGTCTCTTGTCGACCCATTAAAAGTGAAACAGTTTTTACAACCGAGAAGCCGGGGAACTTTTTGATGTAATTTTAGCACAAAAAAAAGTTTAAAAAAATGAGTTAAAATTGTAATTTCACCTTGAATTTATCAATAAAATTGTATTATTAATTCATAAATAAAGTTCCAAAGTTTAATTTGAATTTCTACTCACTTCATCGTCAGATCTGATAAAGTTAAACTTGTTTTAATCGAATCTTAATCCTTGTTTTATTGTTTGGCCTGCTTATGACGTCATTTGATGTCTTTTGTACAAAGCTATATATATAAAGGAACAATATTCTTATTATGTCTTCAGACTACTTTAGCATGGAACAGTCTATGCCCAAAAGTCTGAACATTTCAGTTACTCAACAACATCCACATCCTATAACAATGTCGGTACCCAAACATCATACTCATAAGTTTTATAATCTAAAGGAATTACATTCAACTTCAATTGATACTATTCAACAATTTCAATCATTAATATCAGATGATTACCTTCTGCTTGACTTAAGACCTTTCAGCTCTTATAACTCTTCGAGAATTTTTAATTCTTTGAATGTCTGTGTCCCGTCAACTTTATTGAAAAGAAACAGTTTTACAATCCCAAATATAATTAAAACTATGATTGATATTCAGCAACCAATAATAGAGAAAAAATTACAAAATCCAAACATTAATATTATTTTATATGATTCAAACTCAACTTTAATACATTCTTCTTTCCAATTATATCAATTAATTCAAAAATTCAAAGAATTTAAAAATATTTATTTTATAAATGGTGGGTTCAATTTATTTAAAAATTCAAATGAATTCATAATAAGTGAAAAGGTTCTACATAAACAAAAAGCTCCAAATTTTTCTGAATTCATTTTACCGTCAAATGATAATACTTATTCATTTATGTTAAATGTTAAAAAAAATCAACGAACTCCAAAATTATCAGAAAATAAAAGATTAGCAGTCCCATCTTTTAAAAATACCAGGAATTTACCAAATTGGTTGGAATGTTATACTTTGAAAGACTCTATTAATTTAATTACAAAGAATTTTATTAATATTGAAAAAACTGAAAATTTTAGAATTAAAAGAACTGTTGATCCTGATCAAAAAATTACAACTCCAAGTATTGAAATTCCAAAAACTCCTCATGGTAATTATCTTTTAAATGGTTCTGAAAATGGATTTAAAAACAGATATTCAAATGTTTTACCTTATGAACACTCAAGAGTTAAACTATTACCTTCTCCAGAAGTAGAATCCAATAATGATGATTATTTCAATGCTAATTTTATTTCTGTACCTGAATTAAATCCTTCAGTTCAATATATTGCTACCCAGGCTCCATTACCTTCCACCATTGATGATTTTTATAAAGTGATTTTTGAAAATAACGTGAAGTTAATTATATCATTAACCAAATTAACTGAAAATGGTATTAAAAAGTCTGATATTTATTGGGAAAACAATTCAAATATTAAACTTATCAAAGAAATTATTGATTTTAAAAACATTAAAAATTTAATTTATAGAGAAATCGAAATTAATAGAAAAGGTGAAAAAAGAATAATAAAACAATTGAACTATTTAGATTGGTTAGATAATAGTGTCATTGCAAATTATAAAGAATTAATCAAGATGATTGAAATTAAAGATGAATTAATTCTTGATTCAAAATCCCCAGTTTTAGTTCATTGTTCTGCTGGTTGTGGAAGAACTGGTACTTTTATAACTCTTGATTTAATTATTGAATCTTTTAAAAAATATCAATCGAATTCGAATGATGTTGATGTTTTTAAAACTGACAAAGATTTAATTTATTTAACAGTTCAAAAGTTAAGAAAACAAAGAATTTCAATGGTTCAAAGTTTGGACCAATTTATCTTATGCTATGAAGTTTTATTATTTTATTTTCATGATTTAGGCTATTAAAATTATTTATTTATACACACACACCCTTAATTACTATATTTTTTGTAGAAGTTATAATTTTAAAAAATACTCCAAATTTTCTAATAAATTAACATCAATATTTTTAATTAATTCATTAAACTGATCACCTAAGGAATTTTTAATCAACATTAATAATTCATTAATATATTTTTTTAAATTCAAGTTATGGACAGGATCATTATTTTCAATGATTTTAAAAAATCTTTTATACTCTCCATTTTCAATTATTGTCAAATCAACTTCATCATATTTAAATTCATATAAATAATTTTCATGATATTTTGCACAGTCTCCTTCAATCTCATTAATTTCTTCAAATGCTGTAATCCATAATCCGATTAAACCATTAAAATTTTCAAATGCTATTAAATTCAAAGTCTTCAACAATGATGATAATCCTAAAATATGGATTTTTTTAAATCTTGGATTCCCAACATTTTCTAAATTTATAAACCATATTTTTAAAAAGACTGATAATCTATTATCATTAAAGTAGATTTTGAAAAATTTGAAGAATTCATTTGGTAAAATGAATGTGATTCTTGAGACTATTAATAATATTTTTAATTTAGTTAACGATGATTGATCTTCATCTAATATAAGTTCAACCATTTCATTCAACAAATTTGATTCAATCAATAAGTTTAAATATTTAATTGAATTTTCATTATTATTATAATTTGACAATAGATTTAAATCTAAAATTGATGTTAAAATATCTAGTGAATCATCTCTCATTAACTTCAAGTATTTTTTAAAGATTTGGAAATTAATTAAATTAAATGACTTGAAGTTGTCAATTATATTTAATTCTGGTATTAAAATTGAATAACTTCTGTAGATTTCCAAAATTAATGGCAGGATTTCCGTTTGATTTAATATTGCATATTCGAAATTATTCAAGAAAATTTGAATCAATTCATCATTGAAATTTGGCTTTTCATAATCAATTGGATAAAATTGTAACAAAGTTAACCATAATTCAAATCCATCTTCTGATAACATCGAATAGAATTGTGAATTTGAATCACATGAAACTTTAATTAATGGGATTGAAATTTCCCAAGTTAAATATGAATCATTATTTAACGAAATTATTAAATTTTTCAAGATTCTTAGTAAACTATTTTTTAAAATTAACTCATTTGAATTGTTTGAATAATCCCAAAATTTTGGTATAATATTCAATAAATCTTTCAATTCTTCTAATGTGATTAATTCATTTGTTTTTGAAATTAAAATTGCAATCGTATTCAATAAAAACAACTTTGATTCAGTTAATTCCATTTCATTAATTAGATTCAATAAGTTTTTTATAAATTTTGAAATGTACGGTTTGATAAGAGGTTTTTTAAAATCCCAATCACTTAAAATTGAATTTAAAGTTTGAATCGATGAGAGTTTAACAACTTTATCGTTAATTGGATTAGAAGAATCCTGAAAATTCAACAACATTTGATAAATTTTATCGATATTGGAATCATTTAACGTATTTGATAAACCTAGCCATTCATTGATCAATAAACAAATTCTTCTTTTTAATACTTTATTTTCGATAATATCATTTTTTAAGCTTTCTGGTAAAAAGATATTTTCGAATAAGTTATTAATATCAACAATGTCAAATATTGAATTTGAACTTAATTGAAAAATTGTGAAAATTGAATCTTTAATTAAAATATTTTTGGCTGAGGAATCACTATAATTATTCAATTCATTTTCAATTTTATGTAAGACATATGGAACTAATAAAGTTTTAAAGTTATTAATTAAATCTTGAAAAAAATTTTCTGAGCATTGTCTAATTTGATATTCATAATTTTTATTGATTTCATCATTAACCCAATCTTCCGGTTCATTTATCCAATTGTCTAAATCTTTTGAGTTTAATTTAATATAATAATTAATTAATAAGTCAGTTAAAGATTTAATTAAATTTTCTGTAAAGAATTCATTTTTTAAAAAATTAATCGAATTTTCAATTTCTAATTTATTTGACCTTGATTTCAGTGTCAATGTATTTTTTTGAAAGAGAAAATTTATTAAAACTTTAAAAATTAATAAAATTTTAATGGATGTAAATTCCCATAATAATTCATCTTCTTGATTATTATTGTAAATTAACTCAGCTTTACTCTGTAATAAGTTTAATAAACAGTACAGAATTTCTTTTGATGAAGGTAGAATGATTAAATTAACAGGATTTGATTTTGTTAATAAATAATAAATTTTTAAATATCTTTTGATGTATTTTTCTAAAAATTCAGAAGGTTGATAATTATCATAATTATTTGTTAATAATTCAAAATGCTTAATTGATAAACATAAAAATTCCATGATTTCTTTATGTTCAATTGATGAATCAAAAATGTCAACAATGATTCTTTTTAAAACTTTTAATGATAAATAACCAATTTCCATTATACCAAAATCCAAAGATTCAGTCCATTCATTAAAATAATTCATGTATAATTGAATTAAAATTGGAGTTATAATTGGGATCTTAGATTGTAATGAAGGTCTAATTTTACCAATTTTAGCCATTGATAAATTTTTAAATATTTGATTCAATATGATTAATAAATTATGAATTTTAACATTATTTTCTTCTTTGATTGAAGTTTGTAACAAAATTTCTAATTCATCAATTAATGTTGGCCATTCAGCTGGGAACTCAAATCTACAAATTCTTGAAATTGCTTGGGAATTTTGAATTGATAATTGCTTGTTTGGTTCATCAATCATTTCAAATAATTTCAATTTAATTTGCTGTTTTTCATCTTTTGAAATAGCATTAACCTTAGAGGTTCTCCAATACTTCTCAACTCCATTTTTGAAATTGATAATAGCTAACCATCTAATTTGCAATGGGATTGATAAATCAGTATAAACATTTTGCAATAAATAATGATAGCCTGGTTGGATTTCCCATTCTTTCAATTGATTTTCAGCAAGTTTCTGTTCAGCACCTCTTTCAGAACCATTTGCTTTCTCAAGGACAGCAGTAAGTGTCAGCAAGTTCAATTCCATTGAGAGTTCTGGAGTTTTGTGTCAAAAATTAAATGTTCAACTTTTTTTTTTTACATTTTTTTTCATGAGCGAAGAGCAGAGATGAGCGAAAATTGAATTCAATTAGTAGAACTTGATTCAAAACAAATGTTAGATTAATCGAGATTAAACATGTACAGTTCTACTCGTTTTTCCCCAATAAATTACTGTTTATTACATTATACTATTCTTTCCATCTATGGGCTTCATCATCACCGACCCAACTTCTTTCAGTGTATCCCAATTCTTTCTTAACCTTTTCCACTGTTGCTTTATCTCCAGTATTCTTACCTAAATTATCACTGATTTTAACAGCAGGGTTTCCATTAGCAGAAAATAATTTGATGACAATATTTAATGGTTCAGATTTTAAGCCAGTGGATAAAGCTGTGAAGTCATTTGTTAAGTTAGTACCAATACCGAATATGGATTTCATACCTAATTCATCTGCTTTTTTCTTATATGTGATACATCTTTCAACGTTTAGTGAATCACTAAAACAAATTGTCTTTGAAAAATCTTCATAACCTAATCTTTTATAATGATTTGATAGCTTTTTAGCATATTCAATTGGATCTCCAGAATCTTGTCTAACACCAACATAATAATCTGAAAATGGTTTAACAAATACTTTCAAGAAATCATCAGTACCAAAAGTATCAGTTAAAGCTAAACCTGCATATTCTTTACCAAACGTTTGAATCCAATAATCTAATGCCAAATGGTTTGCATGTGTATAATCTTGAGTAATTGCAGCAATACCCATAAACCATTCGTGAGCAATTGTACCAATTGGAGCTACATTGAATTCTTTTGCAAATAAAACGTTTGAAGTACCGATAAAATAATTTTTCTCTTGGGATTTTGAATATTCAACAATCTCTTTAATAATTAGCTCTTGGACTTCAAAAGATCTTCTTCTTCTTGTACCAAATTCACTGAATGAGATTTGATTATCGAACAGTTCTTTTGTTTTAGTTAAAATCTTTTCTTTTTGACCTTCCAAACCCCAATCTTTATCAACAAATTTGAAATAAGATTCAGAGACTAAAGCCAGTAATGGAATCTCATACAAAATTATGTCTTTCCATAACCCGTTGACCTTTAAATCTAAAGAACCATCCTTATCAGCTGAAAGAACAACTTGACTTGATGGATCTAATTTGAAGTCCTTTAAGTAATCTAAATACTCAGAAGGCAGATAAGGAATCTTAACTTTCAAATACTCAATTTCTTCTTCAGTGAATCTTAGATCACCCAATTGTGATATTTGGTCCCTTAACCACTCGATTGCCTCATTATTTAATTTTTTTAATGGTGTTCTATTGGTAAAGTTGTAGACGACAGAGTCTTTTGGAAAGTTGCGCAGAACTGCTGCATGCATTGTGATCTTGTAAAGATCAGTATCTAAAAAAGATCTTATAACTGCCATTGTGGTCAATAAATGTTAAAGTTGTAAGTCTTTAGGCAGTGCTGAAAAAAGTATCAAATCGCGAAAAGTTGAGTATATAATCTTCATGACTAATTTACAAGCTTATCAGATGCAGAGACTAGATTACTGCTTTTGGATTGGCTCTATCAACCTGAGTTGTAAGTGCTCATATTACTCATACTTTCAAACATATTCTTATGTTAGCTTTTAGATGAGTAAGTTGCAACGGTGTTCGGGTGTGTCATATTGTGTCAATATATTGATGTGATAGATAACTACAGATTTCTAAATCTATATGGCCTTTTTTTAAAAATACACTAATTAATAACTTGAATGACTTTTTCAAACATTGTTTCTAACTTGATATCATTTTCAATATTTTCGAATAAGTTGAAGAATGAATTTATATCTAATAATTTACTATCATTAATTTCATCAGTATTGTTCAATTCGTTATTGATATTTAAATCGGTAACGTTTGTTAATAATTTTGAAATTTCATTATTATAGTTTGCTTCTTTTAATTTTGATTTCAATTTTGAAGTTGTTAAGATATTAATATTTGAATTAATATCAGTGAAAATGAACTCGTTTTCATAATTCCAGTTAATTGAAGTTATGTAGAATCGATAAATTGATTCAAAGATTTTGATGTTTGAGTTTAATTTGAATATAAAGATTTTTGATATGATTTTTTTTGATTCAAAATCATAAAAGTTTTGAACAATTGAAATTAAATTTAAATTCTCATTAATTGCAAACAGATTATTTTTATTGAAATTATTGATTTTTAAATTTAAATTTGATTCTTTCAAAGTTAATAAATTGATGGATTTTAAGTTCAAATTTGTTAAAATAATTAAATAATTATTGATAATTTCAATTTTTTTAGTATTTGAACCAGAAATATGTGTTAATAAAGCATTTTCAATTTCTTCAAATGAATTGAAATCAATAATTAATATGTTTGAATTAATACTTTGAAAAATTAAACTTGAATCATTTGACCAAGCTAAGTTTATAAAATTTGTTTTTATGCCTGTTGAGTTTTTTAATTTCTTTAATGACCAAATTACTTTATTGTTTAGTTTATTAGTTTTCCATAATCTTAAACCACCATGATTATCAGAGGTTAACACACCATGACTTTTGTTAAAAGATTCAGGTGCGGATATTAATGAAATGACTGGAATACCATCACCATGAGGATTAACGATTTTGGTAACTAGATCCCAGTTATTTTCATCGTTATATTTCCAGAATTTTAAGGTATAAGTAAAATCATTCTTTGATAATAAATTATCAATTTCACCATGAAAGAATTCCTCTAAAGTAACCAACCAATTACCATCTTTTGTAAAGACAAAATCTTTTAAAACTGGATCATTTAATTTTAATTCAGATTTAACCTTACCAATTGGAATTGAATTTGAAATTTTTAAAATTGAAACTTGTTCTTGTTTAAAAGTATCAAAAATTTGTAAATAATTTTTATTTAAAAAATAAACTTGTTTTGAGATTGGATGAATTTTTGAAATTGAAGTAAAATCATATTTAAATTTATAAGTATTTTCGGTTGATGTAGATAATGATTTCAATAATTTATTATAATTGAATAATTCACTGTTAAATAATTGTTTTGAACCATTAATTAATAATTTCGATTTCAAATCAATTGAGTTTAAGATTAAAATTTCGTTATTTTCATCAATTTTTAAAGTCAAATTAATGAAACCATCATTTTTCAAATTTATATTTAAGATTGAGCCATTCAATCTTGGTAAAAATTGTTGTTTATCAGAATTTAATTGCCAAAATACCAGAACTTTTTCTAAACCACCAGATAATAAATAATTTGAATCATTAGTGAATGATAAAGAAGAAACTCTATCAACATGCCATTTTAATAAACGATTTGAATTATTTTCAAAAACATGAATTAAACCAAAATTTAAACCGATTGCTAAGATTTTTGAATTTGAAATTGCAAAGGATGTGATTTGATTTAACTGTTTGATATTTAATTTATGGTTAATGACTGTTGAAGAATTATCTGTTAAATCAAAAATAGTTGATGATTTAAAATTATTTAAAAATGCAATATAATTTTCATCATTTGAAATTGTAAAATTTGAAACGTCTTTAATTGATAATAAAGTTTCAGACTTTGAAGTTTCCAAATTGAATGAAATAATCTTTTTTGTATGTGGCTTACTTGAGATTTTACCACTGACGAATATAATTTCGTTTAAATTAAATTTAATTAATTTTAAAATGTTTGAATTCAATTCAAATTTTTTAATAACTGGATCCAATTTTTGATTTAAATTTAAGACCAAAACTTCACCATTGGATTTGAAACACCAAATAATATATTTCTCAGCTGAGTCTTGTTTGATATCAACTAAATCATTAAAATCAAAACCATCAAATTTAATACTCTTTATTAATTCCCTTGTACTTAAAGAATATAGTGAAAGTTGACCAGTAAAAGGTGCAACCGCATGCTCATTTTCAAAATCAATAATTGCCAAACCAGGAAGGGGACGACCACCTTGAACTGTCCGTATTCTGTATTCCATTGTAGTTAATTTTAACAGTAAAAGCTCATCGCATGAAATTTTTTTTTTCTTACATAAAAGTTTTTACCCGGAAATGGAAAATTTTTGATAAATAAATAAAATAGAAAATTTAACGTTAAAAGAAATTATCATTAATTCATTTTTAAATAATATATCATTATGATTGTTCCTGTTCGTTGTTTTTCATGTGGGAAAGTTGTTGGTGATAAATGGGAAAGTTATTTGGCTCTGCTGGAGGAAGATATGAGTGAAGGACAAGCATTAGACAGATTGAAATTAAAACGTTATTGTTGCAGAAGAATGATCTTAACCCACGTCGATTTAATCGAAAAATTCTTACGTTACAACCCATTAGAAAAGAAAGATTTAGATAATTAATGACATTTAAGCTTCCCTTTGTAGTTTATTTACTAATACTATATAATGAAACATCCATTCACCACTTCAGTTTAAATTTTATTTGGCCACTAAAATCATTTGACTTTTATTTACTTTACTAAAGATGTCTTTAAGAGCGACGCGGCTTCTTACTCAGGTCCGCTACGCTCATGTTGTGAGACCTTCCTTGTTACTGTCAAGACCACTTTCTTTTTCTGCCCTTCCCAAACTTGCTGGGAAGATGATTAAAGTCCCTGCTTATCTTGGTGGTGGTTTGGCTGCTGCTGGTAGTTACGTTGCTTATAAGGTAGAAGAGGCTTCTAATTACACACATGATAAATTAAGTCAGTTAAAGGACCTTGGTGATGGTGTTTTAGATAAGATGGGTGATTTATTGAATGGATTCGGTACTGGCAGTGGAAGTGGAAGTGGATCTGAATCAGGTGGATCAGGCGGTGATGGTAATAGTTCAACTGCTATTGGAACAGCAGCTGCAATTGCTGTTTCTACTGAACATGAGCCTGAAAGATTGATTGAAGATGATGAGGAAGACGAAGAAGATGACGATACTGATGATCAAATGTTAAGTTTAACAAGACAAATGATTGAAATTAGAAGTTTGCTACAAAAAATTGATAGATCTTCTGAAACATTGAAATTGCCCTCTATCGTCGTTATTGGGTCTCAATCCTCAGGTAAATCATCAGTTTTAGAATCTATTGTCGGTCAAGAGTTTTTGCCAAAAGGTTCAAATATGGTTACAAGAAGACCAATTGAATTAACTTTAGTTAATACTCCAAACTCTGCCAATGAAACTGCGGATTTCCCTGCCCTTAAAATTTATAACTTGAATGATTTTAATGAAGTTCAAAAAATTTTATTTGACCTAAATATGGCAGTTCCTGCGTCTGAATGTATTTCAAATGACCCAATTCAATTGACCATTAAATCACCTTCAATCCCAGATTTGTCTTTGGTTGATTTACCTGGTTATATTCAAATCGAAGCTGCTGACCAACCTGCTATTTTAAAAACTAAAATCAAAGAATTATGTGATAAATATTTGGAAACTCCAAACGTTATTTTAGCTATTTCTTCAGCTGATGTCGATTTGGCTAACAGTTCTGCTTTAAAAGCTGCTAAAATTGCAGATCCAAAAGGTGAAAGAACTATTGGTGTTATTACAAAACTAGATTTAGTTGAACCTGAAGTCGCCAGAAACATTTTATTAAATAAGAAATATCCTTTAAAAATGGGCTATGTTGGTGTTATAACAAAAGCTCCAACTCCAAAGACTTTATTTAGAAAACAATCTGCTCATGAAGCTTTTATTTCTCAACAAAATTTTGAATCTGGCTTCTTTAAAAAGAACAAAGAGTCTTTTTCAAATTGTAATATTTCAACTAAAGTTTTGAAAAAGAAATTAATTAAGGTTTTAGAAAAATCGATGTCACTATCATTACAACCGACTTCAAAATTAGTTCAACAAGAACTAGATGAAACTTCTTACCAGTTTAAAGTTGAATTTAATGATCGTCATTTAACCCCAAAAACTTATTTGGCTGAGAACATTGATGCTTTAAAACTAGCAATTAAAGAAATGAATGAACAATTAGGAAGATCTGAATTAAAATCAATTTTAAGAAATGAATTAGATCAACAAGTTTTAGATTTATTAGCTGCAAGGTATTGGAATAAATTAAACCAATCAGAAATTTCTTCCCAACAATTAATTAAGGAACTAGATGAATTAAATAATTTAAAAGTTCAAGATTCTGAATTTTGGTTAAAGAAACTAGAATTAACAACTTCATCGTTAACAAAGTTAGGTATTGGTAGATTATCAACTCAATTAATTTCAAATTCTATCTTAACAGAAATTTCAAATTTAATTGATCAAACTTCGTTGAAAAATCATCCATTAGCTAAAAAAGCTGTTAAAGATGCTGCGAATAATGTTTTAAATTCAAGATTTACTTCAACTGCAGATCAAGTTGAAAATTGTATTAAACCATATAAATATGAAATTGACGTGGAAGATAGAGAATGGAATATTTCAAGAGATCATTCAATCCATTTATTAAAAGAAGAATTAAACCAAGTCAATGAATCTTTTCAATCTTTAAAAAATTCAATTGGTGGTAGAAAATTAAACCAAGTTATGAAATATATTGAAGACGGTTCACTTAATAATATTAATGAAGAAACTTTAGGATTTTCAAAAATTTTATTAAGAAGAGGGCAGGAGGCTATCTTTTTAAAAGATAGACAAATCATTTTGAATATGAGGTTGAAAATGTTAAAATCAAATCAGTGTAAAACAAAATCTAATAAATTTAAATGTCCAGAAGTCTTTTTAAATGTTGTTAATGAAAAATTAACAACAACAGCAGTTTTGTTCTTAAACGTTGAATTATTAACTGACTTTTTTTATAAGTTTCCAAGGGAATTAGATGAAAAATTAAGTTTGAATTTAAATGAAGAGCAAATTGAAATTTTTGCCAAAGAAGATCCAAAGATTAAAAGACATATCGAATTACAAGAACGTAAAGAATTATTAGAGTTGGTTTTAAATAAAATTGATGGAATTTTAGCATTTCAAAGAAATAAAGCAGGTGTTAAAGAAGAACAACCTTCCAAATGGAGATATTATTAATTATTTATGAAATTTTACGATAAACAACTGTAGTTTTCTATTAATAAATAAATTTTAAATTATAAAAGTAACTCAAATAAATATCATATTTCTTAATTATGAACTTTGGTATTTCACTTATATCGAATTTATTTAGATTATAAATTCCAATCAATGTGCATAAGCTAATTAAATTAATTAATAAACCAATGAATTTTCTAAAATTCAAGTTTTTAACTTTTAGAAATTTTATTAAACCAAAGATCATATGATATGTTGTTATTATACTCATTAAACTATAAACAGTGACGTTTAAAGTTTTCAGTATCAAATCCTTATTGAATAAATAAGAAATGAATTCAAAATTAATCAATGATGAATCTCCATCAACCATATTTGGAATTATTCTGACTTGGAAAACATGATATAAAATCAAAGGCAGACTTAACCAACCAGATAAGATTAATGTAGTTACACCAAATTTCTTAAATATCCAATTCTTCTTGAAACCAAATCCAATAAAATTCGAAAATCCACCAATCAAACCAATTTCTGAGTCATCGATGTTAATGTTACCTTCTTTAACAATAGAATTTTGATCAACTATCGATTGCTTCCTTAGTTTCTTATTCTTCAACTTCCCATATCTGATTTTATCACCCCATATTTTGATTGATCTAATTAATAGACCTGATCCAACATGGCAAAATAAACTTCCCCAAACCAAAAACTCTTCAAATCCTGGACTTTGATACAATGATCTACCTAAACTCAGCAATTCATTAGCGGAATCAATTGAAATTAAGGGACCAATACTTATGGTTATACCATGAATTATACTGAATATACTAAATGAATAACTTGAATACTTTTGGAGTGGTTTCAGTATTTTATAGCTGAATTTTTGGAAATGTGGATATATTGAAACCCCAAATGGTGGATTGTCTTCATCTAATGGGTAATCAACTTCAGAAATCGGTTCTGGTGATACAATATTTAGTTCTTTTAATTTTGTCATAAATATTTAACGGTTAACCAATCACTTTTCTCTTATAAATAATAAAATTTCGAGATTGCTAGAGAAAGCAGGATTGAAACAGGACAAATTTGCAACTTTATTATACATCCAATTGGTGTAAATACATCTCTATTTTCCATTAAAACTACCAGGATGACAATATTAGGGATAGTTACTAAGTTTATTCAGCAGTGAGCAGAACACACGTGATGGTTCCGAACACTGGTGCGATGAGATAGAAATGGAAGCGAAATAAATAGGATTGAAAAGCTTTCAAACTATTTTGAAAGTCGTAATTATCAAACCTGCTACTATTTCAAACAGAATAATTATCAAAACCCCCCTAAGAAATGAATGGCTTTCCTGAAAGTTCATCAAAACAGCAAAATGCACACAAATTCTATTAATAAAATTCCGCGAATTTAAAGAATTCTGTTAATTTCTTTTAATTTAAACCTTAAATATATTTTAATGTCATATCAACCAGTCTCAAATCCTCCTGCTTATACAGATTCACCTGAGGGAATCTTTGGTGCCTCTGCTGAAGACGATTTCAAATATGATACTGTTGTTTCCGGTTGTGAATTGAGTGTCAGACAAGCTTTTATTCGTAAAGTTTACACTTTATTATTTTTTCAATTATTAATCACATCTGTTATTGGAGCTTTTATCAATCTTAATGATGCAGTCAAAGACTTTGCTTTAACCAACATCTGGTTATTCTTTGTTAGTGTTGTTGGCTCTTTTGTGTTTTTAATTGCTGCTTACATCCAATCTAAAAAATACCCTGTTAATTTAGTACTTTTAACATTTTTCACATTATTTGAAGGTTACACAATTGGTGTTGCCACTAGTCTTTATGATACAAATATTGTTTTAGAGGCTTTAACCATCACTTTAATTATTTTTGTTGGTTTAACTCTATTTGCGCTACAATCTAAATATGACTTTACCTCATGGGTTGGTGTTTTAAATACAACTTTATTTGCTTTAATCGGTATTAGCTTCATATGGTTCTTCTTTACACCTTCCAACACAGCTGAGTTAGTCTACAGTTCCATCGGTGCTATTGTCTTCTCTGGTTACATTTTAGTTGACACCCAATTAGTTTTACGTAAGTTCAATATTGAAGAAGAGATTCCGGCCGCTATTTCACTATATTTGGATATCATTAACTTATTCTTAAATATTTTACGTATTTTAGCTTTAAAAAATGACAATAATTAAACCTTTTAATCTTATGAAATTAATGAAAATTCTGTTTGTAGTAAAAAATAAATTTTTTGGTGACACATTTTTTTTTTTATCTCCTCCAACTTCCTGGTGGGCCATTAACAACAGGCGAAATGGCAGAAATCGAACAGACCTTGGGTAATAGTTGTATGTATTATACCTTGTTTAGTGCTACAGACGCCATGCTAACCTTTTTTCAGTGGTTTTCACTACTTTAACCTTAAATTCCACAACAATGTATTCTTTAGAAAACCAACAATTGACTGCAAAACATAAATTATTTGACATTTCTGAAGTTGTTGGCCATCAAATGTCCACTATAAACAACACAAAATCGCACTTTGGTACACTGCCAATCACTTCAAACCAGGTTGAATTGTTATTATATTTTATTAAATATATTTTACCCTCGAATGATATCGTTATCTTATTAACAGTTTTTTCAAATGAATTACCAAAGTCGTTACCAATTTCAATATTAGAAAAAATCTTAAATGAATATAAAACTTTTGCTCAAAAGCCAAACTCGAATTCAATTGAATTTAAAATTAAATTTAACCAGATTATTAAATTTAATGAAATTGAATTCCAAAAAAACTTAATTAATAATTTAAATACAGATTTAAATCAAATTAAAAATTTAATGAATAACAATCTTGAACAAGTCTTAGAAAGAAATGAAAGAATTGGCTTGTTGGTTAATAAAACTGATAGAATTAATAACTTATCAAATACTTTTAGATCAAGTACAGTTAAAGTCAAAAGAAAAATGTGGTGGAACAATTTCAAATTTTGGTTTATTTTATCAGTCTCTATTATAATAGCTTTATTTGTCATCTATTTAATAATAAGGTGATCTTACATATTTTAATAAATTATTGCCCATTTATAAGTAAATCTTAAGTCCCAGATGGGACTATTCATTGATAAAGCTGCATAGTTAATTTTCCTTAATGATGAGGCATTAAAAATTTCAAACTTAACCTGTTTGTTATTTAACTTAATGTTGAAGTCTTTTAACATTGGGAATCTTATATTTTCAAATCAACTGACACTCAAAAAATTTACCAACTGTCGTCACTGTTAGTGTAAATTTTTCGAGATAATTAAGCTTTAAGTTTTCAAAACTAAAGGACTCCATTGTAATCTTGAGGCTTTCAATTCTTCAACAGCTAAATGAAAATTTTGTTGATTC
Source organism: Millerago galiae (assembly GCA_030568845.1). Lineage (NCBI taxonomy): Eukaryota > Fungi > Ascomycota > Saccharomycetes > Phaffomycetales > Phaffomycetaceae > Millerago > Millerago galiae. The sequence continues at coordinate 92,643 of JAJMIZ010000008.1, read as the reverse complement.
TAAAAACATTGAACTACAGTCAAGTTGAAAATTTAGGATTTTTATAATCATTCGCTTTTCGAAAAGTTTAATATTAGTATTCAAATGCAGAGATTTTTATATTTTAGTTATAGCATCATCTTAAAACGCATACACAATCCTATTTACACCATTAAATGTAAAATTATCTAAATTTTTCATTATTTGGAAAATTTTAACAAGTTAAAAGTCTGGATAAATACTGTTCATATTTATCTTAAGAGTGAGGCGTTCAGACCGATTTATAATCTAAGATCTTTCGGTCTTGGTTTTTGAATACACAAAGGATATGGTACAACATTATATATTCCTAAATCAATTGTCATTATCACTAACTGTATCTTCTCTCGTTTTTGGTCTTTTTGTATCAGGACCTTCTTCAATTGACTTATCGTCTTGTGTGTCTTGATCGTTTTCATTGCTTGTTTCAGCTGGCTGATGGGAAGATTCTTGTTGTGGTTCTGGTGCAGGTTGTGTTTCTTGATTTAGTTGAGTTTCTGGGGCTGATAGTATTGGATTTAGAGCTTCCTGTTCTTTACTAACAGCAGCAGCTTTTTCCTTTTCTTCTCTTCTCTTTTGTTTGAGTACGTCTTTATGAGCTTGGTAAATATCTAATTCTTGTTGTACACTTGGAATAAAAGAAGAGAATTCAGATTGTTCTAAAGCCGCAAGAACATCTTGAGGGCCAATCGTCTTCCTGTCATATCGCTTAGCATTTTGTCTAGCATGAACTAATAAGTAACTAACGAATACTGTAGCACTTCTCTGTATAGCAGTTGAACTATCTTTTGAAATAATACCACCATCAGGTATTATAGCTCTTGCCAAACGATTCACTGTAGCTTTTGGGAATAAAATGTCATCAATAGATATAGAATCACGTTCTTTAGATGTAGCTGGGTAAGCACCTTCAGCATTCTTTCTCCAACCTTTTGGAGGCATGATTTGACACGGTTTTAATAAGACAAGTTAGTTAAAGTTCGAGTTTGTTTTTTAAAAATTTCGCGTTTGGCGAAGACATTCCCAAAATGGAAATTATTTGCACAAATTGGCGGCTTCGCGAAGTTTTGCGCTTCGTTGAATAAAAATATCGAATTAGAGAGACTGAAAAATAAGCAAAATCAAACAAATTTAAGCTTAACTTCATTTAAAGCTTTTCAATATTGTCTTTTTTATCTCAATAATCAACAGTTTATATTTATATATTTATTTGAAGAAATGGATCCTAATCAACTTACTGAGAAACAGCATCATGAAATTGAACTTCGAGAACAAGATAGATGGCTACCTATCGCCAACGTTGCAAGATTAATGAAAAATACATTACCAGCCACTGCTAAAGTGTCAAAAGATGCTAAAGAGTGCATGCAAGAGTGTGTTTCTGAATTTATATCGTTTATTACAAGTGAAGCTAGTGATAAATGTGTTAGTGAAAAGAGAAAAACTATTAATGGTGAAGATATATTATTTGCAATGTCAAGTTTAGGATTTGAGAATTATGGTGAAGTCTTGAAGATTTATCTTGCAAAATATAGAGAACAGCAGGTTTTGAGACAAGAACGTAAAGAAAGTAAAAGAAAGCCATCAAAACAAGATGTTTTATTATATGATCAAGAACAACAACTGCAAAGAGAAATGACAAATATACCTTTTAACGAAGAGGATGACATGGATATGAACAGCCAAATTCATAATGAAATAATGCATTCTATTGAAGATGATGGAATCTTAAATTTAAATGGTAATGATGAAAATAAAGAAGAAAGAGATGAGGATGAAGATGATGACTCTCATCCACAATTAGAACAAGAAGATCAACCAAGACAAGGACATTATGACTCAAATCCTGTTAAAGAGGAAGATCCAAATTTATATCAATATACTGAACATTTTTAGTTCTCAATTATGATTTTTACGTTTGTTTAATATTCTTTGTGTATAGTTTTATAGTTTTGTAATTGTAAAGATATAATTATAGGTTTATAACTGTAACGATACAAAATAATAGCTTCATATTTGTATGCTTATGTTGTTGCCAATGTACTCACCTTGCAAGTACCACAATATCTATAAATTATCCAATTATAATGCAAAAAGATAAAATAAAACTCACTTAACAAATTCTAATAAATAAAACACAGTTAAACAGACCCTACACCATCCAACAACATTTCTTCATCCTACTTACACAAAGAACCACTGGGGACTCCGATTATTCATCAGAACATCCAAACCCCTCATATAAAAAGCTTCCCCCACAGTGCCGCAAACCAAAAATCGCGAAAATTGTTGATTTCGTTTCATTTTGATTAATTCACCTAAAAATTGCCACTTTTATTACAAATCAAATTGGAACAATTGTTTCTTGAGCGATAAAACTTGCTAAATTGTGTTATTCTCTTCCAATTAGTCACAAGTAGTCATGTTATCGTCGAGAAAATGTGCTAAGAGCTTGGTGTCCTCGAGACTCAGTCATTCTTATTTAAAAAGTTCTGCTATTAGATCTGTTAGATTTGCTTCTTATATTCCAACCACAGCAGATAAAGCATTAAATCACCATCAAGTTGTTATACCTCCAAGGGATCATTCTTTAGATGCTTCTTTATCAATGCATGAGTTACTTGAACAAATCAATGGTTTAAATAAATTAACTTTAAAAGATGATGATAAGAAACCTGATAACGAAAAACCCCAAGAAGAAAAACCTACCAAAAAAGAAGAAGAAACTGATGAGTCTATTCCTGCTAAAGATGAAAAACCAAAACAAACAACTCCTAGGGGAAGAAAGAAAGATAACATCTCAAAATCTGAAAAAATTGCTAAGATCGCTGAGAGCTCTGCCAACTCTTCTTCAAAAGGCAATAATAATAATGATGATGGTAATGGTGACAGTGATGACCCAGTTAAAAAGAAGGACATTCCTGCTCCAGAATTTTATCCCCAAGTTTTAGCTTTACCAATGTCTCGTCGTCCTTTATTCCCTGGATTTCATAGACCTGTTGCAATAACTGACCCTCATGTGATCAAGGCTATCAATGAATTATACGATAAAATGAAGCCTTATATTGGTATCTTTTTATTCAAAGACGATAATGCTGAAGCAGATGTTATTACTTCAGCTGATGAAGTTCATGAAGTTGGTGTTTTTGCTCAAATCACTTCAAGCTTTATTTCAAAAGATGAAACTACTGGTGTTGAAACTATGACTATTATTGCTTATCCTCATGGAAGAGTTAGAATTGATGAATTATTACCACCAAAAACTGAAGAGGAAATTCAAGCTGAAGAAAGTGAATCGTTGAAATTACTAGAAACTGAAGTTGAACAAGAATTATTAGATGAAGGTAAAGATTTAGCAAATGAAGAAATTCAAGCTGAAAAAGAAGACCGTATTTTGAAGAAATTAGATGAAGAAAATGATTATAATCCAACTGGTTTCTTGAAAAAATATCAAATCAGTAGAGCTAATATTACAAAATTAGAAGATGAAAAATTTGATAGAAATTCACCAGTCATTAATGCTTTAACTTCAGAGATTTTAAAAGTTTTTAAAGAAGTTTCCCAGATAAATTCTATGTTTAGGGAACAGATTGCAACTTTTAGTTCAACTTTACAAACAAGTTCCAATATTTTTGAAGAGCCATCTAAATTAGCTGATTTCTGTGCTGCTGTTTGTGCAGGTGAGCCTCATGAACTACAAGCAGTTTTAGATTCTTTAAGTATTGAAGAAAGATTAGAAAAAGCCTTAATTGTTTTAAAGAAAGAAGTCATGACTGCTGAATTACAAAGTAAAATTTCAAAAGATGTTGAAAGTAAAATTCAAAAAAGACAACGTGAATATTATTTAATGGAACAGTTAAAAGGTATTAAAAAAGAATTGGGTATTGATGATGGTCGCCAAAAATTAATTGATAAATTCAACGAAAGATTAGAAAATTTGAAGTTGCCTCCAGCTGTCCAAAAAGTTTATGATGAAGAAATTAGTAAATTACAAACTTTAGAAACTGCAATGTCAGAATTCAGTGTTACCAGAAATTATTTAGATTGGTTAACCCAGTTACCATGGGGTAAATATACTGTTGAAAATTTTGATATCGCAAATTCTAAGAAAATCTTGGATGAAGATCATTATGGTCTAGCTGACATTAAAGATAGAATTTTAGAATTCATTGCAGTTGGTAATTTATTAGGAGCAGTTGATGGTAAAATCATTTGTTTTGTTGGTCCACCAGGTGTTGGTAAGACTTCCATCGGAAAATCAATTGCAAGAGCTTTGAATAGAAATTTCTTTAGATTTTCAGTCGGTGGTATTGCTGATGTTTCTGAAATCAAAGGTCATAGAAGAACTTATATCGGTGCTTTACCAGGTCGTATCATTCAAGCCTTAAAGAAAACTGAAAGTTTTAATCCATTAATTTTAATTGATGAAATCGATAAAGTTACACATGGAGGTTCCCAAGGTGACCCATCTGCTGCATTATTGGAATTATTGGACCCTGAACAAAATAATGAATTTTTAGATCAATATTTAGATATTCCAGTTGATTTGTCAAAAGTTTTATTTGTTTGTACCGCAAATTCTTTAGACACAATTCCAAGACCCTTATTAGACCGTATGGAAGTTATTGAATTACCAGGTTATGTTGCTGAAGAAAAAGTTAAGATTGCAGAAAACTATTTGGTTCCATTAGCTAAAAAATCATCAGGTCTAGAAGATGCGAACGTTCTTCTAACAACTGACGGTGTTGAAAACATAGTTAAACATTATGCCAAAGAAAATGGTGTTAGAAGATTAAAACAATTAATTGAAAAAGTTTTCAGAAAAGCTGCATTTAAAGTCGTTACGCAAGTCTCTGCAGAAAATGCAAAATTAGAAGCTGAAAATCCAAAGCCAATTGATATTGAAGCAAACAAAGTTGAAGAAAAACCAGTAGAAGTCAAACCAGAAGAAGTCAAACCAGAAGAAGTTAAAGTTGAAGAAGTTAAAGTTGACGAAGCTAAACCTGCTGAAGTTAAAGCTGAAGATCAAGTTGTTCCAAATTTGGATCACAATAAACCGTTGGAAACCAAAGAAACTGTTATTGAAGAAGAATCTAAAGCTAAGAAATTTGATATTCCTAAAGATTTTGAATTAAAAATTGATTCAACTAACTTGAAAGATTTTGTTGGTCCACCAATTTATATAACTGATAGATTATATGAAGTAACGCCACCAGGTGTTATTATGGGTCTAGCATGGACGTCATTAGGTGGTACATCAATGTATGTTGAAGCAACAGCAGAAGAATCCATTGGAGAAAATAATTCACCAACTGGAGGTAGATTAGCCACAACGGGCCAATTAGGTGATGTTATGAAAGAAAGTACCAAAATTTCATTCTCAGTTGCAAAGCAATACGTTTCAAATGATTTCTTTAAAAAGCATAACATTAATTTACATTGTCCAGAAGGTGCCGTACCAAAAGATGGTCCTAGTGCAGGTATTACAATCACAACTGCATTGATTTCATTAGCATTAAACGTTCCATTGCCATCAATTGCCATGACCGGTGAAATTACATTAACTGGTAAAGTTTTAAGAATTGGAGGATTGAAAGAAAAATTAATCGCTGCTAAAAGAAACGGTGTCACTACATTGTTCCTACCAAAAGACAACGAAGGTGATTACGAAGTCTTATCAGATAATTTGAAAGAAGGATTTGATGTCACATTTGTTGATAATTATAGTCAAATTTATGAAAAATTATTCAAACAAATTGCAGAATCCAAAAAGTAAAATCCAAAAAGTAAAAAAAAAAATAATAATTGAAAGAGACGAATGCATTGGTTTCATTTCTTGTAAATATTTATATACATAATATATAACAATTATGCACTACAAATTTAGTAACAAATCCTATTTATAAAACCAAATCCATTATTAACGAATGAAATATATAAACACTCTTTTTTTGTTTTTTTAATAAAAATATAATATATGCAAATAAATAATTATAAAGCTTTAGCCCAGTTTAAAACTTCAAGACTTGCACTAACGACGAAAATTGTAGTCGGTAAAGTTAGAACGACATAACCCCAAAATAAGACACCAGCCATTTCCATTTCAAATAGTTCATTTAGTTGACAAATTTGAGATAGTTGAATAGCTGGAGGAGAGATTGTTAAAATAAAAGCAACAACTAAAAAGATTGGATCATCTAAAATTGAAACTTTAATATATCTAACGACAACAGCAATCAAAGGTAACAGGAATAAAGGAGGAATAATCATTCTTGAAATTAAAGAACCAAAAACGATTTTTCTGTAATGAGGTGTAGCTGGGGGAGTTTCACCAGATGGATATAAGTTTGAACCTAAAACTATTAAAATTAAAGGAATTGAAACTGTACCTAATTGTCTGATTGCTTCAGCTAAAGTATTTTGAATGAATCCATCTTTAACAAAGAACTCATCATGAATTAAAGGGACTGATGCAACGATAACCGAAGCCAACATTGCATATAATGGAGGGTTCATTGAATTATTAATTCTAATGAAAAATTGTGAAATTGGATTATCAATAAATAAGTTATAGTCTGAATTAATTGAACTTTCATCAGAGTTAACTAATCTATCATTGACAGAAGTATTTGATTTAATTGAAGGAGGTTTAACTTGTTGCTCTTGATCGTACGTTATTAAAGTTGCTGAAGATTCGTGGTTGCTTGAGTAAGTAACCTCGTCGCCACTCGTTAAAGGTCTGTGTTCTTCCGAAGGGATTCTCTTTAATAAAGTGTTATAACCCCAACTCCATCTTAGAACTTGACCAATTTGTTGAAAGATTAACAAATATAACATACCTCTTGCAGCAATTTTTGACGGATCATCATCATCAATATCGTCCCATTCTAAATTTGGTAAAGTATAAGCCAACGTCATAGTTAAAGAAACAGGTAAAGAGTTTGAATTACCAAACACAGACATTGCAGTAACAAAATTTGATTCATATTCATCTAAACCTAAATATTTTGAAACTATAACTGAAACTAAATAAGAGATACCAGTAGAAATAGCATAGAAGATGGGTATTAAAATAATCTCAAATAATTTTGCTAATGATAATGATGGTGCTAATTTCGAAAAAACCAAAGCTGGTGTGAAAATATCAACATTTAATAATGAAATATATTTTTGAGCAGATTTTGTTAATATACCTGATTTTGCAGCATAAAAACCAGCAAAACAAACAAGAATAACTTCAACAACTGCTTGGAATGTCAGAAATGAAACCTCAGCAAACGATAATTGAGCCATTTAAAGCAAAATTATTGGAGATTTTACCACAAAATTTATTAAACTGAAAAAGAACAAAATAAAAATTTCGGTTTTTTTCTTATCGCAATTACGCAAAAGCAGCTGCCTTTTCCAGATCAGGTAATTTTAGCACGTGCTCTTAACGAATTGCGTAAATTGAATTACGCCAAATTACCTATTTGGGAGCGAAACTAATACCAAAGCTACAATAGTGGAAAAACACTCATAAATATATTTATTTCAAGTTATAAATCAATTACAACTTCGATTTAATTAGTTTTTTGAAGCAACGAATTGTAATAAATCAACAACTCTGGTAGAGTAACCAAATTCGTTATCGTACCAAGAGATTAATTTAACGAATTTTGGTGATAACCAAATACCGGCAGAAGCATCAAAGATGGAAGATCTTGGATCAGAGATGAAATCAGTGGAAACAACAGCGTCTTCAGTGTAACCTAAAACACCTTTTAATTTACCTTCAGAAGCAGCTTTAACGGCAGCTTTGATTTCATCGTAAGTAGTGTCTTTTAATAATTTGACGGTTAAATCAACAACAGAAACATCAACAGTTGGGACTCTTAAAGATAAACCAGTTAATTTACCGTTTAATTCTGGAATAACTTTACCGACAGCTTTGGCAGCACCAGTTGAAGATGGGATAATGTTACCAGAAGCAGTTCTACCACCTCTCCAATCTTTGTGGGATGGACCATCGACGGTTTTTTGAGTAGCAGTGATGGAGTGGACAGTGGTCATTAAACCTTCTTCGATACCAAAAGTATCATTGATAACTTTAGCTAATGGAGCTAAACAGTTAGTGGTACAGGAAGCATTTGATAAAATGTTGATGTCTGGAGTGTAAGTTTCTTCATTAACACCCATGACGAACATTGGAGCGTCTTTTGATGGAGCAGTAATTAAAACTTTTTTAGCACCTGCATCGATATGTTTTTGAGCACCTTCTAAAGTAGTGAAGACACCGGTAGAGTCAATAACATAATCAACACCGTCTTTACCCCATGGAATGTTAACTGGATCACGTTCTTGGTAGACTTTGATGGTTTTACCATCGATGGTTAAGGAAGTACCGTCTGAGCTAACTTCACCTTTATATTTACCATGAGTAGAATCGTATTTAAACATATAAGCAGCGTATTCTGGAGCGATGAATGGATCATTAACTGCAACAATGTTGATTTCTGGTCTAGAAGCAGCAATTCTTAAGACTAAACGACCAATACGACCGAACCCGTTAATACCAATGTTAATACTCATTTTATTAAATTTAAATTAATTGTATTAAATCAAAAATTAAGGGATTTTTCATGCCTTTTTATACGTTTAAAAAAATAAGTCATGTGGTGGTTGCAGGTGATCACATCACGAGTTGGAATAACCGATCAGTCAACCCGGATTGCTTAAAATAAAGGTTATTAAAACTCAATTGGATACCTTGCTGGAATTGGATTTGATCAGTACTTCTTTGATGCAAATTGATCAACTTTTAACTACTATTTGAGCTCATTTTCCTCTCATTTGGCATCTGCTGACGTCGAAAATAGGTGAAATTGCTGAGATGATCTGGATGATCTTTTTCAATTTACGAAAATTACACTAGAACTGATCTATTCGTATATTCATGTATTCACAGAGTTGTGTATATTCAATTACGTAGTCAATTGAGTATTCAGTTGAGTGCTATTTGAGTTTTTTCACTGTTGACGTATAACTTGCATGTCGTCTATTTATTCCCGTTTAGGGTTATAGTTCTCTCAATATAAAATTCAGTATTCTTTAATGCTTTAGTGGATTCTAATTTAATAATATCTAAGTATTTCTCTTCATTGACCATAATCTGTCCATTGTTCACTTTTCCATTTTGATCGATGATAATTGAAAATAATCTCGAATAGGCCTTTATTCACAAAAGCTCATTTTAAATCTCATAAAAACGATTCTAATTCGTCATGAGCTAAACAACAATCATGAGAGTTCTTGAGCCTCGATTGTTCGCTCTTTTAACTTTTCATTGATTGGGAAATCTTTTAGCATCTCTTCTGCTCAACTTTTTAAGGTCAACTCATAATTCTTGATATTCAGTTGATCGTTATAGAGCTGCTAACTTACCTTGGAAATCTGTTCAATATAAGCTTTAACTTTCTCATTCTCTCTCACTGAAGCATTTTATTTAACTTAAATTACTTCTTTTCTCTATGATTTGCTAGTATCTTCGAGGTACCAACTCTGACCATATTACTCTTGAATAAACACCTTTGATCGTAGAACCTATTACCAATGTTATAAAATATGAAGCATTTCCACTGTAAACCTGCTGGTAAATGGAATATGGAACTTTGTAGGCTTGACTCATTGATTTTAGATGTTTACTGAGTTCTTCTCTAAGAAATGTAATTTCATCATATTCTCCATCTGAACCAATCAAGAATGAATATAATGATTCAAGAATATCTGAAATTACATATCCCAATGATTAGTTTACATTACTAGAGGTTTCTGATAATTTAGGAACTTTTCGAAACATTTTATAAATAAAGAGGAATTAAACTTCAGCTCATTACTTGAGATTCTTGTCACTTCAAGGATTTATGTTAGATTAATACAACCTACATCCTAGAGAAATTAGGATATTAAAGAATATTAATTATTATAATCCTGTGAACCCGTGCAGGGAAATCAATAGTTTATGCCTTTTAGTCAGAGGTGATGTACTAGTGATTTACTTCGCTAACTTTCAAATCACTGATATTTAACTACAAATATTATATTTTGAGATACCTTTAGTTTCTAACGTTTTTAGAAATTGCAGACTAGAAGCTTCACCAAGATTTTTAATCAATTATTATTTATTCTCGTTATTCTTTCTAGATTTTGCGTCAAAATATAAACTTTTTAAAATTAAAATATACAAGATTTTTAATGAGCGAAGTGAGCAGCATTTGGTAATTCTTTAATTGCTTGTCTAATGACATCAATACCAGTTTGTAGATCAGCTTCTTCAATGACTAAAGGTGGGGCTAATCTGATAATGTGATCATGAGTTGGTTTAGCTAAGATACCTTTTTCTTTCATTAATAAACATAAATCCCAAGCGGTTCTACCGTTAGCATGTTCTGGATCAATGACAATGGCTAGTAATAAACCTAAACCTCTAACTTCAGAAATAATACCGTTAGATTCAGCTTGGATTTTTGTCAATTCTTCTTTTAAGTAAGAACCTAATTTTTCAGCTCTTTCAGTTAAGCCTTCAGATTTAATAACATCTAAAGCAGCGATAGCAACTGCTGAAGCTAATGGGTTACCACCGTAAGTAGAACCATGAGAACCAGCTTCTAAACATAACATGATTTCTTTTGAAGATAAAACTGCAGAGACTGGTAAAACACCACCAGAAATAGCTTTACCTAATAAAATGATATCTGGTTTAACATCGGTGAAATGTTCATAAGCTAATAATTTACCGGTTCTACCAATACCAGTTTGGATTTCATCACAGATTAATAAAACATTGTGTTTTTTAGCTAAAGCTTGGATTTTAGAAATGTAATCTTTTGGTGGAACAACGATACCAGCTTCACCTTGAATTGGTTCTAATAAAATCGCAGCGATTTTATCACCTTTTTTATTTAAGGCATTTTCGATATCTTCATAAACACCGTATCTAATGACATTGTTTTCGAAAACTGGACCAACATTTGGTAAAAATGGACCAAATTTAGTAGTTGCATCTGGATCAGTCGACATTGAAATGATACCTAAAGTTCTACCGTGGAAATTACCTTCAGCAGCTAAAATGATAGCTTCATCAGAACTAATACCTTTCTTAACGTAACCCCATCTTCTTGCTAATTTTAAAGCAGTTTCAACGGCTTCAGCACCGGTATTCATTGGTAAAACCATTTCATAATTGAAAAATTCACAAACGTATTTGGCATATTCAGAGAACTTATCAGATGAGAAGGCTCTTGATGATAAAGTTAAGACTTGAGCTTGTTCGGTTAAAGCTTTAATAATTTTTGGGTGACAGTGACCTTGGTTAACAGCAGAATAAGCAGATAAAAAATCTAAATATTCTTTTCCTTCTGGATCCCAAACTTTAGCACCAGAAGCTTTGTGGAAGACAACTGGTAATGGGTGATAGTTATGAGCAGAATATTCACTTTCTAATTCAACAGTTTGTAATGATGATAAAGTCATTTTGATAAATTGGTTGCTTAAAAGAAAAGTTTTCAATATTTCAGTGAATTTATACCAACTTAATCGCTGTTTGTTGAACTTAACGGAGTTTTTCGCGTGAATTTGTTGTTAAGTGACAAATTAAGCGATTTTTATCATGAACTTTTCACGGTCACGTGGAAGTCACGTTTGAACAGTTTAATTTAAACGCATTGGTCTCCATTGAATGTTTTATTAGTCTTCTTTATTCATTTTATGATTCTCATGGACCTTTGGTTTGCTTAAGATTTTTTGTGTAGCAACATGCTTTAATTTCGACTTCTATTTCAAAGGCCACAATTCTGTGCCTCTTTTAACAGAGCGATTCTGTGTCTTCCAATATACAACCCACCTTTGTGGACAGTACCCAGTAGCCAGTGATAATAGAGTCTTAGTTTCGAGTTCCAAACATGACACCAAATAAAAGTAAGAATATGTGTAAAAACTTTTCAGGATTGGTTATCACTGGCATGCAACTGAATGAAATTACCAATTCAAGACTAGATTGAACTACTTCGGGCCATAACAGAAATACAGTCGATCAATGAGGTGGAATAGAGATACAGAATGCATTAAATTAAAATATTTTTACATGAGATGAGGTTCAATTTTCATTTTGGGTGTTTCTATGAATTTTAAAGTATTAGAGAAATAAGTAAAGAAAATATACAAAATATTATGACAGTGATATGAGAAAAACATGCATGTAGTTATTGTTCACCGTTGCCAACTTGGGGGTCACTTTACATTAACCAAGAATAATTTGTCACAACTTTACTTGGATAATTTCGGTGAATGCTTCTACATGTAACTTTAAGCAAAAAATATTTTTAGTTTATTCAAAACCAAAATCCCATTGGTCAAACTTAATAATATTTTCATTACATTCATACGTAAGTGATCGAATAGACAAACAGGTGTAATAAAGCAATTCTATTAGGTATCATTGAATCAATTCATTTAAAGTAGTTTGTATATTGAATTGAAACACTAGGTCAATTCGTAGCTTTCACAATTATTAAACTACAATATAAATGTTGGCACTTAATTTATGGAATCACACCTACATTTAACCCATGAAAAATATTAATTTCTGCATAGCTCCAAATCCCACAAATATGCAACAAAAAGATGTTACATTGCTTCTTAATTTTAAATGTACACCTTCTTTATAGCATAAATGTTAGATGAGATTCCTTCACAACATATATAAATAAGAAAGGGGTACCTCAAAATACTAGTTCCGCTCCATCAAATCAGTAAATCTGAACAATGCTTGCTCTTCCTGTCTTAATGGCTTTAGCAGCCTCAATCCAAACTGTTTCTGCTGATTGTGCTGACAATTATCAATGTCATGTTGCTTGTGGTGGTATGGCTAGAGATGCCAGACTCTGTGGTCCAGATCAAGCTACTTATGATGGTCCATACAATCATTCATGTTTATGTGACGCAGACTCTGAATTCATGGGCTACTTGGATTACTGCTTAAGTTGTGGTTGGTCATTATGGTCAGGGTATGGTAAATATTTAACATCTGCTTTAGCTGAATGTTCTTTACCAACTGAACCAACTGTTTCAAACTCTTGTACCGACTCTTCGGGCTCTTCTGATGATACCACTACTACTTCAACTGAAAATACTACTTCAACTGATGCGACACTTACCTCAACTGATGCAGGAACTACTGCCACTAAAGAGTCAACAGATGCTACCACCATCAGTACTGCTTCAACTGAGGCAAACAGTGGTACTACTTCCACCACTGAAACTACTACTAAATCAACTAAAGCCACTACTGAATCTACTCAAGCTAGTTCAGAATCTGCTTCTACCCAAGCTTCCTCGAGTGGATCAGACATCTCTACCTACTCTGGTTCTGGTTTGAAATTAACATTAAGCTCTGGCTTAATTGCAGTTGCTTGTGCTTTATTAGTTTAGACAAGTTTAGTAACACTAGTACTTCTTTAATTATTACTCTTGTAAGTCCCGTTCAAATCTTGTAATTTCTGATTAATTTACAAAACAAAAAAAGAATTTAGCATCAAAACACTATTGGTTGGCATACGGTTAAATATTCTAGCTTGAGATATCCCAACTTAAGATAAACTCAGTCAGTTACATCACACTGGTTAATATGTTAAAATCTTGTTCACGTGACTTCCGGATTAGGAAAGACAAAAATAAAAAAAAAAGGCACAAAATTAATTTTAAATTCTTCAAATTCAACTATAATTCATTAAATTTGCTTTAAATCCAGTTTAAAATGTCAGTCAAAAGACAATTAACACATTCACTCACCCAAGAAACCAATCAGAACGCGTCACCTTACTCAAATGAACTTCAAACAATGGGTATGAGAATAAGAAAAGCGATCAGTGATGGCTACCAAACTCCTGATAATTTACTTTCACAATTAAACAATCAACAAAGAGTGGAACAACAGCAGTCTGTATTCACAAGAGTTCCATTACCATCTAATGTTGTAACACCTCCTCTATTAAGTAATGCTACTTCTAGTATGTATTCCACTTATGGATCATCAAATTTAGAAGAATGGGAAAAGAACATCGAATCAAGATTGAACACAATTGGTGAAAACATGACACACAACAAGATAACTAAACGTAGTTTTGAAAGTTTTGATGAGGAATGGTGAAGAGATCTCTTTATCAGCAATGTCTCACTTACTTTTCATGCTTTAATGTCCTCTAAAATTAAAAAGAAATAAAAATTAAAAAAAAAAAAGAAATTTTTATGTGTTTGATATACTGACTTCAGTTCTTGTATTTGTTTATTTATATTATTAAAAGTCCTTTGTAGAAATTCAGTTTTATCTTCTCGTTTCTTTTTAGAAAGATTTTCCGAAAATTTTACTAATCTTTTTAACCACAAAAAAAGTTCATTGAAGAACCCAATGGAAGCGAAGCAACTCATCAAGGACCACTTCCTCAATCTTGCCGGTCCAGATCCAGAAGATGAACCTCCTTCTCCTGAAGTTTCTCCAACTATTCAATTCATTTCAACCCATGACACTTACTGGGAATTTTTTTTTAATAAACCACAAAGTGCTGCAGACATCTTTACAATCATAACAAAAGCTGATATACGATATGTTCGTGATGCTAACAGAACCAATTTTTTAACTTTTATCAGAGTTCTAGTGGATAGAATAGTTACAATACCCAAAATTTCAGGTTTCACAAAAAATCTCAATGATGTTAAAGTTTTATTAAATTCCATTAGATTTTTAACTTTATTGTTGCCAGTATTATATGAAGAAGAGAACGATGATTTGAAAAGCCTATTCTGGTCAACTAGCTTTGGTTTAGAAGAGATAAAGTTCAGAAATTTCTCGAATGATTCCAACCAAGCCACCGTTGGTACCTACTCATCTTCAACTACAAACTCAGAGTTAACAAATTCCAGCTTAAAGCCAAATATTGATGCCAAAATCTTATATTCTCCTCAATCCCTTAATGTTAACATTAATCAATCAAAAGTTGACTGTATGGGGGTTCAATTAATCAAAGTTTTGATTGAGTTGTTATTTTGGAGGGATTTTACTTTGGAAACAAATGAAAAAGAAGGGCAATTAACTTCGGACTTGAAAATAACTGAAGGGTTTGATTTAAAAATTTGGGAAGTTGGCATTGGTATGAATGGTAAATATTCTGTTCCAAATCCAAAAATTGATTCAACCAGATTAGAAATTTTAAGATTAATAATAACTTTATCTTCAAATGAGTTATACGTCACTTCAAATGAAATTGTTTCAAATGGTTCAAGATTCTTGTCAATTTTAGTTTCAACTTTACCAAGATTGAAATTCTTAACTTTTATCTGTTCTTTATTAAACTTGATTTGTAGATCAATTAAAGTTAATGAAGATATAAATGGTTTGAAATACACTGGCTCTATTTCACAAAATAAAAATGTTAGAAAAGAATTAGCAACCAATTGTTTGCATTTATTAACGATTATGTTAGTTTATCCTTTACCAGCAAACGATATTAAATTTCTATCAGATTTGAATATTTTCCCAGTGTCATCAGATTATCAAAAACCAATTAATTTAGTTCGTTCTTATTTGGGTAAATTACATAAAGAAAATGAATTAAACTTTATTTATCAATCCATTTTCCAGTTTTTAAATAAACCAATAGAATCTGCTATTGAAAATGAAGCTTCTCCATTCAATTTATTAACTCAAAAAGCAAATCCTTCAAACAATTATTTACCTCAATTATCAAGCTGGTCAACTGAGGTTGTTATGCTATTATGGGAATTTATTCAATGCAATAAAAACTTTAAAAAATTTATAATTTCAAAAAAATCAAATGAATTAATGATTACTTTATTATATTATTTAAAATATTATAAAAGTCAGCCAAAATTAAGAATGAACTTAATTAGAGTTATTAGCTTCTTATTTTTATATTTGACTGCTGATGAATCAATTTTGAAGAAATCATTATTACCCTTCAATAATAATTATTATCTCACAAAAATCCCAAGTTTTTATAGGTTAAGCAATCATCAGAATTCAATAAATTTAGCTTATAGAGATTTTTTGATAATTTCCATCTCAAATATTCTAACTAATTTGAATGAGTTTGATGATTTACTAACTCCAACATTTTTTGAATGCTTGTACAACTTAATCCCAATCAATTCAAAAGGAGAAGATTTGAAAATCAAAGCCACCTTATCATATCATTCTTGTTTAGCTATCATGAATGTTGTTTCAACTTATGCTGCTTCATCTCAAATTTTATTAAAAGATCCCTTAAAATTAGACTTGTTTACCTTATTATTAAGATCAATAACAAACTCAATATGTCGCTATTTCAAAGAATCAAGAACTTTAATGTATTTAATTTTAAAACATGAACAGTTATTTCAAAATCTGCTAAAATTATTAGAAGATTATAAAATAGAAAGTGAATCAGAAAATTTAATTGATGATAATAGCGATATTCAGCCTTATACCCCTTCTTTAGCTCCAAGTTCAGTTCCTGGAAATACTCCTCAAATCGGAACACCCCAACAGCCTTCAACCCCTGTCAATGAGCGTTCTGAACCTGATTATAATTCAAACACACCTGACGACAGAACTCAAGATGGCGATACCGATGATGATTCAAATTTAGAAGTTGACGAATTTGGTGAATGCTTGAGGCCAAAATTACCGGTTGGTATGTCAGTTAAAGCAAAATCAAAATTACCAATGGATGTTCCACTGATTAAAAATTGGTCGGGTTATAAATCTTTAACAATTTTATTAAAATTGATCAAATTAATCAATGAACAATTAAAATTAGATTTGAATTCAAGCACTTCTTCAAAATTTGAAATTATGGAGATTTTAATTAAAATTGAAAATCTAAAACCTTTATTGGATACACAATTTTTCATTTATTTACCTTCTGAATTCAAGCATGATTTTGAACCATTGAAATTCCATTGGAGTGAATTATCATTGGGTTGGTATTCATCAATTTTATGGAGTGAAATCTACTTATCAAATAATATAATTTCATTACAAGCAATTGAACAGCAAGCTTCTTTAAATTCAGCAAACTGGTTTTCAAGAAAGTCATCAAGTTATTCGATCAAAGACGTTGCGTCAAGCTGGGGTTTCCACTGGAGAACTCAAAATTCAAATTCTTCACCAGCTCCAAATCCGAAAAATCTATACGCAACTACCTTAGCAAATTCAGAGGCTTTAAATGATCAATTTGTCTTTGATATCGGTCTTCTAACTCTAAACATATGGCATGGTACTTCAGTTAAATTGTTTAAAATCAGAAAAGACTCAAATAATCAAGTCAACGCTTTAAGCGATCTAATGAAAAAATTTAAAATAATAACAGATAATACCACAACTAATAATACCAATAATAACAATAATAACAATAATAATAACCCTCATAATGGAAGCACTGGAAGCTTAAATTCCCAAGGTGTTAATCCTAACAGATTGTCAATTTCTGGAACTTCACCTTATACTTTAACACCAATTAATTCCAGACAAAGCTTTGGTACTCCAAGAAATAGTATTGCTGGTCCACCAACTGGTGTTGGCCTCAATGAACTAAGTAGAATCAGTTCAAGACATAGTTTAATTTCCAATCATGATTAGATAAAAATAAAATATTAAAAAAAAATCCATGGCATTCAAAAAGATGTTCATAATTAATGAAATATATGATTAAACATAGAGAATTACAACCACAAAATATTATCGTAAATATCATTATATATTAAAATTGTTCATAACATTAATTAGTTCTATCTAATTGTAAGATTAACTGTCTTCCTGGAATAGCAGGATGAGCAATTGAAATTTTTGAATTGTTTTCATCCAACAGTTTAACATCTTTACCAGTTATAATTTGAACTGGATCAAATTTTTCGAAGCCTTCTAACTCATCATAGCTTAAATTAAAAATTTCAACAATATCATTACCAATGCAAATTAAAAATTCATCTTGAATTGAAATTTTAATACATTTGAATTTAAATGGAAAAATAAACTTATCAGAAATCAATTGACCAATTGTATCTATAACCATTGCAAAAGTATCATATATCAAATAGAACTGTGGTCTATTTGGAACCTTAACCATTTTTAATGGTTTACAGTTGCCAGCATTTAAATTTTTCTTAATTAATTCAATTTCAGTTTTGGGTTTTTTTGTAGATTCAATGAATTTGGGTATTAATTGAGATTCATTTAAAACTTGAAATGTTAAAATTTCAAACCCTTTCGAGGTGTGTAGCACAAACATTGAATTGAATATTGAGATATCATAACAGTCATTTGGAATTTGAAATTTTTTATATAATACAAATGATTCAAATTTACCAAATTGATTGAAAATTGGCGAAAACACTTTAAATTTTGGTCCTGCAATTGTTGATTGGATCTGGGACTTTAAAACAAATAGTAAGGTTGTATTATAATAATTACCAATTTTAAACCATAAAACTCCATGTTTTGATAATCTCTCCCCAACAATTGCGCCCTCTTGATTTAAATCATAATAGTTTAATAATAATGACACAATTGTGAAATAGTACAAGCCCTTGTCAGAGGCTAAAATCAATAAGTTTTGTAATTGAGCTACTTGAGAGATCTTTGCCAAATCTAAAACTCTTTTCCAGCCTCTTGGATTGTTAACTTCAGTCATGAATAAACCAAATTGTAAACCCAAGATATGATAAGATTGGTTTTGAAAATGAATTGTTGTAGCACTTAATACCTCACTGACCATAACAGGTCTTGAAATACTCAAACCTTGAAATTGCTGCTCAATTGAAGTTTGAAAACTTTTCAAAACTAAATCGATATTTGAGCCAGGTACACATATTGGTAATTTTTGCGGTTGTTGGCCATCAGGATATTGGAATTGATCTGATAAGATATTAATTTGATAAGGTTCAGTGGAGCTTGATTTACCTTTTGTTTGTTTAACTCTATTAAATGACTGTATCCAAGAATCTCTTTCATTTAAGCTTTCTGTATAAAATTTATAAGATAAATTTTGACCTGAATGTCTAATTGAGAATTGATAATCAGTTTCACTTTCACTATTTGATTCAGTTGGGCTTGTAATTTGCTGGGGGTCCTTTGTTTCGATTTGTAAAAATTCAATTGGAATTGGCTTTTCAATGATTCTAAGAGTTCTATCACGCTGTGCATCGGTTATTAATAAATAATTATCTAATAAAATAAGCAAGTTTACAGTGGAAGACCATTTATCTTTTCTCGTAACCATGCCTCTTTTAATAATTTTTCTGTTTGGTTCAAATAATTTTAGATCAATCTCTATAATATTATTTCTCCAAACTAATTGCCTTGATAAAATTTTTAATTCTCTAGATTCTAAAACAAGACCTTGAGTTTCATTAATTTTTTTATTCAAGTTTGCAACTGCTTCAATTGCTAAGTTCAAACAATGATGGTCTTCATCACTTTCTTTTGTTCTTTTTAAAACACTATCCAAAACTAAGGCTAAAGACTGGGTATGACCAGAGAACCCAGAAAAGAAAATTCTATTGTGATCTAAAGCAGAAGACATGACAGAAGGGTTTGAATCTAACTCCACTAACCATTGGCTAAACCTTGAATTTTTTGATTTCTCATATTTAATCAATTCTCTGACAGAGGCCATTTGTTCGGTGTATTTTAAATATTGAACAGTACATAATTTTGACCAATTCAAGAAAATTTCACCAATTCCTGAAATAAATTTCCCTTGGGTATTTAATTTGTGAATTAAAGGTTCTAGAAGATGCTTCTTGTGAATTTCAATTAAAGGTTTGACAGAATTAAAAGCATCATTATAAAATCTCGAAATATCTGGTAGTAATTGAGGCTTTGTATTTTTGAAAGATTGGCCATAAATTTTAACTTGAATTTCACCAAGTTTAATAATATTCTGCTGTTGTCTAATTAATTCAAATATATGACTTTGCTTTTTAACTTCATTTGAATCTAATTCTAATAAATCTTGTGAAGTTATATTCCAATAAGAAATCCATTCGCCTAATTTACCATTAATCGATTCTTCAGGAGGAGCTTGAGGAACTGGGGGTTTTGAAATTAATAGAGGACAACGTGATGAATAACATTGATAGGAAGTTATTGGGTTTTTCACATGGATATAAGAATAACAAGGAGTTAAAGCAGGTAGAACACCTAGAGTTTTGACATTACTGAAGAAATGAATGTTATCATTTTCATCAATATAAATTGAATTTTGTCTTTCAAATGACAGTAATATTGAATTTACGTACTTATCTAATTGGAATGATCTTATGTTTGAAATATGATGATTAATTAAATTCTTTAAGGACTTTTTATATTCTGATTGTGTCACAACTAAGCCGTCTGACCACTCTTCAGTTAATTTTACCGACCAACTAAATATTTCTGATAAGAGATAAATGTTGGGACATTCATTCAAATGATTTGTTTTTAAAGATCTTGCAGAGAATGGCAAAGTTGGTAAAACGACATCTTCATTAATTTCAATTAGTGGTGGAACTGGAGGTAAATTTTTATTTAAAACTTTATTAATCATTCTAGTATTTGGAGCAGGTATGTCATCTAAAGAAGGTAAATTAATAACTTCCATGTTTGAAGATTCATTTGAAGATTCACTTGGTTCTTCAATTCTATGAGAATCATCGAAGATATTTTCTAAGATTTCATTATCATCTTCTTCTTGTTCCTCGTCATCATCAGTATCAATAACATTTACGGAGTATTCAGATCGCCAGCTTGTTCTATGGTCGTAGTAAGTTTTGTTTGGGGAAGTTGAGGGAGAGAAATTTTGATGTAAAGAATTTCTTGAAGGTCTCGATCTTGGGCCATAAAGACCACCTTTAGATGGAGAAGGAGAATTATGCTGTGATCTTGAACTGTTGTTTCTTTCAGAATATGATGCAGGTGAATAAAGTGAATTTGGAGTTAATTGAGGAACATCAGGTAAAGCAGAAATAGGAGAATTTAATAAAATATTTGAATTATTCTGCAATTGAAAAGTGGTTCTATCTGGTGAGATTCTTAAGGAAGGTGAAACGTTAAAATTGGGAGTGGGACTCGTGGGTATATCACTTGGTGTTAATTTTCTGGAAAAGTAGTTTTCTCTTGAATCAATTGGTGAAGAAGCAAATTGATCATATCTACCAGAGCTTGATGGAGAATAAGTTGGATAAGGAGCCTTGTAAACTTGCGGAACAGCAAATTCTGGGTTCAATTGTTCTTCTTGCAATTGAACATTTAGATTTCCAGTTGAAAATCTTGAAGGGAACTCTCTTGGTCCATGTAATCTTGATTGATTTGGTAATTGGGAATTCATTGTGGAAGATGATATTGAATGTCTCATACTTGGATGTATATGTTGATCAATGATTTCTTGGGGTGGTCTTTCTGGTAGTGGAGGGCCTGGATGACCTGGATATATTGTAGGTGGATGTAAATTATGTGTTTGAATATGTAAATTGGACGCAGCTTGGTTGTACCTTACTTTCTGAAGTTCAGCAAGAGACTCCACCGGATCCATGTAACTTCCTACCGGATAAGGCCTGGACCCTTGGTTGTCCATTGCAATTGATTCTGTTTATTATTTTAATTTGTTTGTTTTGATTTTGCTCTTCGTATAAGCCAATATTCGAATACGGTAAATCCTAACACCAAAATATTGATTACAAATGATTATATAATGACCGGAAGAACCGACTGTCAGTCGGAATTTCCCATCCGCGAAACCTTCCAAATCCGGTGATTTGCTGTAAAAATTGATAAAAAATTACAAATTCAGAAGAGTCAAAATTTCGCATGAAAGATTTTAAAAGAATTTAACAGAACTGATAAGGAAATAAACGGTAAATACTCAAATTCAATTGGCTGCATATCAGTATTCCCGTCTGAGCCTATTTACAATTCCCCGTAGGCAGTCCAACGTACAAACCGTCTGTAAATACTCAACCTCATCGCTTATATAATCCAGCCGTTTCTTTTTCATGCGGTACGAAAAAAATTTTTTTAATATATAAACAGAGAAAATCCAGAATATAAATTTTTCCTTTTTTCTGGCAATCTGGCAAAGAGTCGCCCTAAAACTAGATCTTTTTAATAATAATAATGTCATTCAAAAACCCTGCTCAAGCACTTGAACACTTAAAAGAATATAAATCCAAAGATGGTTTATCAGTCCATGAATTAATGGATTCTAACATTAGAGGTGGTTTAACCTATAATGATTTTTTAGTTTTACCAGGTAAAATTGAATTTCCATCTTCCATTGTTTCATTAGATTCAAAATTAACTAAAAAAATTACTTTAAGAACTCCATTCGTTTCATCTCCAATGGATACCGTTACTGAATCTGAAATGGCTATTCATATGGCTTTATTAGGTGGTATTGGTATCATTCACCACAACTGTTCTGCTGAAGATCAAGCTGAAATGGTTAGAAAAGTCAAAAAATACGAAAATGGTTTCATTAATGATCCAGTTCTTTTAAGTCCATCAATGACTATTGGTGAAGTTAAACAATTAAAAGAAGAATTAGGTTTTGCTGGTTTCCCAGTTACTGGTAAGTTTACTAACATGAATCTTTTAATTAATTTGAGATAATTTGCTGGTGGTTTTATCATGATGATTAAACTTTTCAATTATAACTTTCGTTCTACCGACTGTGATCAAACGATCTTGAGGAGAAATTTTACTCTGATTACTATTTCAAATTAATTTAAAGAGTCATTTATTGAATTATATACTAACTCATTTAGAAAATGGTAAAATCTCTTCCAAATTAGTTGGTATCATTACTTCTCGTGATATCCAATTCCACGAAGATTTAGAATCAAAAGTTTCAGATGTTATGACCACTGAATTAATTACTGCTCATCAAGGTATTGATTTAGCAGGTGCCAATGAAATCTTAAGAAAGTCTAAAAAAGGTAAATTACCAATTGTTGATGATAACTTTAACTTAGTTTCTTTATTATCAAGAACTGATTTACAAAAAAACTTAAACTACCCAAATGCTTCTAAATCTGATATTACTAAACAATTATTATGTGGTGCTGCTATTGGTACTCTACCAGCCGACAGAGAACGTTTAACTAAATTAGTTGAAGCTGGTTTAGATGTTGTTGTTTTAGATTCATCTCAAGGTAACTCCATTTTCCAATTAGACATGTTAAAATGGATTAAAGAAACTCATCCAGATTTACAAGTTATTGCTGGTAATGTCGTTACCAGAGAACAAGCTGCTTCTTTAATTGTTGCTGGTGCCGATGGTTTAAGAATCGGAATGGGTTCTGGTTCCATCTGTATCACTCAAGAAGTTATGGCTTGTGGTAGACCACAAGGTACTGCTGTCTTCAACGTCACTCAATTTGCTAACCAATATGGTGTCCCATGTATTGCTGATGGTGGTGTTCAAAATATTGGTCATATTACCAAAGCTATTGCATTAGGTGCTTCCTGTGTTATGATGGGTAGTATGTTGGCTGGTACTACTGAATCACCAGGTGATTACTTCTACAGAGACGGTAAACGTTTAAAAACATACAGAGGTATGGGTTCTATTGATGCTATGCAAAAAACTGATGTTAAAGGTAATGCTGCAACTTCAAGATATTTCTCAGAATCTGATGCTGTTTTCGTTGCTCAAGGTGTTAGTGGTTCTGTTGTTGATAAAGGTTCTGTTAAGAAATATATTCCATATTTATACAATGGTTTACAACATTCTTGTCAAGATATTGGTATTAAATCGGTCCGTGAATTACAAGAACTTTCTGATTCTGGTGAAATCAGATTTGAATACAGAACTCCATCAGCTCAATTAGAAGGTGGTGTCCATAACTTACATTCTTATGAAAAACGTTTATTTAAATAGATTGTTCGAAGATTTTTAAATGACATTGAAAAGATATTATGACCCTTTTCATGACATATTTATATTATTATATTTTGCTTTAATTTTTAATAAAAAGTTATATCAATAGGGTTTCCGTAGATATATTTTTGTTTTACGAATCATAACGCTTATTTAATTGATACTGAATTATTGAAACAGATCTTTATCTACTTGTGAAATCTAGTGAAAATTTTTTTCACTACAGTTGAATATGAAATTACAAATGTGTTATTTTTTGGTGTACAAGAACTAATTAAAAAATTTAAACAGTTTCTAAAACTTCATCTTTGTAACCAGAAGCAACTTTTTTACCTTTTTCTTCAGTGGCTTCACCGTGTAAAGCTAATAATGAACCTAAATCGAATTTTGGTTGTTTTAATAATTTAACTTTTCTAATGTGAACATTTTGTAATGGGAAAATGTGTTTAGTAGCTTTTTCAATTTCACGACCAATAACTTCTGGGATTAATTTAGAAGTTAATTGAGCTAAAGTTGAGTTTTGAACTTCTCTGGTGATGATTTCAGTGATTTGTTTTCTGATAGCTCTAATGTGAGATGATTGAGCGTAAGTGGTTTTTTTAATTTGATTAGCTTGACGTTTAGTGAAAGCAATACCAAAAACTCTGACAATGTAATCATCAGAAGTTTTAACAGTAACGTTAGCTTCAATCAAAGTTTGCCATTTTCTAACTAATGATCTTAATTTATCTGAAGTAAAATCTAAACCATGGAAGTTGGTTAATAAATTTTTACCTTGAACTTCATCAACTCTTAATTTAACGTTTCTGAAAGCATAGTCTTCAGAACCTTGTAAGTCAGCTAATGAAACTTCAACGATACGGCCTTTTAAACCATCAGCAGCGTTTTTTAAACCAGTTGATTTGTTAATTAAAGTTTTACCAACATTTCTGTTTTCAAAGGTAGAAGGAGCTTTGATATCAAACCATTCTTTTCTGGTGAATGGATCAACAACTCTCTTCTTTAAACCTTTTTTACCTTTGGACAATCTCTTGTTTTTACCAACAGCCATCTTGTGTTCTTTAGGTTGTGTGTTGTATTGTAAATTGTTGAAATTTAACAAATTAAATTCACCGTTTGCGTCGCACCAATGCCGCCTAACCTTTTTTCGCTGAAATTTTCTTGTTTTCGCGAATTTTTTTGTTTGTATCCTGAACGGTTAGGGACGCATTCACAATTTTAATGGTCACACACCTGAACATTCCACTTGTGGTTTTTATTTAGTCACCTGATTAGGGCTATAATGTAAACAAAAGATCGTAAATTAATCTAAGTTGAATCTTCAATTAATTCTTGCTAATGTCACAACCTCCTGTTCCACCACAGCATTTTCAGGAGATCAGAAACTCGTATGTATTATATATATATGTATATAATTCTCTAACACTTTAGTGTCACTATTAAAGTAGCATTCTTGGGTGATTCTCAAGTTGGTAAGACCTCTTTAATGGTTAAATATGTCAATAATGACTATTCACCAATATATAAACCTACAAAAGGTGTGGCATTTATGGAACGAAACATACAATCAGGCACCACAGATGTTAAGTTCAGTATTTATGATCTTGGTGGTGATAGACAATTCGAAGAGATGTTATCACTGACAACAGATGATGCAGTTGCGATTGTATTTCTATTTGATTTATCAAATGAAGAAAGTTTTAATAATCTGCGTAAATGGTATAATTTGGCAAGATCAACCAATAAAAATGCTTTGCCAATTGTTGTTGGTACGAAATATGATTTATTTATTGAAACTCCAAAAGATTACCAAGAGTTAATTCAAAGAAAAAGTATTGAATTTACAAAATCAATTGGTGGTTCTTTGATCTTTACATCAACAAGTGACTCAGTAAATGTCCAAAAAGTTTTTAAAGTCTTAATCTCAAAAGCTTTTGATTTACAAATAAGTATACCAGAAATCACAAATGTTGGCGAACCAATCTTATTATATAACTTACAATAACTAATGACACTCTATTTTATTCGTTTATTTGTTCCACTAAGCTCGCAAAGAATCTTAATGAACTTTCTTTTTTAAATACTGAAGTTATATCTTCAACTGGTATATTTAATTTGACCATTGAATTTCTTTCGGTTTTGACATTTTGTTGTAATACAATGCCTGCCTCTATCAGTTCATTAAGAACAAAATTAAAACCTTTAGACCTAATGATAAAGTCCTCATATAAAATATCTAAAATGTTCTCTCCTTCAATGATGAACTGGGTACTATCTTTTGCAGAATTTAAAATAATTATATTTTTCATCTCATCAATAACTGATCCCAGGGTATTTTCTGCTAATCCTGTTTTTCTAACCCTTGCTAATATACTAACTAATATTAATTTACCCACAAATGTTAAATGTAAAATGTAATTGGAAACTGGTGAACTTGTTGTTTCACTGATTGCTCTATTAATATGTTGAGGTAAAACAAATATGTCTTCTTTTGATTCATGATTTTCTTTTGATATTTCAATAGCCCTTTTGATAATCTTTAACGCCCTTCTTGCATCACCACTAACTGATGCAACTCTTCTTGATGCATATTCAATTGAATCTTTCTTAATTTTAATATTGTCATGCTCCAAATATTTTAGTTTGGATTGAATGATTTTAATTAAATCTTCATGTGAATAGCCAGGAAATGGAATTCTAGCTAGACCCAATCTTGATGATGTCTTATTAGTTAAAAGCCTTTCTGGTAAATCCATGGTATTTGCCACGGCAAGTAATATTAATTTTGAGTTTTCGTATGTTGGCCAATTGAAAAAATTATATAAAATTGATTGATTTGATGTTGCAATTTGATCCAACTCATCTAATAGAACAACTAATGGTATTTCGGATTTGCCTAATTTAAAATAATCTTCTAGCTGTCCTGACAACCCATTCATTGGCACTTTCGTAGTTGCTATTTTATTCCATAATGCTTCATATGCAGATTGTGGTGTTATCATTTTTAAACCATTTATTTCAAGGTACTCAAATTTTGGTATATTCGATATTTTAGTTTGTTTGTGTAACTGTTTAACAACTTCTCTAACTGTAACAGTTTTACCTGTACCTGGTGGCCCACTGATATATAACGATGTACCTGATGATAATTCAATTGCAGATTCTAATGTATAATAAATTTCAGTGAATTGATCTTCACGACATGGTAATTTTTTACTAATTTCATTTGGCTCGTATTCATCATCAGATCCTTCTTTTGCATCCTGAACTAATTCAGCAGTTAGAGACTTTGGCCCTTTATAGTATTTCTTATGAGAAAAATATTTTGGTTTGCCAATACTTTCATTGGATTTGTTATTTTTAAAACCAATCTCTTCATCACTTGAAAGTTTTAATTCCTCATCACTTGAATCGCTTAAGTCACTCGCACCTGTATTTAAATTTTTTACCCCTAAATCTTCATCAGAAGAAACATTGACACCAACCTCAATAGAATCATCAGATTCATTATCAGATATGACCATTTCTTTTAATCGTTTTCTCTCTTTCTTGTTTCTTAATCTTGTGCTTACTCTTGAAGCTGGCTTTTGAACTTTTGTAGCTCTCAATCTTGGCTCTGTTGAAGTTATGATTGCAACTTGTGAAACTAGTTCACTCTGTTCAACTGAGTTTTCCTTCTGAATATAATTCGACTTAACTATATAACTTCTTAAAAATTCAATCTGTGATTGTGAATCTTTGATAAAGCCTTGCTTGATTGAATTGAAATCTATTTCTTCTGTATATGTTTTATAATAAGTGTCATAACCTCTCCTACAAGTAAATGTTGTATCACTATTTGAAGCATCAATAGCGACTTGATTGAAATCATTAAAATTAACCACATTTGCCCTCTCTATAATATTTGCTACAGAGATCTTATCTAGAGTCCCTGTTATGAATAATTCTTGATTAACTGATCCAACTGGTGGATCGACAACTTCTGATAATCTCATGAAATAAGCTACATGAATGACAACATAATCATCTGTACCCATGCTTATATTTGCAATCAACACTACAGCAGGAATATCCTCCCCTTCATCTGTGACCAGCAACGTGTCACCGGTCTTAATCTCTAATTCATCTGACTCTCTAGTTAATATTAAATCCTCATTACCCTTCCTCACCCGACCACTCGCAACTTCATCCAAATTAGCTTCATTGAACCAAAGCTTCCACCCTTCGAATTTGGACTTGGTAGATGCCATAAGAGCTTGAAATCGATCGGATCAACCAAAATTGGCTTGAAACTGAATTCCTGTTTACATTTTCAACCTCATCGAGATTACTTAAGCAAAAAAGGTCTAAATGAATTTAACCTTTAAAAACTTTTAAATTTAAATTATTAGAAGTACAAAGGGATCATAGCTGGTCTGGAGATGTTACTGTCTGCTCGTTGGGAGAAGTTAGGAAATAACCCGGTACTTCAGAGGGTGAAGTTGGAGCTGAGAGAAGCTCAGTCCAATTTGAAGGAGTATTATTATAGACAATTACAACATCCAAAAGGATTCTTATTAAAGGTTGCTAGGTTTACTACTTCCATATATACAATATTTGTAATTTTGGGGATACTAATAATGCAGTCAGAGAAAGGTAATAATTCCATGCCTGTTGTGGTGCTGGATACTTCAACTGTGGATATATTTTCAGGTCTATATGAAACTGTTGGTAATACATTAAACTCAGGAGAATATGGTCAAACGTTATCAACTTCTCAAATTATTGCTATAACGAATGTCACGACTTCAATGCTAATGGATACCCCAGATTATATAAGTTCAGGATTATTTAATACCTGCTTACATTTTACTTATCATTGGAGAGATACTCATCAAAGTGGTAATAGTGGTAACAGTAATAGTAACAGTGATAGTGATAATGATAGTGATAATGATAGTGATGCTAGTGGTGATAATTGGAACAAAGCAGAAACGTTGACTACAACAGAGAGTAAGGCTGCAGATACTGATTCAACTTCCACTAGTGATAGTGCTGATAATGATCAGAATAAGGACACTGTCAACTATAATTCTAATAACTTACCAAATGGAGCACAACGAGTATCTCCATTAGATACATCGGCAAATACTTTAATAACTACACGAATAGACTGTTTAGAAGGTTCACTTTATGATTATCGTGGGCTTTTAACAGATAATTTTGAAGTTTTGGCAAATATATTATTTTCTGAAAGTATATCAGTTTCAACAGAGGCCCAGGAAGAGGCTACAGAATTGTATGAAGAATGGAGAAAACCAAGAGAAGCAATTTTAAAGTCATCGGTTATTTCGATAATAACAGTTTGTATCACACAATTTTTATTTTTTTTATTTTCTATAGCTTATTATATTTTGAAGAAAAAAGAAATCAATGAGTCAAGATTAAAAGCTATTGAAAATTTTTTGGGGATTAATTCAATTATAATCTTTTTAATTTGGAGTTATGCAGCATTTTCAATGGTTCTGGTTTTGAATGAATTTAAAACGAGAATTTATGGTGAATTATCAAATTTCAAAATCGCCTTACATTTAAGCACGGCATATTTCACATTATTATGGTCAGTCTTTATATCTACGTTAATTTCAATGGCTTGCTGGACAATGCCAATTTGGTGTCAAACACTTCCTGATTTATATGATGACGAAGAAGATTCAAGAGATTTATATAAATTGAATGAATCAGATAAATTAGTTTTTTCATATTCAGATACTGATACATTTGATGGTAAAACTTTTACAATTCCAACATTATCATTAAGCAGTTCCAAATATGGATTTTCATTTGACGATGGAGATGATGACCTACCAAGGTCTTTATTAGATGGAACAGAAGGATTGATTGATGTCCCATTTAAGCATTATGATAAAAATTGTGGTAAATCTAGAATCTTATAATTATTTATTTGTGGGTTTTTTGTTAAAATATAAAAATTGTGGTTTTTATAAAAATTGTAGAAACCTTTACACAAAAATGAATCCATATCATAGATCCAGTAGCAGAACCAGAAATTCTGGAGAAAGCATCAATAGTGCTGAAGATAATCCATTCGTTTCAAATGAAGTTAAATCAAATAAGCCCATCTTTTTAGCAGCCCATTCGTTTATGAAATATTCAAATCCAACAACTATAAGTACAAAAGAAGAAGAAGAGTCACCAACTAAATTAAATGAAAAGTTTGAAAGTATTAGAATTCCGTTCAGTTCTATGAAAGCGAATTCCATATTATCATTGCCAATCGGGGGGGAAACTGCATTTAAATCTGCTATTGAAGAACCCGAAGATGAATATAAAAACAATTATGCAGAATATGCAGATGCTTATGCAGAACCTAAAAATAATGAATTAGAAATTAAAGATGAAGGAAAATTTGGAATTGAATTAAAAGATAATAAGATTGAAAAAAAGATTAATTTCAAATTCAATCTAGTTATAATTCTAATGTTATTGGTTTTAATAATTTTAACAACAGTTTTATCAAGTTTTCCTGTTTTTACATGTAATGATTCAAATAGAATTTGTTTGCCACAATTAACAATCAAATTGACAGATAAATCATCAGCTGCAAAGACTGCATTATTAACTGTTAGAGAGGCTTTGAAAGTTTTATCATATTTGGCAATTGATTTTGGAGATAATGATAATGAAATTATAAATAAAAGTCTTGATAGTTATTATGAAAATAAAGTCATCGATGCATTTAGTGTTAATACTATATATGAATTGAACTTTTTAGGATATTGTCGACTAACAAATAAAGATTTAAAATATTTTTGTATGAAGAGTTATGGATTTGATTTATTATCAGTTTTTGTCAGAGATGCTGGAGTTCAATTAGGAGAATTAACCAAGACCAATTTATCTATAATGGGAGATAGTTTTGCAATTGCGTACGAGTTGGCAATAAATGGGTTTAATAAATTAGTTAATAAAGAAGGAGGTAATAATGAATATATTAATTGGGCAATTTTATTAGAGAAATTTTCTAAAGGTTTAGGGTTTTTAAGTTTGACACAATTTATATTTGATAACATATTAATTTTATTAATAATACTGATATTGGCTGGGATTAAGTATAACTTTAATAAATTGATTAAGGTGAATATATTAATAATTACAATAATTGGATTTTTAAATTTGCTGAATAGCTTTTTAATATCGTCATTAACATTAGAATATATTTTGAAATTAAAAGAATTGAGTGAAAGTGTCGGGATAGCCGATGTCACTACAGGTTGGGGATTTGTTATGATTTGGATCTCATTTTTATTTCACTCAATTGAACTAATCTTTATTATTCTAATTGC
Organism: Millerago galiae; assembly: GCA_030568845.1. NCBI lineage: Eukaryota > Fungi > Ascomycota > Saccharomycetes > Phaffomycetales > Phaffomycetaceae > Millerago > Millerago galiae. The sequence continues at coordinate 61,331 of JAJMIZ010000008.1, read as the reverse complement.
AAATTTATATAGAAAAGAAATCTTATATTAGACCACAATTTTTAATGTAGTACTGAAAAAACCCTTCATTGAACCAGATAATTGACAGATTAATGTATGTATGATCTAGAGAATAGAGTACAGTCTTTGGTTAGTAAAAGCAAGATTCGGTGAAATATTTTGGTAGATGTGGAATGATGTAATTTTCCTAATCTAAAAAATAATTGCTGGTTCTAAAATTAGCAGGCCGCAGAAGCTCGCGAATTTATGACGTTGCTGGCTACCGTTAATTAACGCAAAATTGTCTCAATGACGTTTGATCTGATTCGTGTGAACCATATAATTTTTTTTCTTTGTTTTGATCATATTTAAATATTCTCAGATCCAGGATTTTCTCTCTCATTTTCAAGTTTATATCAAAATGGTTTCAATTTCATGTTTTAGATTCTCATGGGTTTCAATACCTGTAATATTGCTCATCGGTGCTGTTGTTTTAGGTTCATTGGCTATTGGTGGTTCAACTGACAACATCCCTGTCATCAAAGATGTCTATTTATTCAAAGTCGATTTATCAAATCTAAATGTACAAACTGCATTAAATTTAACAAGTTCAGAATACGACTCTGAGAGTGTTTCTGAGGTGTTATCAGAACTAGGCATTAGCGAAATTTATTCGTTTGGTTTGTGGAGTTATTGTAAAGGTGATGCTACAAATAGCACTAATTTTGACGTGACTTATTGCTCAGACCCTACACCTTTATACATCTTTCAACCTTATGAAATCATAAAATCTGTATTAGATGACATTTCAATCCAATTACCACAACAAGTTCAAGATTATTTTACAATTGCTGAAAATACCATTAAATTAATTTTCATCTGTGCAATTATTGGTGTTTGCCTTGCTTTTATAACGCTGATCTTCACTTTGATTTCATATTGTTCAAAGGTTATAAGTTGTATATCTTTGATCATTGGTATATTGAGTGCTGTTGCTTTGATTTTGGCAGCTGCTGGTGCAACAGGTGTTTTCTTGGTTTTACAAAATTATTTTCAAGATGCAACAGAGTACGGTATTGATGCTACTTTAGGTAACAAGTACTTCTATGCATTTATTTGGACATCAGTCGGTGCTACTATTGTTGCTACATTATTCAACTTCTTCGCTATTTGTTGTGGACGTACAAAAGCAAAAAAGCAATCTTACGACCCTGATGCTGTTCCAATGATGGTTTACCAAGAAAAATCTGTATATTAATTAATTTAGTCATTTCCATAATTTACGCTTTGTAGCCTATAATGTAACCAACACGTCATTTGGTGAATAAACTATTTTCCAATTTAATGAATTGATGCATTCCGAATTCCCTTTAGTATTTATTATATTTTCATCAACAACTAAATTCGAATTAAAACCTAACCAAGAACCCCAGACGCTTCTTGCTGATAATGATGCAGGTTGTGATGGTGGTTGTCCTGCGACTGCAACTTCAGCAGTCTCACCTAATTTTGTCTTACCAGACTCATCAAATCTAATTTTACCAGAAATATTTATTATTAAAGTACCTGTACCAGGTATTGGATGGAAATCAATCGATGTTAATGAATGCTGTGTCAATGGGAACTTCAACCATGTTTCTTGAAATGCTAATTTACCTCCTATTGGGTTACCATTCAATATCACTGGTGATTCAGCTTTTAATTGTGGTAAAAATGTTGATTTATATTGCTCAATTTGAGTTTGTTGCTGATACTGTTCGTCTAAAGTTGCAAAAAGATCTTTAATAATCTGCTCAAGAACTGTTCCTATCCATTTGTTAGTACTAATATCCTTCTATTATCTCATTTAACTTACCTGGATCGACCATCTTTAAATTGTTACTGAGAGAAAAATAAAAAAATTGAAAAATTGAAAAAGTTTGATAATCCACTAATTAGGAAATTACTTCATTGAGTTATTCACGTGATAATAATAGTAAACAAGGTCCTTTATATAAAAGATATTTTGAACACTAAACTATGGATGAAGTTTGAAGATTAATCAAGCTAATCAGCTTCTCAAACAGCCTGTTCTTTTTTCTCTACAGAAAACTTAAAAAAACATCCAAAATTAAGACCAAACTCTCAGTCTTATAGCTAGGCCAAAAACGCACAATCTAAATACATTTTTTGATGCAATTAGCTCAAATAAAAGCTCAGCAAACCTCTACCTCTGTGTGTTTTTTTTTTTTTGATCTAATCGTATGCCTGTTAGAAGCTGGTATAGTTATGATATCAGGCTTCAGTACGATCTTCATTCCAAAAAATTCTAACAATTTAAAAGATTAAATTGATTATGGTTATCATTACAATTTAACAGTTTCATTAGAAACAAATTAAGCTTATGCTATGCTGCTTGCTTCTTTTACGCTGTTACTAATATTATTTGTTTGAATTTAATCCTACATATGAAGAATCTGTTTATTATTATGGGGAATTTATGGTAAGGAATTTGATTACCAAAGTGAATTGAGGCTATTTGGTATTCTTGCATTACATTCATTTTTGACCAATCTACGTGTCAAGGAAGAAAATTGATATGTTCAAGTGAACAAGATACAACCCATCAAAAGCCTGTATATAATTATTGTTATGTCTAACCTTAATACAAGCGTTTGTAGATCAAACTTTAATTATACACCATCACCAGATCGTATAGTTCATCGAATCAAGATCCAGCAGTTGCCACAAATCAGTGCTTGCAGTACTAAACATCGTCTCTCCATATCATAAGCACTGCAATGTATGATCTATTAAGCTAAATTTATAAATGTTAATGCAGTCACTGTAAACTGAGATCTGGCCGATTTGGAAATTATCCCTTTTCGGAAACAGCCAGGACAATTAAATTTCCTAATCTGGATAAATTGTGTTCTTGCATTTCCCGATTAGGCAAATTGGCCTGCAAAAATAACCTGAATTTTGATTAAAAGAGGAATTTCGTAAAAACTAAATCAAATCAACCAGCCATTAAAAACTGAATCTGGATTGATCTCAAAGTTTCTGTGATATGCAGAATCAAGGATCTATTCTTGATTTGAATACAAAGATGGCAGGCAGTTTCAAAATTTGTGTCAGTTTTGAAATAACCAGCTTAAAATTAGATTTCATATAAAAACTTAAAAAAAGTATCAAATTCATAAAGATCAGATAAAGAAATTTCTTGTTAAAGAATTACACTCATTTTTTAAGGTCAAAAGTTTTAAATTCCGTTCGCTTTCATTGCCAACTATAATTCATTCTTTTATTAAAACTCAACTCAATTGTTTTTTATCAACTCCAATTTCGCAAATTTCCATTTCCAAATTCAGTTAATCCTTCAACTCAATTAGGAAATTTCTCAATTTAGTCAATCATTTTTTAAAAGAAGCAAGGAATCTGTTTTTTTTCATTTTAGATCAAATTAATCAGTCAGTGATCCCGGTACAACCATTTCATCCACTTACATTTAATTTCATCAAGCTCCTCAGCAATATCAATCAACTTCGTTAGTTTTACTCTATCATTCTTATCAACTTATACTCGGTTGATTCAATATACTTTTGTCTTAGAGATTTTTATTGGTTACTCCAGTTTCACCAAGACAACAAATAGATAATCACATCAGCATTTAGATTATATATCGTTAATCAAGTGTTATCATTCTTCACTATCATCTGCTTTCATTAGAACAAAGTTTCAAATTCAGTAGAAAAAAATTTGTTCAAATCAGGATAAATCAAGCTTTCATTGTCCTCAATTACTATAGATCCAACTTCATCCCAATTTCAATTATGAGTATAGTTGCATCTCACATGCAGTCATCAAATATCTTACATCAATCATCTTCTTCTCATGATTCAACTTTCAATCGTAAAAGATTTTTAGATGATGATGATTTACTTGATTCAAACAAAAAATCAAGAACTGCCCCACCATCACCACCATTAATGTCTTCATTTAGAAGTAAATCATTATCACCATCACCACCATCAAGTTCTTTTTCATTACCAACTCCAATTACTCCACATGCAACAATTCATAGTGCAAATGCTGCAAAAACCAAGTTGCCATCAATTTCTCACATTACATCAAAACTTGATTCTAAAAAAGATTTGAAATATTTGAGTCAAAATACAAGATATGGTAATACTAATCACGCTTTAGATTATCCAGATACTTGTGTTAATGATGACGATTGGAGATTAAACTTAGAAGTTTGGATTGAAAAAAACTTCCCAGAAAAATTCAGTAATTTGAAAAACGTTTTAAGATTTGATAAACCAGGTTTAGACCTATTAAACGACGCAATCATTTTAACTGAATTGAAAGAGAAGTTAGATCAACAAATTTGTAGAAAACCATCTTTTAATTCAAAGATTAGCAAGAAAATGATGAGTCCAAATTCAAGAAAAAATTATATTTTTCAAAAAAAACCAGCTGAAGTCATCAGTGATGAAGAATCTTATGGAGTTTTGAACCAATGGAATCATTCATTATCACCAATTTCTCAGCATGCTTCAATTAATCGCCAAGAACCAACCTCACCACAATACAATTATACATATCAAACAACTCAGCCATCATCACCAATTCAACAATACGCATCACCAACAAAGACAAAAGTTTCATCACCAACTTGGAATGGTTATCAAGAAAATCCAGTGCTACTGAAGACTGAAACCTTTATTCATACTCAAAACCATAAAGGTTTAAATCATACATACACCATTCATCACCACAATATGAGCAAAAGAAAATGTATATCATGTGGATCTGATCAATCACCATGTTGGAGACCATCTTGGTCTACAACTGCTGGACAGTTGTGTAACTCATGTGGTTTAAGATATAAAAAAACGGGTGCTAGATGTACCATCGATTCATGCAGAAGAATTCCAGCTAAAGGGGAATGGGCAGCTATGAAACAAAGAGGAAAAATAGAAGTTTTAGCAGCTGATGGTTCAAAAACAGTTGGGTATGGTTGTTTGAGTTGTGGAGGGGACGTAGAAGTCAAAGAAAAGGCCAATTAATCAAACATTTTTATAATAATTTAATGAATATTTTTATGTGTAAACAAACAAAAAATTATGTAACAAAAAAAAATTTGTTTTTTTTTAGAAAATTTTTCACTTCAAACAAAACAAACAAAATTTGTTTAAACATCAGATTCAATTGATACTTTCGGTTCCCTTTACTGTTTGTATCTTATAATTTGCCCAAGATTCGACGAAAGCCTCTTTTCAAACCACTTTTCTACTCTAAAATCCAAGGTTATCAAAACCTAATTTCAAAATTACTTGATTAGATACGAGAGCTGCCGTTTGGGTGTTTCAACTGGTTCCTGTGAAGATTTAATCCACAGGTAATTCTATTTAACAACTATTCAAACTGTCTTCTAAAAATTCATTAGTTTTACGTTCAGCAAGAACGTCAGGTTTAAAATCTATCACTTGTCCAAAGATGTCAATTACAACAACAAGAACTAAATCAGCAAAATTTAACGTTGAAGAATCACCTATCTTTAATTCATTTAATTCAAGAAATTTAAGAATTAATGTTTCTTCATTACAATCTTTAAAAATTAGTTCCAATGAAATTATTGAATTAGAAACAATTAAATCTGAAGAATTAATTTCAAATGCTTTATTACAAAAAGTTGAATCTATTGATTCAGAATCTTGTGAACCAGGTGCTGAAAACTCATTTTTTGTTTGTGATTTAGGTAAAATTGAAAGATTATTAAAATTATGGAATAAAAATTTACCAAGAATTCAACCATTCTATGCTGTTAAATGTAACCCAGATATTGAAGTTTTAAGATTATTGGCTTCATTAGGATGTAACTTTGATTGTGCATCCAAAGGCGAAATTGATGCAGTTTTATCTTTAGGTGTCAATCCAAATAGAATTGTTTATGCAAATCCATGTAAAGTTGGCTCATTCTTAAGATTTGCTGAAAAGAATGAAGTTAATTTAACCACTTTTGATAATTCTGATGAATTATATAAAATTGCTAAGTTTCATCCAAATTGTAAATTATTGTTAAGAATAATTACAGATGATGAAAGTGCTCAATGTAGATTGAGTACAAAATTCGGTGCACCATTATCAAACGTTTCAAATTTATTAAATTTAGCTAAAGAATTAAAGTTAAACGTTGTCGGTGTTTCGTTCCACGTTGGCTCCGGTGCAAGTGACAATGATTCATTAATTAAAGCAGTTAAAGATTCCAAAGAAGTTTTCCAAAAAGCAAAAGAATTGAACTTCAATATGGAAATTTTAGATGTTGGTGGAGGATTTTCATATGAATCATTTGAAGCAAGCTCAAGAGCTTTAAACTGGGCTTTAAATGAATATTTCCCAATTGAATCTTCATCAAACATCAGAATCATTTCAGAACCTGGTCGTTTCTTCGTCGCAAATGCTTTTACATTAGCAACCCATATTATTGCTAAAAGAGGTGGAATTTTAGATCAGTCAAACTCCGCATCACCAAATATGATTTATATCAATGATGGTGTTTATGGTAACTTGAATTGTATTTTATTTGATCATCAACATCCACAAGCTCATGTTTTAACTCATCGTGGTAAGTTTGTTTATGATTCAGATGAAATTGCTAAATACGATGTTTCTATTTGGGGTCCAACTTGTGATGGTTTAGACTGTATTGCTGCTAAAGCTCAATTATCACATAATGTTTCTGTTGGTGATTGGTTATATTTCCCAAACTTAGGAGCTTATACATCAGCCGCAGCATCACCATTCAATGGATTCGAAGCAGAATCATCAACTATTTATATCAACTCTGAGAGATCATAAATTAAGAAAAAAAATGTACATTATATTAGATTAAAAATTGATACTTTTGTAACCTCATCAATATATGTCAAAAATGTGGTCCTGACCGGATAATCCGCATTATTAGAAGGTCTCGAAACAATTTTTCACTTAAATTTAAAAACTTCCCAATTATGCTGATAGAAGAACCGATTTCTCGTTTAATCACGATTAAACCAACTCTTGAGAACTGTTGTAGTATCAAGCAACATTTGGAATCGACCCCAATTGATGGATTTAATTTACAAGAAATTATACCAATCTTATATGGTGGTGGAAGGAAATGGAAATTGAATTCAATTTTTGATGCAAATTTTGGATATGTTAGTAACCCATTGAAATATATAGTGTTAGCACATCAGAATGAAATTGAAGTGGATTTATTTGTTTTAAATTCTACTTTAATTATTTGGTTGAATGATTATTCTAAAGGAATTGAATTGGATTACGCGTTAATTGATTCAATCTTAGTTAAAAAAGATTTTAATAATGATAAACTATATCTAATTTTGAAAGTGAAGAATAATGGGATATTTTATAACAATGATGATACAGATTTGAGACCAGAATTGATTGAATTTAAAATAATTCCAATGTTTGGAGAATTCGAACGGTACTATAATGATGAAATTGAGAATCTATTCACGTATGAAAACTTTGGGAATAATAAAGGAGATAAAATGGTTATCAACACATTCAATTCCATTTTGAGCTGCTCAGCAATTAAATTCAATGAAATTGATAACGAAACCGGATATAATTTAAATGATAACTATTATAATAATGAGGGCAATGCCGATGATATTGATTTTAATGAAATGAATTACGATTTAGAAGCGGGTATCAACGTGAATATAATGAATAATGAAATGAAAAGAGGTGTTATTAGAAGCCGTGATGATCAATACAGTGAATCAAATTCAAAAAGAATCTGTCTACAATAATACTACAGCTAAAATAAAAAAATATGCATGACGTTCATTTAAGCCCAGATGAATACCTTCTTGCTAAGCTTTGCAGAGATTTGTCCTGGTTGACGTGTTCGTCAATATCATTAATAATTTGTAATTCTCTTTGTTCTTCGATTCTATTCAGTTCATCTTGTGATGGCGGAACTGCCTCATTAACTAAATCTGCCCTTTTAGCTTCTTCAAAATTGGAAATAGATTCTTTGATACCATCTGAACCACTTAACAAGGTACCTCTTGGTATGAAACCACCTGATAGGTTCTTCAATCTCTGAATATCTTCAGATTCTTCTCTTAGAATTTGAAACATTCTTGAAACTCTACCAATTGCTAAAATCTTATTCCTTAATTTTCTCTTCTTTAAAGCAATTTCATCAAGCTCATTTTCATCAATTTCTTTATCCTCTTTTAATTTTTCATTTAATTCGCTGATATTTTGTAAAATATTTTCATTTAATGGGACATGTTCGTCTAATTCTTCTTCTGTGCAAATATTTAAAACTGAAACTAATATATCAGTAACTTTTTCTCCAACAAACGGTAACGACCAGGTGAAGACATCCATAAAGTTAGGTAAATAATAAGGATGCTTTTCATGCGCAAACTGTCTGATATTCATTGAATTGTTACCATATTTCAAAACTGCTGCTTTATTTTTATAAGTATCTAAATAATTAGGAGCAGAAAATATCGTTAATAAAGTTGGGAATCCAGTCTCTGGTGACCTCTTGTACATTCTATAGCCTGCATCTTGAGCTTCATGTGCTCTGATAACAGATAATAGATTATTTCTTTGTAAAAATTTCAAAACTGCTCTAAATGTATAAGCATAAGAGCAACCTCTAATTGAATTTGGTATAAAGGGAGCATTATCAGTTACTTCCTCATCATAGTTTTCGACAGGATCAGCCCATAATATATCACACATCAGTCCTCTTGTTGGTGGTTCTCTAAATCTGTTAATTTTATTTAAATCTTCAGGAGTCTGTAAATCTGGAGAAATACCACCATGACAACAGAAATATTGATCATTCATTAAAGCAGCTAAAGGTAAAGTATTAAAAGAATCACACATTGCTTTATAAATGTTGGAATTGTATTTGTGTAAACATTCCATTTTGAATGTAAAATAATCAGTTAAATGCTTACATTCATGATTACCTCTCAACAAAAAAAAAGAATCTGGATAATTGATCTTTAAAGAGTATAAATATAGGACACATTCAATTGAAAAAGAGCCTCTATCAACATAATCACCTAAAAACAGATACCTTGTATTTTCAGGATCACCACCAACTTGTAATAATTTAATTAAATCGTAATATTGACCATGTATATCACCACAAACTGTCACTGGAGCAGGAACTCTTAACAAATTAGGTTCTTTTTTAAGCAATTCACTGGCATCTTTCAAAATCTTGATAACCTGATCATCATTTAATCTACCTTCATGATACAAATGGTCTTTCAAGAATTTTAGATCAGGTTTACCATTCTTAAACAGTTGTTCATCAGTAGGTTTATATCCAACAACCGGTCTAACGTTCTTATTGATTCTATCTTTTGTTGATACTTCAGTACCATCTTCCATAACATAAATACTCAAATCTCGATCAATTGTAGGCTTAGTTTGCATAGCCTTCAGGACAGCATCGATCTTCTGAGATTGTTCTTCCGACATTAAAAGTTTTTATATAAACCAACCCAGAATAAATCGAATTTATCAACGAATTCCAACAATTAAACTCAAATTTTATGAACTTTTCACAATTTATTTACAAAATTTACCTTTAAATGAAAAATGCGGCCGGTCACGTGAACCCGCGAAAGAAGTTTAAATTGAATTAATTTTTTTCTTGCGATGAGCTTCATAAAGAAATAGTTTGATTAATCAAATGGCTACTCTAACTATCGATTCTAGTGATTTCGTCGAGGCTGTTGATGGTGCAAAATCACTTCGTTTTGATGACGAAAAACAACAGGCAAATTTCGAATTAGGAGTGACGATGGCTGTTCATTCATGGGAAGCTCTAGAAGTTGCAGTTGCAAGTGGTTGGGGTGGACCAGACAGTGAAGCTAAAAGAGAATGGATCAGTGCTATTGTTGTTGACTTATTTAATGAAAAGATTGTTGATGTTCAGTTGATTGAAGACACTATTTTGAATGCTATGATTGACGAATTTGATGTTAACGTTGAAGATGATTCAAGTTTACCTGTTGCTGCTAAAGTGATCACATTTTACAGACAATGTTTGGACCAAGATTATGCTACCATTCGTGAATTATATAACAGCTGGCAATCAAAGGCAAATGAAAGATTAGCCAAAAGACAACAACTTTCTGTTAACGTTCAAGAAGATCCAGAAAATCCAAGTGATGATGATGATGACGAAGAACAAGAACAAATCCCAGTTTTAAAAGAAACAGCAGATGTTGAAATGGAAGATGCAGGTCCAATAATCGATGATGATGGATTCGAACTTGTACAGAAGAAAGGAAGAAGAAGAAACTAATTTATAGAAAATCTCGAAAATTTTTTTTGTAGAAACTCTTTTCTTCATATTATGAAAAATTTAACTGATAGCAGCCGCAATATTGATGCTATTATCAGTGTGCTGTTCGATAAATTGTACGTGTGGAGTGGTATACTGATTTTACTGTGAGTTTTAAGCGTGTTTTTTTAATCTTATCTAACTGACACATTTCAGTTACGTATTACCAACAGTATGGGCTAAGACATTATTCGTTACTAGTCTGGGGATAAGTGCATACATATACATTGACAGACTGTATAAGAGACGTGGTAAATGGGATACTTTGGGCCCAGAAGACATAGTCTTGATAACAGGAGGATCAAATGGACTAGGATTAGATTTGATTAGAGAACTAATAGAGAAGAGAGTTAAAATTATAAACATTGACATTGAATCACCACCAGTGGAAATTAAAGATAGAATAGTATCGTTCAAGTGTGATTTATCGAATGAAGAAGAATTATTGAAGCTACTGAAATTAATCAAGTTGAAAATGGGTATACCAACAATTATAATTAATAATGCAGCAATTAGACAGAATGAAAAATTCGAAAACTTATCAATACATAGAATTAAGCAAATAATTCAAGTTAATACCATTTCTATATTACTGATATTGAAGTTTTTTCTAAATAAAGATAAAAAATGTTATGTTATTAATATTTCATCAGTTTTAGGACTAATAAGTCCATCAAATTTATCAATTTATTCATTAACAAAATCATCAATTGTTTCATTACACGATACATTAACTCATGAATATAAAAATTCAAATGTCAGATTTTTATTGGTGTTACCAGGTCAATTAAATACAAGATTATTTAATGACGTTAAACCACCAAAGCAATTTTTTGCACCTGTTTTGAATTCATTAAAATTAAGCAAAGAAATTTTAAATAAATTAGAAAAAGGAGAACGCGGGATCTTATTTACACCATTTTATACTAATTTTATACCAATTCTAAAGTTTTTACCATTTACAATTTATGAAATTTTAAGATGGTTTAGTGAAATGGATAGTTCAATTAAAGAAGATACGATTATACAGCATTGAGATTTCATTTATTTATTTTTAGATGTAGCATGTTCATTGATTTTAGAACTAATAAATTTATTTAACAACTCTTGACGTAAAGTCCCAAAAGTATCAAAAATATCAGTAAATTTTAAAACTTCCTTAAATTCAATAATTTGATCATTTTTAATAACCTTGAAAGTTAAGTTATACTCTGGTGTAAATTTATCATACTCTCCACTTATTTCTAAAGAATCTTTATTATTATAACCTTTATATATAATTTTTTTAGCAATAAATTTGAGAAAATACCAATTATATAATTGTATCAAAAAGTATATCAATACTAAAGCAGTTGTGTAAGGTAAAACATCATTGAATTTAAACTTTCTTTCAAGATAAAAAGTACCAGCTGCTAAAGCTGCTCCAATGTATCCAAGTGCTAATTTTGTATCTATGATTTTAAATGATTCAGTATAACCTAAACCTATTAAAGATTCTGGTAGCTTTTCTTCAACTGCTTGACACATGTCAATAACAGAGCTATGACTATTAGTAATTGAATTGACTAGACACAAAATACTCACCTCAAATTAGCAGTTTTAACCTCCGACATTTCTTTAATTTAATGAATTTAACAACAAGACTAAATTTCAATTTTAATAAAAGGTCGCCATCGCACATAATTTTACTCACGTGATTTTGTTGTCATTTTCAATTCATTTGTAAAAAAAAACATTAATTCTATTTAACCATTAAAGTTTTGCTTCTTTTTGTGTGTTTAAATTTGCACTGTACTTCGGTTTAGGCGATATAGTGATTGCTACAAATACTCACACTCAGGTTGCTCAAGTCTATCAGTGATTTTTCTGATTTTACCCACGTTGCCATCATGTCTTCTAGCAAGAACGCTTTACAATTAAAAGCGTCAAGTTCAAGTTCTTTATCTGCTTTGGCTCCAACTTCGCAGTCTTCACAGAATTTGTCCAGTCATGTTGCTCCTCCTGCTAAAATGAATAATCCTAAGAAGGGAAGTTTCAATAAAAAGAGGGAATCAAAAGGTCAGCAAAGGCAAAAATCTTATCAAGATGATTTTGATTTAGATTTACAAGATCAGATCTCTGGTAAATTCAAAACTAAAGCTAGAAGAGGCCAGAGCTCAATTAATCATTTATTAGATTTCGGTTTACCTTCAAAAGATTTAGTTAGTGATATGTACAATAAACCCAGAAGTATTAGACCAAGAAGACGCTCATCAAATACTGAAAGAATTAATTTAACAGGTCCGGAGTTCATTAATGCTAATTACAGATTCGTTGTTGATGAAACTTTAGACTATAAAGGTCAAATCTTAGATCCAAATTTAACTATTCCGGATATCGCAATCTTAAGGGTCATTGTACCAAAAGGTCATCATTGTCCAATCTGTTTATCTGATGAAATAATTGCACCAAGAATGAGTTCCTGTGGTCATATTTTTTGTCATTCTTGTTTGTTAAGTTTTTTTGAATCTGAACAAATTGTTAAAAAAGGTTTTGCCCCAACAAGGTATAAAGAATGTCCATTGTGTTCAAATTTTGTCAAACCTCATGAAATTAAACCTGTTTTATTTAATAAATTTGATGAAAGATTTGAAACTCCAAAAATTGGGCAAGATATTGTTATGAAATTAATGGCAAGACCTATGGGTAGTATATTACCTTTACCCTTTGGTTTAAATTTAAATCATAAAAAGTTTGAAAATATACCATATTATTCAGATTCTGAAATTTATCCATATGCAAGGATTTTGAAAGGTGGATTGAAATTTGCAGTTGATAATTATGAAAGGGAAAAATTGGAAATTTTAAATCAACATGAACAAGACAAATTGATTTATCAAGATACCACATTAAATGATAAATTCATAAATAAAGCGATTGAAGAGATTGATTTTCAAATTAAAATTCTAAAAGATAATTTTAAAAATAATTTTGATGAACCAAATTTATCATTATTATCAATTAAAGATGATATTGAATTGAATGATTCAAACTGTTATTTCTTTTATCAGACTGCATTCAATTCAACCATCAAATATTTTTTATCCCCATTGGATACAAGAATTTTATTAAGAACTTATGGAGCATATTGTAATTTCCCCTCAACTTTATTGTTAAATGTTGAAAATATCAACTCAAGTTTAATGGTCACGGAATCAATTTTAAAGAAATTTAAATTCATGAATCATTTGCCATTAGGTACAGAATTGGCGTTATTAGAAATTAACTGGTCGAGTATTAAATTACCAAATGAAGTTTTTCAAGAATTTAAAAAAGATTTAGTTGAAAGACAAAAGAAGGTCAAAAATAAACTTAAAAGAGAAGATATTGCTAAAAAGAACTATGAGAATTATCAAGAATTAAAAAATATTGAATTTTACCAAAATGAATCAAATAATAATTCATTTTCACATGAAAATTTACCGGTTTTTTATGAAGATTTAGCACCAGCAGAAAATAATAATGATGAAACGATTTCAACAATCTGGGGAACGAAGATTCCAACTTCAAAAGTGATTACAAATGAAAAAGAATTACAAGAAGATATACAATTTGATGAAATAATTAAAAAAGCCAAAGAAGAAAATGTAACCAAAAAGACTAAAGGTAAAAAAAAGAAATTAGTTCTTTTGACTTCTACAGCAAGAGGTGGTTATTAAAAATACCCAAATTATGAAGATATGAACAGTTTAATTAATAGAAAGAGAGAAAATAACTCTTGTAGTACCTAATTAAGTATAAATAGGCTCTGTTTTTAATAACCTCGTTCGTGTGAGTTTATATGGGAAAAAAAATTGAAATCCCAAAGGAATTTCGTACGAATTAGGAAAGTCTGAACACGAAAGAAAATTTTTGCAATTAGTATAAAAAAGAAAGAAATCCTGGTATTCCTGTTTATTTTAATTACATTACTTCCATTCACTTTAATATTACTTACTTTAATATTAATTACATTGATATTAATTACTTTGATAATATTTAGCTTAATATTTTACTTTAATAATTTTACTGTTGCGGAATTTTTTTGACACATAAATTTTAATTTCTTTTTATAATGACAATTGAAAATCCAACCGTTGCCAATGTTTTAGGTACTATTGGTACTGTTTGTTGGTGTATCCAACTTATACCACAAATCATTCATAACTACAGAAGAAAGAACTGTGAAGGTTTGAATCCAGTGATGTTATTTTTATGGTCAGCCAGTGGTATACCATTTTCCATTTTTTTCGTCTCAAGAAGATCAAGTATACCAATTCAAATTCAACCACAATTATTTACATTTTTTTGCGTTTGTACATGGGTTCAATCTTTATATTATCCACCAGTTCAATTACCAAAAAAGAAAATATTAGTACTCATTTCAGCTTTTCTAGTTTTTTCAATTGCATTAGAAGCTTCAGTTATTCCATTTGTTAGAACACAATACGACCAAGGTGTTGAATGGCCATCATTGATCTTTGGTATCTTAGCATCCATTCTATTAGCAATTGGGTTAGTTCCACCATATTTTGAATTAGCAAAGAGACAAGGTAGAGTTGTTGGTATTAATTTTCTATTCTTAACTTTAGATACCTCAGGTGCAGTTTTCAGTATTCTAAGTTTGATCTTTGAAGAAGACTTGGATATTTTAGGTTTGGTTTTGTATACCATTGTTGCATGTATGGAATTGGGTATATTTGTATCACATTTCATTTGGTGGTTAAGAATTGGTAGAAAAGAATTGAAACAACCAGTAGATGAAGAAAACTCATTAGAGCCAACCTCATCGATTGAATCAGGAGCATCAATTGAATCAACTACTTCTTCAATTACTTTAGAAGAGGAAAAAATTAAACAAGACGCAAATGAAGAGACTTGTGATCTTGATATTGCTGAAACAAGAGCATAACAAGAGCATAAACAATTAAGATATAGCATACCCACATATAAATATGATAATAATAACAATAATAATAATAATAATAATAATAATAATAATAGAAATAATGATTATTTGTAGGCTACAGCAATCGAATACAGTTAGTCTAAATAATGAAGACTCTTTCTCAATACGTACCTTCAATCTATTTTAGTCCCTTCACGTGACCTGTCAAAAGACTTAGACGCGAAATAATTTTTTGGGGTGAGAAGAATGTGCCTTTAAGGTTTCATATTTAAATTCGTTTATTTGTCAATTTGATTCATTCATCCATTCATTCTCACATTCACTCACTCATAAATTCACTCATACATTCATTCATTACTTAAGTCACTCTTTTACACTCACTTTATTCACTCTTTATTCACCTCAGTCACTCATTATGGAAGATTATCTACAACAACTACTAGAAATTGAGCTTTCTTTAAAAGCTGCACACAGTTCAATGAACATAAGTAACACGGATTTGTTAATTTCACATATCAATGAATTATCACAACATGAAAACTTCAACAAGATATATGATAATGAAGAATGTTTATCAATTGAAGAAATTGAGGTTTTACTAAAATCATCAAAACCTACAAATTTATCAGATTATTGTCATCAATGCAATCAAAGCTTCTATGAAAATGATAAAGATGCATCAATTGGTAAGCATAAAGCAAACTTACAAAAATGCTGTTTGAATTCATTGGAATTTAAATATAACGATTTAGAAATATTTTATTGGTGGTTTTTCATTAAAAACTTTGAAAATTGTATCTCAATTTTACCAAATTATACGAGACTGATGATGAATCATGGGATTCCAGCCAATCTAAGATCATTGGTTTGGGGTTTACTATCATTATCAATAAATTCTAAAAATAAAATATTGAATGAAAAAATATTGAAGAATTTATACAAGAATTTAAACATTGATATTTCTGAAGATATCAAAATTATTTCCAATGACGTTAATAGAACTTTCCCACAGTTATCCACGTTATCCAATGATGAAAACAAGTGCAAATTTGAGAAAATTTTAAATGCATTTAGTGTTTATAATTTTGATATTGGATATTGTCAAGGCATCCAATTTATTGTTGCACCATTATTATTTCATTTTGAAGATGAGATTAAAACTTTTAATTCATTGATTAATTTATTTGAGATTAATCCATTTTTGAAAAAGATATATAATAGTGAAATGACGAATTTAAATATTTTTTTCTATAAATTTGAAAATCTATTTAAAAAATTCCAACCTGAGTTATATGCTCATTTTAATGAATTAGGATTAGATATCAAAGTTTTTTTAAGTCAATGGTTTTTATCATTTTATTCAGTCACTATGCCATTCCAATTTTCAATTAGAATGTTTGATATTTTATTATTTGAAGGTATTGAAACCACTTTATTAAGATCAGGATTGGTTATATTACAAAAGAATGAAAATTTATTATTACAAATTGATGATTCTGAATTAATTTATCAACATTTATTATCAGAAAATTGTTGGGGAGTATTTAATAATAATTGCGATTTATTCATTTCCAATTTGTTGGAATTAAACATTCAAGAATTCAAAAATAGTTCACTAAAGAGTTTAGAAATTAATTATATGGAAAGATCATCGATTCCAAGATTATCCAAATCATTCAATAAATTCTTTAATGGATTGAGTTCTAAATTCCCAACTTCATCAAACTCATCAATCAGTGATTCCGATAATGAAAGTATTTCATCAACTTTATTTTCAATGAAGAATAGTTCAACATTAACTATAAATACAGAAAAGTCCAAATCTGATTTGGACTTGGTAAAACAGATGTACGACCTCTGTTTATCAAATGGCTTAAACGATCCGTTACTAGAGAAAGTGAAACAAAGAATCGTTAAATAATATATCGTATATTTATTACTCCTATATAAAACCCGTCGTATAAACTACAAATCTTGTCTCATAAATACATATTCATTAATCTACCAAAATGTGATTCTTAAACGATCAAATATTGGTAATTTTGGTATGACACCAACAGCACAAATGACTGCATTAATAATAAAATATTTGACATCATAACCTGTGTAATGAGTAGTTGATAAGAATAACCAAATAGGCACACCTACTAAGAATTTTTTGCTTGGAGTGTAGTAATCCCCTTCGTCTAGTTGTTCCCACATAGTTAAATGGTCATATGCACCAGAATTGAATTCAAAAGGTATACCTTTAACTAAATGGAACATGATATAAGAACCAATGACATAAGTGGCATTTGTTAATGTCCAACTTAAATCGTTATTAATACCTGGAACTAAATTATAAAAAATTTTTAAAAATACAACTAAAACAATATGAATTACCCAAGCACCTTTGGAATGGACCCAATTGGCATTTAAATTTGGTTCTGTTTGTTGATCATTTTTTTCTTCAAAAGTTTCTTCTTCAACATGAGAAATTATTGATGATGATCTTCTGCGATGTGTATAATTATTTGATGGAGCAGGTGATATTGTATTATCGGGCATTTTCTTATATAAAAAATTTAAAAAGTGAAACTTTAAAAGTGGCAATTTTATTTATACTAAAATTATTTCTAGAATTTTTTTTTTCTTCTTCTTAATTAGGAAATTCCGATAAATCAAAACATCAAATAAATTAAATAAACTAATAAATTAATAAATAAAAACTAATAAATTAATATGAAAAGCCCCGAGGCTGAAATCAGAGGACAGTTGGATCTTAATTTCCAATCGTATTCTAGCAATTCAATTCTTAATAATTTCACTCCTTCAAGAAACACGTCTCATTACGACTCAAATATCGTGACATCTCCAATTAAGGCAGTAAGAAAAAGTTATCAATCTGATGAATATGATACGACAACTGAAAATACGAGGCAGGTTCCTCTTAATGATACTAGTAAACCTTTGTTGAGAAAAGGTACACCTAAATTAGACAAGGTGGTGTTCAATACCAATAATTATGATTTAGATGATGATGAATTTGAAGATGAAAAATCCAATCAAACTTTATTAAGTGATCTTCCAAATGATATTCTAAGTCCTGAAAAACACGTTTATCCAATGGAAAACGTTAAAGTATCAAAATCGGCTACAATTAGTTCGAGTAAAATACTGAATTCAAGATCTTCTCCAAATTCTGGATCCCCAAGACAAAAACATACAGTATCCCCTTTGAAAATATCACCATTGAAGAAAATCACACCGTTAAAGAACGTTTCAAATCAAATACTGGGATTGTCTTCACCAGCAAGAAGAATTTTACCTGATCAAGTACCTGAATTAGTTATTCCTGATTTAAAATCTCCGGCAAAGAGAATATTACCAAGTAAATATGAGTCAAGTGATGAAGAACCCGTTCCAGAATTGACTTCAAATGTAGATTTTGATGACGAACCAGTTAGAAAGAAGGCAAAACATGAAAATTTATACCCAGATCTTCAAGAGATTAATAAATCAGTGGATAGTAATAAGAGCGTCAATGAGATAGTATTCCATGAAAAAACAACTGAAATAGTCAATGGAAGTTTGTACCCAGTAATGGATAATTCTTTAGAAATTGAAACAATTCAAGAATCTTTGAAAGAAACGATCAAAGAATCTTTGAAACAAATGGATGATGATATTGAACAAATCCAAGAGGAAATAGTTAATGAAGTGGTAGTGGAAGAAATGCGAAAAGATCTAGAAGAAGAGATAGAGCAAGTAAAAGAAAAAGAAGAAGAAGAAGAAGAAGAAGAATTAGGCGACTCAAATAATTGGAATAAATCTCAATGGAAACTATTCTTTAAATTATACAAACAATTAAAGGATAAAGATAATAAACTTTTGAAAGATCAGATATTCAATTCAGCTAATTTAAAATACTTGAAGTGTGATTTAAGAGATATCCAATTAAAAATTAATTTTACTAATGATTTCAATCAACAAATTAGATCAGGTAGTTTTGTATAATTATAATTCTATATATTTTCCGTCCAATCTTTTAACTCCTCGTCTAAATTGTCTATCTTTATCAAACAGTAAAATACAGGAACATTGAGCTTCTTATTTAGTAATTCATTTTTAGAATTAATTATTTCAAATTTATCTAATTTGTTATATTGTTTATATTTCAAATTCAGAGAATTCAATTTCTTCTTTAATATTTCAATTATCGATATCTGTTTCTGTATACTAGCTCCTGAACTCATTATTATTATTTGTTTTTTAATTTCCATCCTTGTTATTAATTTATCTATGGATTTTTTAATGTTGTCATTTTTTTTAATTATTATTTTTTCAATATCTTCCTTCTGACTTTGAATTAAACTGAAGACACTAAAATCTGAAGAGTCTAATTTAGCCCTCTTAGAAGGACGCAAATCAATCGAATCTTGTGAAATTTCAGTGGATTTTCTTACTTTTGACATTTTTTAATGGATGAAAAAAAATTTGTCGGAAATTTTTATTTTGACACATAAATTCTCATCTTCAGATTCATTCTGTTTCTGTTTGATTTTATCTGATTTTTGCTTCTTTCTGTTCTTTTCTGTCTTTTCATTCTCGTATGTGTTTTTAATCCTTTTTTTCGTCTGTTTTTTCTCTTTTCTTCTTTCTTCACTTCTAATCATGGCCATCAATGATAGATTTTCATTCATTAGAGAGTTAATCATTGATAAATATACTAAAATATGCAATTCCATAAATGATTTCAATAATAACGCAGATTTATTCCTAATATCTCATTTAGAATTACTTCCTTTGATTTTTGTCTCGTTGCTGAGTTTGTTAACTTTTGGTATGGTAATTTCTGGAATTATATATTACTTATTACCTGTTAAACCTCAAAAGAAAATACATAGGTATTATACTTATGATGAATTGAATAAGATTGTGGATAGGCAAAGATGGTTGAAAAGTGTTGAAAACGATGTGCACAAAGTTGGTGAGGATTTGGAAAAATTAGTTCTAATTCCAACTTTATATAGAAATAACGAAGGTTCAGTAAGTGTTTATTTCAAAGATGAATATGAACTGATGAATGAGATATTTGAAGTTTGAGGTTTAATGTTTGAGGTTTCAAGTTATAATAGAAGTAGATATAAATTCGCTTGTAGAAATGATACGAAAATGACTTAAAAACGAGTGAAATCCTAGAAATGACATATATTAAAGCTTACACAATTAATTAATCATTAACCTCTTATTTAATTAAATCATAATCTTCTTCTTTTGACACAACCGGAAAATAAAAATAAATTTCCAACATGTGCAACAAATTTATTGTTGAGCTTCAACAAAAATCAATTAAATTAAACAGAATTTTCGCTATTTGAAGTTGCATTTGCATTTGCCCTTGTAATGTCATTCCTTTTCAACTGGACAGATCTCCAGAAAATCGATTTCAAGTCGATTATTAACGATGCTTTATCGCAATTCAATATTCCACAATTTCCAAACAAATTACAGTTAAAATCATTAAACATCAACCACGAACCACCAGAGTTGAAGATATTGAAGATCCAAGAGTTCTCAATAGATAAATTGCAATTACAGATAGAATTCAAGTATCATGGGGAATTAGAATTAAACTTAAACTCTAAATTGGAAATAAATTCAATTAATTTAATTGAGTTTGATAGTTTTACAAAACCTCATTTTGTAATGGCAAATAAATCAACTGTTATTCCAATAGATTTTAAAATATATAACTTCAATATTGATTCAATAATGACATTCATATTTATTAAGAAAATAAATAAATTAATTTTAATATTTAATGAAGACCCAATAATTGAATTTAATATTGAAAGTTCAATTGATGAACTATTAGATGATGAAATCATCTTGGAGATTAAAAATGATACATTAGGAATGTGTTTGAGTTTCATAAAGCATGATTTACCTTTGATTATAAATGGTTATTCAATTATTGAAGGTATGGATACCATAAATGAAATCGAAATTGAAGATAATACAAAAACAATAAAATCAATTATCGAATCAAATGATTCACGATCTAAAGTTTTCAATAATTTTGAAACTTTATCTCTATGTCCTTCAGCATTTGATAACATTTTTGAAAGAATTAATTTAAAAGATATTGAACCACAAGAAACGGTACTACCAGTTAGTAAAAAATCCATTAAAAAGAAAAGAATCATTAAAATGAAGAAAAAATCAAAATTATCAAATAGCCCTTCAATAGATTCAATCTCTTTGTCTCCATTACCTTTGAATGATTCATTAATTAATTCGCCAACATTAATTGATACTTCATTGGATTTGAATTCAATTGATGAGTTATTAAACACTCCGACTCCTCCAAGATCATCAACTCCTGAATATTTATCTTCTCCAAATGAAACTTTACAATATGAGGATACTTTCCATAACGATACTTTTGATCAAACGTTTGATGATTCGTATAATCCATATGAAAACATTCTACACCCATTAGACATTCCGGCATTTCAAGAATTAACTAATTCATTAAAAGAGAAAGAAAATGAAGATTCAAGTACTTCCACAAGTTGCATATTTGAATATGATTCAAATGAAAATTTAAGTGATAAGAAATTATCAATGAGAAGAACTTCATCAAATTACATAAACTTGAACGAATTCAAATCTACCAATAAATAATGACATTACGAATTACCCTGTATTTAATCTAACATAATCAGATCATCTTGATCGTCATTACCAAAAGTATCAAAATCTAATCCATCTAAATTATCATTTCCGTAATCTGTTAAATTATAATCATTTAGGTTGCTAGAAATGTTATCAATTGTGTTATTGCTTGCGTTATTATTATAATTGAATTCATTGATCGTTTCATCCTCTGTCTTGATTTTATCTTCAATTTTAATTTCTTCTTCTTCCTGTTTAATTTCTTCTTTGATCTCTTCCTTTTTAATCTCTTCCTCCTCTTCATCCTTCACTACCAGTCCTTCCTCTTCTTCTTCTTCTTCCTCTTCTTCTTTTTCATCTTCTTCCCCTGAACTCATTTCTTCTGGGAATTTTTTGCTTTGTAACATTTTATTCATTACATCTTTAACTATGATAAATTCTTTTGCTTCGTCCATTATTAGTTCATCCTCTGCCCTCTTCTGTGGCATTTGATTCAATAGCCAGTTCTCTTTCAATGTTCTAGATACAGACAGTAGCTCTTCTATTAATCTGATAATCATTAATGAATTGGATTCTATTTGTAGCATTTCTGAAGCTTGGATTTCCTTTGGTGTTGTTGATGCTGACAATTGAACCATATTCTGAAGTCTTGAAATCAACAAATCTGTGTTCACATCCACTTTTTCTACTGCTGTTAGTCTTCCGACTATATCAAAACTTCTTTATACTCACTCATCAATGTTTCTGACCTTTTTTGACGCATTTTGTATAAATAAAAGTTGGTTAAAGTGTTCAATCGAAAAAAATTATGTAATCGACTAATTAATTAATTAATTATCAATTAATTAATTCCTACGATCGTTATAATCAGTTGTGTGTATTCATAATGTCGTATTTCAACCTTCAATAAAGATTCCTCTTTCTGCTGCTTCATCAAGAATTCTACTTTCTCTGATTCTTTCTTCTTCAGCAACCCTTTCTTCAAATTTAACCAATTGCTTGTCAGCCCAGAAGACAATACCCATACTGATCCATGTAACATGATACCATACTTTCACTTGTGTTCTTGCTGTTCTGTAAGTTGGACTTATTAATCTTAACATTAATGCAGTACTAATACTGATAACTGCACCTCTAAATGCACCAATAGAACCAGCAATCAATAGCTCCTTGGTGAGCTCCTCAATCCTTCCAGGAGTGTGGTGTGCAAGCAAGACGTTTCCCATTTTCAATAAATCAATAAATCAATAAATAAATCAATAAATGAAAAGTTTTATTTCAAAACCCGTTAAATTAAATTTTATTACTTAGATGGTTAAGCAGCGAAGATCTACAATAAGCCATTTGATATCGATAATCAAATCATTTATTTACTGTGTAAGCCGGATTATTGATTGTGTATCTCATCGTATTTTCTTGTCCTGCTATTCTGCCCTTTTTTGGTAATTTTGTCGCAATTGTGGATATTTTCATCGTCCCCAGGTTTGTAGTATTAAAAACATCAAAAAGTACTTGAAAATGAGGCTACTGATATTAAATGACTAACAAAAGACAAAAGAGAGAGAGAACCCCATTAATTTTAAACTTCTTCGAAGCTTTGACCCCTGTTCTACATGCTCCTGGTCAATGGAGAAATCCTAGAGACAAATCAAGAGATTATACAAAACCTGAATACTGGGTCAAATTGGCTCAATTAGCTGAAAGAGGTAAGCTACACGGTCTTTTTATTGGTGATTCATTAGCTATTTACGGTGGTTACAAAGGTCCTTACAATTTTGAAGAAGCTGCTAAATCTGGTAACAACTTCCCCAAGAATGATCCAACTGCATATGTTGCTGCAATTGCGATCTCTACTAAAAATGTTTCTGTTGGTTTGACTTGTTCCACTTTAAGTGAACATCCATATCATTTTGCAAGAAGAATGGCAACTTTAGATCATATTTCTGGTGGTAGAGTTGGTTGGAATATTGTGAGTTCATTACTTCCAACTGCTGGTAGACAACTAGCTGATGATAACATCTTACCAGAAAAGACCGTTAGGTATGAAAAGACTGATGAATATGTCCAAGCGTTCTTTGAATTGTTATTAAGCTCCTGGAGAGATGACGGTGTTGTCTATGATAAAGAAAAAGGTATCTTTTCTAACCCAGATGCAATTAGAGAAATCAACTTTGAAGGTAAATTCTTTAAGATTCCAGGCCCTCAAATCACTGAACCATCTCCGCAAAGAATTCCTTTAATTATCCAAGCTGGTTCTTCTCCAAAGGGTGTTGAATTAGGTGCAAAAGTTGGTGAAGTTATATTCATTGCAGGTTTCACGCCTGAAGATGTTATTGAAAAAACAACAAAGACAAGAACTTTAGCTCAAGAGAAATTTGGTAGAAACCCTGATCATTTGAAATTCATAACAATGTTAAGAGTCGTTGTTGGTAAAACTCATGAAGAAGCGGTTGAAAAGGCAAAAGAAATTGATAAATATCATGACTTAGATGGTACATTGGTCCAATTAGGTGGTGGTGGTTTAGATTTATCTAAATACGACTGGGATGAAGACTTAACTGTGGTTGATGATGATAATGTTAAAAACTTAGCCAAAGCCTTTTTAAATAAGAAATTCTTTAAAGAAGGTGACATTGTTACAAGACGTTATATTGCTGAAAATTTCTTTAAGGAAAACTATTATATTGGTACACCAGCTGAAGTTGCAGACCAAATTGAAGACTTCGTTGATAGATCTGGCATTGACGGTTTCAATTTCTCAAATATCGTCTACCCTGAAACTTTTGAAAATATTGTTGATTTATTAATTCCAGAATTACAAAAGAGAGGGTTAGCTCAAAAGGAATATGCTGTTGAAGGTGGTACTTTCAGAGAACAAGTCTTTGGTAAAGGTCAAAAATGTGTAACCGATGATCATCCAGCCCATGAGCTAAGATGGAAGGCTGGGGTTTCAAAAGAAGAATTTGAGAAAAATTTAAAGAAAGTCAAAGAATCCAGAAAAGGTTGGGAAATTACTTCAGATTCGAACAAAAAGAAAGGTGGTATTGAAATCCATGGTGATTAGTGTGTATATCTTTAATTTATTTTTTAATTGGAAAAATTGTAGACAGCATCGGTTGTGTGGGTACTGTTATATATGAGTCTAATGTAGGGAAAACACAGGTAATTAATTGGTGAAATATGAAAACTGTTGACACTGACAAGAGAACCAACTGAAATAGTTAATTCTAATCTTTTGGCAATTAGTTCACTACGATAGTAAATAGCCGTTTTTTTATCTTGGTAAAGATTCGATTTAAGCTTCTTCATCATAATTTTCTAAAATAAATGTAGGCCAATTTGGATTGAAATATTATGGGCTTCATATCGATTAGAGTGCTAATGAAGGGATATTCGATAATGAGTCTTTTTAAGTCTAGAGAGAGAACTTTTGTTTGACGCAAAACGCATAAGTTATAACTCACAGCCAATCAGATTTTATGAAGGAAATACAAACCATACACCGAGCCGATTAAGTTGTGACTCATACTCTTTATAACTCTGATGTACCAAGAGGTGACTCCAGTTCAGCTAAGGGCCTATCATAGCGACCGAAAATAGTCGCATTCTTTCTAGAATAATCTATTGAACGGAATCTATAGACGATCAACGGACATAAACGTTAAACATGCATAGATTTAATGACAAAGAGAAAGCAACACCGTTTGCATAATTGATATTGGCACAGGAACATGTGTATAAATACTGGAATATTTCCACACTTTGTAAATTGAAGAAATGGAAAAAGAGTTTGAGGCATCTCAAGATCAAAATATTTATTCTGATAAAATTGATTATTCGAATGCCTTAATTAGAGAGTTTGGTAGATCTCAAGCAAGTGATGAAATAAGAAGATTAAATAGTGACTCACAAGTTGGAGTTTTAACAGATTTTGCGAAAGATAAATTAATTACTAACGGTAAAAATAATGATATAGTCTTTGATGTTTTACCTTCCTTTCAATTATATAGCTCCTTACAACATCCTTCAAATGAATCATCTAATTTCCCCCCAGATTATTCCCCTTCAATTTCCTCTTTTCCTTCGATTTCAAGAGCTTCAACCTCTACAAATTCTGAAACAAGAAGCGATTTAATTAGTGATTCGACTTCACTGCCTAATGAGCCTTTCATTGAAGATGATTTCTTTAATAAAAACTTAATCGATAACTTGAATAAGTTACCAAAGAAAATAAACCATGCTTTAGATATTCAAATTCATATTACTAAAAACGTCCCTGTTCCAAACCAACCCTATGAACCAGAGTCCGCTTTAAAGGAATACACATCTGGTGATATTGTTAATGGTTATATTGACATTGTTAATAAATCAAAGGTTCCCATTCCTTTTCAAGCTTTCTATGTTACTTTACAAGGTTATATATCTGTTGTTGATGTTGAAAATAAGAAACAAATCCTAAAACCATTAATTAATATGGTTGATTTAAGTGCTTGCTGGACTCTTTCTTGTATTTCACCTTCTGGTAATATTAATTATGAACCATTAAGTAAAGATTTTGATGGTGCTCAATTAGGTTTAACTGCAGAAAGAATTATACTACCTCAGCAAAAAGCAAGAAAATTCTTTACTTTCAAATTTCCTTACAATACTTTAGATACATGTTGCCGTCATCAACAAGAATTGCATACTTTATTACCTCCAAGTTTTGGCCTTGACGCTTTACATGGTTTTAATGCAAATATAGAAATTGATAAAACTTTGAATTTTGGTAGAATACCAAAACTGGGTTCACCTATTTTAACAAAAGATTTATCAACTAAGAAATTAAGTATTAATTACAGTATTAATGCGACAATGTGTGATATTAAACCAATTAATAATTCGAAAAAAATGGTTATTATTCAACAAAATGAGCACGCTTTAAGATTCATACCTTTCGGTTTTGGTGTTTCATTATTTTCTTCAAGAAACGCAATCAACCAATTGAAGGGTTCGATTAGATCCAATTTAAAGAACGCTGAAAGATGTTTAAAATTGCTAAATAATGAAGATTTAGAAATTGACAATCAAATCAAGCTACAGCAAATCTCACTCTCATCAAAAGATAATCTGAATTTCCCTTTGAGAAACAAAACGAATCCAGATTTTTCGAAGATTGAGACAGGTTTAACGTTCAACTCAAATGATTCATCTAAGAAATTATTATCTTTTAAATCAAATAAATTATCAAACGGATTTTTATCAATTTCAACTTCAACTCAAAAAGATGGTCTACCATATATTTCACCATCATTAATTAGAAAAGTTAATGAAGCTACTCAATTGACAGCTTTGGGTTTTGAGAATTTAAAGGGTTTGGATAATGTATTGACGACTAACGAAAAGAAAAAGTTAGATAATTTAAAGATTAATTTTAATTTTAACCCATCAGATTTCAATAATGATGTTATTAACTTACCAAAGTTGAATAATGTCGAGGTTTCTTTGCTTATTGTTAATACTTCCTCTATAAGCTCAATTCCAATTAAATTATCTGCAGATGTTTGTGATCCATCAGAATTTAATCATTTTCAAAAAGAATTTATCGAGTTTAATGATGAATTGATCAATTTAGAAGCAGAATTTAAAAAAGTTGGTAAAGATATTGAAGAATATATTCATAAGGACGTTCTTTCAGATATTAAGGCAATGAAGAGCATGAAAAATGAATCATTTGAAGTTGATGTATTTAAATCAAATATTCATTCGGAGTCAGATTGGGAAAATGTCAATAATTCATACTCAAAAAATTTAGAAATCAATTTAGAATTTTTAAACAATATAAAAGAAACGCTAATTCCATCTTTCCAAACCTGTTTAATCTCAAGAACTTATTTCATTCAAGTTAAATTCTTTTTTGGTAAACAATCAACTTATTTAAGAATTCCAATTCGTTTAAGAAATCTTGTTGGCTTATCATAATACTGCTGGTCATTTATATATAATTATTTACATAAAGTTAATACAATATAACTGTAGAAAGCACATTATACTATTATCACGCCATATTCTAGTTACATATTAGCCACAACATATGATTAACAGAAACCGCATT
This sequence comes from Millerago galiae, assembly GCA_030568845.1. NCBI lineage: Eukaryota > Fungi > Ascomycota > Saccharomycetes > Phaffomycetales > Phaffomycetaceae > Millerago > Millerago galiae. The sequence continues at coordinate 33,290 of JAJMIZ010000008.1, read as the reverse complement.
TCTTACTCTTTTTGAACTGTGTGGCCCCGAAATTTTTGTGTCATTTAAATACCACCGTATTTGCTGAATAAATCGACTTTCTTCAAACTTTATAAGATGACAAGTGATAATAAAAGACAAAAACTTGAAAGAGAACCATTAATTATTAATTTCTTTGAAGCATTTACCCCGGTTTTACATGCTCCTGGTCAATGGAGAAATCCTAGAGACAAATCAAGAGATTATACAAAACCTGAATACTGGGTCAAATTGGCTCAATTAGCTGAAAGAGGTAAGCTACACGGTCTTTTTATTGGTGATTCATTAGCTATTTACGGTGGTTACAAAGGTCCTCACAATTTTGAAGAAGCTGCTAAATCTGGTAATAACTTCCCAAAGAATGATCCAACTGCTTACTTGTCCGCAATTGCAATCTCTACAAAGAATTTATCTATTGGTTATACTTGTTCTTCATTAACTGAGCATCCTTATCATTTTGCAAGAAGATTAGCTACTTTAGACCATATTTCTGGTGGTAGAGTTGGTTGGAATGTTGTTAGTTCTCAATTACCTTCAGCAGGTAGACAATTAACTGGAGAATTGCCAGAAAAAACACTTAGATATGAAAAAACAGATGAGTATTTACAAGTTGTTTATGAATTATTATTAAGTTCATGGAGAGATGATGGTGTTGTTTACGATAAAGTTGATGGAATTTTTTCAAATCCTAATGCGATTAGAGAAATCAATTTTGAAGGTAAGCATTTCAAAGTCCCAGGTCCTCAAATTACTGAACCATCACCACAAAGAATCCCTTTAATTATTCAAGCAGGTTCTTCTCCAAAAGGTGTTGAATTAGGAGCAAAACATGCAGAAGTCGTTTTCATTACCTCAGAAACCCCAGAAGATGCAAAGTCTAAAATTGAAAAATTAAGAAAGATTGCAAAAGAAAAATATGGTAGAGATCCAAACCATGTTAAATTTGTTACTTTAATTAGAGTTGTTTTAGGGAAAACTCATCAAGAAGCTGTTGACAAGGTTAAAGAAATTGAAAAATATCATGATTTAGATGGTACCTTGGTTCAATTAGGTGGTGCGGGACCAGATTTATCCAAATATGATTGGGACGAAGATTTGACTTTAGTTGAAGATGAACAGGTTAAAAACTTGGCCTTGAGTTATTTGAAAAGAAAATTTTACAAGAAAGGTGATGTTGTCACAAGACGTTATGTTGCAACCAATTTTTTCAATTCAAATTTATATTACGGTACCCCAGCTGAAGTTGCTGACCAGCTTGAAGACTTTGTTGATAAATCAGGTATTGATGGTTTAAACTTTAGTAATATTGTGTTCCCAGAAACTTTTGAAAATATTATTGATTTATTGATTCCAGAATTACAAAAAAGAGCATTAGCACAAAAAGAATATGCCGTTGAAGGTGGTTCTTATAGGGAACAAGTTTATAGAAAAAAAGGACATACATTTTTCCCAGAAGATCATTATGCTTATGGATTAAGATGGAAAGCAGGTGAGTCAAAATTAGAATTTGAAGGAAGATTAGCAAAATTAAAAGAAAAGCAAAGAGAATTAAAAATTTACGCTGATAAATAGATTTACAATAAATAAACTATTAATATTAAATAATATATATATATATATATATACGCCAAACCTAATCATTATATGCAATTCTAGCCAATTTCCTATTCCTTTGTTCCCTCTCTATACAAGCTATTGAAAAAGATTTTCTTTCAAACCATGTAGAGGACTATTATTAATACTAAAGTTCTTCAAGTTCGAGAATTTAGCATTTTCAGATTCAAACTCATCATTTAACCAACTCATTTCATCTCTAAAAAACTCCACTACTGAAGTTAATTTATTATTTGACAATTCATTATGTTTTTTCAGTTTTGAATCCCAATTGTTATTAATTAAAAGTAGCAAACTTGCATGACAACCAGTTGTGGAGTTTGAACTTTTAATAAATTCTTTTAAACAAATACACCAAGTATGGGATAGTTGTTCATATGCTAAATTTTTAAAATAATTATTCGATGATTTTTCAAAGTCTGGTAATTTGTGTAATAAGTTAGTAGCATCATCTAAGAATTCTAATGAATTGGCAGGTAAAGATTCAACAGGAGGCAAAAAGTTTAAAGTGTAATCACTTAGTGCACTCAAAAAATCTTCAATTAAAGGCTTAACTCTTAAATAAGAATATTCAGAAGTTGGATCAACTTTATAAGGTAAAGAAGAAATTATATTTTCAATCTTTAAGGATAAAATTTTAACTGAATCTGAGACTGTTGGCTTTGGAGCACAGTTATAAACGTCATTAGTAATTTCTGGATGTAATGAAATTAAATTATTTAATAAAATCTGTAAGTTCTTTTTTTCCAAAACTTCAACTATTCTATTTGTTGGTAATGGCTGCCCTAAGATAGTTTGAACTGGTTTAATTCTTTTATGACTGATTTCTTTTTTAGTAACTCTAAATTTATCATTTTTTTTAACATCTCTTTTTTGTATTGGTGAATCTTCATCATCATGTAATTTTCTTTTTGATTTGAACTGAACGGGACTCTTGCTATTGTTATTGTCTTCAATTTTTGGATTAAACCCCCAAGAAAATGATGATGGTAAAACTGAACTCATTTTTGATTGCTTTGTGGCCAATATCTAAAACGTTTATTAAAAACTTGGTTTGAAAACTTTTTGAAAGCAAAAAAGATGAAATTGAATAATTTGTTGATTTGACTTCTGTTAAAATTAAAATTAACTGAAAATTACCAGAATTTTCTTATAAAAACCTTTGTGGTTTAGATTAATAAATTTTTCCTTAAAGAAAAAAGAAAATTTCCAAAAAGGTGAAAACCAAAACAGAAATTCTAGTCACCCGGAAATAATTTTGTGGTTAAAGTAATTATGGTTTATACGGCTACTTTGTTGAATGAATAAGATTTATAAGTTTGATCAAGTTTTAGAACCTTCTTTGGTAATTGTTGGTAAATTTTGATGAGTTTTGGTCTATTTTTGGTGCATTTTTGGTGTACTTATGATTAATATTAGTGTTTGCTCGGGGCTCGTTAATCCTATTTATTAATATTAAAGTAACTTAATTCTGTACCCATATAGTTGTGTATTAAATCGATTAAACTATTTGTATATTCATTGGTATGAATATTATCTTTTTTGTTCTTTTTAATTAACATTAGTAAAGTTTATTCGGATACGGAAGATAATACAGTCGGTCTCTAATATTTCAATGTTTTAATTTTAGAAAATGAATTTAATCCTTGTTTTTTTAAATTAAAAATAAAAGCTATTTTATCTTTATGTTATCACTGAATAGCAGAAAAATCAAGTTTTGATTTGCTATAAAAATTATCGAAATTTGAGTAAATCTAGACTTAGTTATAGAGTTTTGGAATTCTATTACATATGAATATTGATTCTGATTGTACAAGCTAATAATCTTTGCTCAGTGTCAAATAATCGGATGGGAAAAGTGTTCAGTTAAGAAAGAATCTTGAGAATTATAAAAATATCTCAGAATTTCTTTTGAAGGAGAAACATTCCAATTTCATTTAATTATCTACGATATATTTCATTAAAATCATTTATTAAATACTTTTATTAGATATTCTATTGCTTGTTACGATACAATGTTATCTCTGATTGTTTGAAGTATCTTCTTCCGTCTTCATCAATGATAACAAGACTTAAATAATTCTTAACAGTAAATAAATTAGTTTTAGTAGTTGGAGTCAAATCATACCCACCAAGGAACAGACGAATTGGGATAGTTTCACCTTTAACTGGGGATCCATCCATGATTTCATATCTGATTGTGTTTGAATCAGTCAATTGATTTGGAGACACTCCAACAGTTTCTCTTGTAATTAAACTAATTTCCATATGTTTTATTTTTAACCTTGTCAATAAGAAATAAATCCTACCCACAATAACATCTTTCAAATTAAAAGTTGATTTTGAATATTCAAATTCAATATGTAAACAATTTTCAATACCAATGTCTAACTTTATGGATTTTTTTAAATCTGTAGGATTTGAATAAACATAAACCCAAAATCTCTTTAATTTAGTGATATCTGTATTCTTTCTCAACACTGTTATCTTAACATAATAATTAACTGTCAAATTTCTACCTCTATAACTTTCATATCTCTTTTCAACGTTATTAAATGCAAATGGATAACTTTCTGTGTGATCTAATTCTGATGGAGGCGCAAGGTCCTGACTTAAACAAAGAAAGTCGTCTTTCTGTCCATTAGTCGTTTCTATACTTCCAAACAATTGAGCCTTTATACCAATATGTTCAACTTTTTTACCATCTTTCACCCTAACAGTAACAGCACCTGTAATACTCTCTCCATCTTCATACAAAGGGTACTTTTCTTTCTTATCTTGAGGGAGTTTTACATCAACATGTTTTCTACCATCCTCACCTTCTAATCTGATCTCAAGGTCTAATGGTGATTTAAAGAATAATGACATCCTTAAAAGTAATTAATGAAATACACTTAAAATAACACTAAAATAAACAGGAAAAAGGCCAATATAATTAAATTACAACAAAAACAAACGAATTAAACTATATCAATTCACTCAATTCACTCAATTTCAACCAATTTAACTCAACTTTAATTAATTAAAAAGTTTTTTAGTCCGATAAAAAGAACTTGAAAAAAACCGGATTAGATTAAAGAAGTACCGGAATTAATTAAAGACACAAAATTTATTAAATTTAGTTAATTTCACTTGTTTTTGGTGTTCTTTTTGGTGGTTATCTTGTTTGCCGTGGTTAATAGAGAATATAAGAGATGGTGAACTCGAGTTTCAAGAGAAAGAGCAAAGAGGAAACAAAGGAAACTGATAATCTGCACATTCCTTATTCAAGTGAAGACGAGTCAGATGATGAAGTTGGAAATGAGTATACTGGTGAACCTTATCTAGCTGTTAATCATAATTTGGGGTCAAGCACAGTAATAGATGAATCTGATCAGCAGGATTTTTATCAATGGGACAGATATGAAGAGATTAAACCATTACCAGAAAGTGTCATCAAAGGTTTATTAAACGAAGAGAAAATTATAAGTAAAGGCATTGATGGCTTAATTAAAATTCATTCTCAAGTATCTAAAACTGGCAAAAGCACAAAGACTTTGAGACACGATCTAACTCAATACTTTAAATCCTTAGGTATGTTATATCAATCTTTAGCTGAATTATATGATAAAGAAACTCAGAGAAATTCAAATATCCTATCAACTTTTAATAAATGGGATCATGATAAAGAACAGATTAACGATAAATTAAAAGAAATTAGAAGTGATGAAAGAGAAGAAGGACACAAACTTGTTCAATTAAATAATGAATTAATTTCAATTAATAATGAAATAATTGAACAAGAAAAGAGATTGAAACAATTAAAAGAAAACAGGAAAGCTTTAAAGTCTGAAATTATACGTACTGAAAGTGTAATTGAAAGCAGATCAAGTCCTTATATTGAAGAATTAAGAAATATTGAAAGTGAAGAAAAAAGAAAAATCCAAGAATTAACTGATGAAAAGACAATTTATTCCTCAAATAATAATAGTCAAAATTTCAACATTTCCTCATTACTGAGCAAATTCAACAATTTGAATGTCAATGAGAAAGTAAATCCAAATTTAGTCATTGAAACAATTGCAAGACAAGTTGAATCCTTTAAGGATAGAACGAATACTTACAGATCCCAAGAATTAGTATTTCAAGAAACTTCTTTAATTTGGGAAAATATCTCTGATTTATTGGATCAATTAGAATTTGACATGCAATCAACTTTAACTTCAAACTCAAATAATGAGTCTTTAATTAAAATTAAAATTATAAACATTTTGAACCAATCTTATGAATCTTTATTATCGTTACAAAAATCTTTAAATATTGAGAACAATCCAATTTTACAACAATTATTTAATACAGAAATTGGAACAATTAAACAGAGTTTACAAATTTTAAACCCAGACTTTAAAACTCCATCTCCATCAAATTCAATTAATACTAATTTTACCATTAATAAGAATTCAATAATACCAAAGCAAACTTCGACTAACGTTTCAATGAATGATATCAACGAAATCAGACCTTCTTTAATTTCAAGTTCTGGGGAAATTTCAAAATCCCCCCCAAAAGATTCTTTAAAACAATCTTTGACTAAAAGTTCAAACAAAAAAGATGATTGAGATTTTCTTACTAAACTTTTATAATAATTAATTCTAAATATTTATTAAATATTTATTTAAATGCATGAATGACTTCTATTGGAGATTGTAGTTTTCTTATGGCTTCTTTGGTTTTTTGCGCTGAATGAATAAACTATTTTCTTTTGGCCTTTTCTTTTTATGTACAATTGGCTTTGGTGGTAAACTTCCTGTTCTTGATGCTGATAAGACATCTGTGTTATTATTATTATTATTTTCTACTGGTAAATTTCCTGATCTACTTGGGTTTAATGCTGACCTATTGGAAATATTATTTATTGCTTGAGATGGGATTGATGAGTCAATCCTTGTAGCATATGGGCCAGTTGGAAATGGTGCATTTGGTAAACTTTCTGCTGGTTGAATAGGTGATTTCATTTTTGGGTATATTGAATTATTTTCTTTAACAGTTGGATCAATTAAATCTCCTGGAGAAGGAAGTGGTGGTAATGAACCTGATTTACTTGGGATTGCTGGAATACCTTCTTTTTTTGATTTATCTTTCTTTTTCTTTTTCTTTTTTGGTTTATCAGAATGGTCATCCTCACGATCTTTTCTTGAAGTATATCCAATATTTGATTTATTAATTTCTTTATTTGGTTCAGGTCTTGATTCAACGATCGGTTTAGGATTTGGTGCAGAATAATTATTAGAGCCTCTTGTAAAACCAACTCTGGCCTGTTTTAACATATTTCTTGATTTAGCATCATTAATTAAATCTCCCCATAGATCGTTCTTAACCAAACTATCATGATTACCTAAAATCCATAAGGAGCATTTAGGTCTTGTTAAAGCAACATTCATACGGCGGAAATCTTTCAAGAAACCAATACCAGTTCTTAGTGGATCAGCACGAACACATGACATAATAATAATTTCCTTTTCTTGACCTTGAAAACCATCAATTGTGTTGAATGAGATTTCATTATTAATTGATCTTCCAAATTCTTTGATAAATGAATTTTGTAATAATCTATTTTGCTCTTTATACGGTGTAATAATACCAATCTTGTTTTTAAAATTATAACGCCTAAAATCACGAAGAAGCTTATGAACCAATTCAAGTGCTATTTCAACTTCAACTTGATTAGTATAAGATAGTGTTTTTGAATTTTGAGATTGAATACCTTCCACGATATCAAAAAATGTATATGGCTTCAATAGTGGATCTTCATGCCATGGTCTTGCTGTTAATTTATCATTATCCGGACCATCTTGAAGTGCACCTTCATAAAATTTCTTTGAAGGAAACCTAGAAATTGCTGAATTCATACGATATTGAACATTTAATAACAGTGGTTTATGCTTCTTTGCCATTCTAACAAACAAACTTTGATCATAGCCTGAATTAGCAGCAGCACCTGATAGAACAGTTGGAGGTAATTGATTTGGATCACCAACCATAATACAACGATTGCAACCATATCGTAAAGGAATAACTGCAGATAATTCAGTACACTGACAAGCTTCATCAATAATAACAGAATCAAATTTAATACCCATATTTGCGACCATATCATGCGCAGAACCAGATAACGTAGCACAAATGATCTCAGCACCATTAAGAATTTTAGCTTGTAAATTTCTTCTATTAATATCACGATTTCTATATTGAGAATTGATATTTTCTCTTTCTTGATCTTTCTTCATTTTAATTATATTTGCTTTTTGAATTAATTCTCTTCTTTTTTTATACACTTCATCTGGTGCTTGCTTCTTTGGGTCTTCAATTTGAGCCTTTAATTCAGCAATTTGATTTTGCAAAATTTTCAAATCTTGATTATAGGTTTCCATATTATTTGTAACTGGTGCCATTTTACCTAATTGTGCATCGACTAATTCCTCTAAGGTCATATCTTTAACTGCTGTATTAATTGCATCAGTCCTACCTAAACGAACCAATTGAGGAGTGTATTTTTCTCCCTTTGAATTCATAACACCATCCTTCAAACGTAAAACTAATTCATCAACTGCAGCATTTGAAGGAGCACAAACTAAAATTTTTCTTTTCTTTTCAGTTGCAAATTTAGCCTGATTTTCAGGAACGTTAATAGAATTTGAAGAATGGAAACTTGATAACATATAACCAATAATACCAATAATTGTTTTAGTTTTACCAGTACCTGGAGGACCTTGAATCAATGAGAAACCTGAAGTATTGAAAGAAACACCAATTGCTCTTGCTTGAGATTCATTAACATTATAAGTTTTCTGAATTGTTGAAAGTTGAGAATCTTCACATGAATTTGAAGTATCAGATTGGGCTTCAAAAATTTGTTTTGATAAATTATAATACTCTAAACCAAATAATGAAGAATATTCTCTTTCAATTGTAGTCATTTGCATAACTCGCATCATTAAAACAATTGATTGAGGGGTTAAAAAGTTATTTAAATCAGCAGAACGAGTAACTCTAATTGTAACATCAACTTTATCACCTTTAACACGCTTAATTTCATGAATTTTACCTAAGCAACTTACTTTTGAGTCTTTTACTTCCTTAATTTTTGGTGTATGAGTAGGATCAATATTTTTATCACTAATTGCTAAAACGACTAAATCAGAATCTGATAGATTTTTATCTTGAATTTCAGCTTTTGTCATACTTGTATAAACTTCAAAAAAGTCATCAACGGTACTCTTTGAACCAACTGTAATATACATTGGTTTATCAGATTCTCTTGTTTTTGCTGAAAGAATTGCTTGCCAACATTCTAATAATAATAATGGTTCATAGGTATTAATATATTCTTGAGCAGAATGGAAAATATCAACAACAGATTTAACATTACTTGAGTCTGAATCAGGAAATTCATCATTTCTTCTGAATGACCATTTTAAAACTTTTCTATATAATGGTTTTAAATCAACATTCAATCTCTTTCTACTATTTTCTTCTTCTTTCTTTTGTTCATTAATAGTGAGAGCTCTAGGTTTCTTTAAATTATCACCTAATAAAACAATACCTGGTTTTGGCTTTGATCTTTTTATACCAAATAGACCATGAATATCATCTCCATCGTCATCATCATCGTCTGAACTATCATCATCAGGTTTTTTAGCAATTTTTTTTCTTGGATTAAAACCTGGTTGACCTGGAGGATGAATTGTTCTTGCTTTGATTTCAGCACGAGCTTTTTCTAATGCGGTAAGCGGTAGTTTTGGTTTTGAAGGAACTGATGGAGCAACTCTTGATAAACTACCAAACTTATCGATTTTTAACTGAGTTTTCAATTTTGAAGGTGCTATTTTTGTAGCACTAATTAATTCAACATCATCATCACTTGAAGTCTTTGGTTGAGGAATTGGTTCCGGGGATGGTTGAATTTTTGATTTCCTATAAGTTTCAGATTCTTCGAAAATTGTTTCAACTAACTTTTTATCGAAAATTTTAGCTCTTGTTAAAATTTCATCGGACTGCTGTTCAGTTAATTTATTATTGAACTTTTTAGCCCTTGAGCCATACTTTGCCAATAAAGTAATAACATTTGTATCTAAGCTCAAATTAAACTCAGTTGCTAGATCAACAGTTGAGGAAATTAAATTGACACAGGAAGATAATAAACCAGCATCACTCAATCTTAACCAAACCAACATATGAGGAAATGTATTTGTAATTTCGTTAAATGTTTGATTGATGTCACCTTTGAAAAATTCATTAATCTTGTGGAAACACTTCAAAACAGCATGAGACAAATCTAGAGTGTCTCTTGTGAATTCAACTAAATCAGGATATTGATTTGCCCAAACTAAAGTCTGAACATAAATTAAATCTAAGAATGACCAGCATCTGTTCCAAAATATTTTTAAAGTTTCCTTAACACCATCAGTAAACATATTACTTTTACCAAATAAACCATTAATTGGACTATTTAAAGCAGATAAAACATCAAGTAAAACTCTAACAGCACCAGGACACGGCTCAAAAGATTTGAAAAAGATTAAATTTGTTAAATTTTCATTAATGGCATTTAAACAGGCGTTTAAATTATTATCTAACAAAGCATGAACACCTTCTAATCTACCATCAGCATCAAATGTTTCATATAGAATATCAACAGCAGATTGGTAAACCGAAGAAGTTGAAGAAAAAACACTAGCCCAGTAACCTTTTAAACTTCTTGAATTTGATAAAATCATTTTGATATTGGTTGTATCAATATCACTTAATTTGACAAAAAATTGTTGGACATAATCTAGAAACTCTTTTGCTTCATCTTTTTGTGGACCAGATAAAGGAATAATATTCGAAACATTTTCTAGTGAGATTAATAATTGATAGGATAATTCCAATTGAGTTGCAAGATTTTGCTTTAAAATTAGACGAAACATTTCTGAAGAAAATTTTAAAGTTGAAGCAGGCTTATTGTTATGAATATCATAAGTACTTTGAGCTAAATTTAAAACATCAAACCTTAAAGCTTTTGCAATGACAGAAACTGAAAGCTTACAAATTTCACCATTTGAATTTCTATCAGCTTCAGGGTAAAAAATCGCTCTTGCAGTCGCATAATCCATAAACCTAACTAATTTTGATGTAACAAGTATCTTTGAGTCACTTCTCAATAACAAATCAGTTTTAAAAGTTGGAGAATAAAGTTTTGATGGAATTGTTAAAGAGGCAATTGTCATCGAGCATGCTTTTTTATATAGAATTGCCTTTGTTTGCAATGGTATAGAATTTTGACTTTCAACTAAAACAATGAAAAATAAAGAAAGTCTATTAAATGCAGTTTGTTGTTTTGAACTATCTAAAGTTCTTAGAAATTCATCAATCCAGTCTAAAAGATCAGATATTCTTGCAATTGGATTAATTTCGCCAGTTGAAACTGATAGATTTTCCAGTAAGTTCAAATTTTGTAAAAAATGAGGGCTTCCAGTAATTGTTTCCAAAACATTTTGAAAGGTAAAAGGTGCAACTAAAGTCCAATATTTATTACCAATTTTTTGTAAAACTAATTTGAAAAATCTTAAAATATAAGGTAAAGGTTCGTTTAAATAACCCATTATATGTTGTTGAAGCATTGTAAAAAATGGCTTGACTTCATATGGAACAGCCCCAGAAATATGATCTTGTTCAGGAGATAATGCTAATTTATCTAGAATAGCATCTTTATCAAAGAGTTTAAAAATCGCAAAGACATTTCTATAAAATAATTGACAGTTATTATTTGTAAAAGTGTTTGGATTTTGAATATTTAGAAAATGAACTTGAAATTCTTCTAAAATGTCTGAATGCAATTGATTTTCATGAATTAATTCTTTTGGATCATATAAAGAATTAATTTGCTTATGAGCCCAATTCTTTTGAGCTTCTTGACCTTCAAATAATAAAAATATTAAACCTGGAGTAATCGCATTATATTTTGAAACGAATACATGATCAGAAGCTAATAAGTTATAAAGAATTTTATCAAAAAGCTTTCTCAAAGGCTCATTTAATCTTAGCATACCAGGACCACAAAGACATTCTGCAATCCCGTAAAGAACTTCAATGGGTACCGATGCATTTGGGTTTTCAGATTTTAATAGAATATATTGATCATGAAATTGATTTAATCTTTCTAATAAACGATCTGCTTCCCAAGTAAGAATTAGATTTGAGAATTGCTCAACGCTTGCCATACCAACACCTCGTTGAACTATAAAAGTTTTCTTTAGCTCAGCTCTACCTCTATGGAAGCAAGAAACACATTTTGCACAAGTATTTAGACTTTTAGAGATTTCTTCTTTAAACCAAACTAATGGATCATTTTCACCAAATGAGAATAAGATTAATATGTGGATACTGACTTGGTACATTAATGGATCACAGAATAAATGGTGATTACCGCAATTTACTTGCAAATAAGTTAGAGCTTTCTCCAACGCTTCCTGCTGGATTATGTCGTTGTTTGAGTGAACATGCGATGCCTCAATGATCTTCAGAAGCTCATCGTGCTCACGCATGAGCTTCTCATCAGTCATCGATAGCAGTAAAGTAATGAATAAAGTGTTAAAATTTTTGATTCATTTTGTGTTTTACGATGAGGTTTGTAGACAGGGCTGCAAACATTAGGTAAAAATTGATTAAATTACGCGTTTCTGAAGGTAAATTTGGCGATTATTGTAGAGAAATTCGGTGAATATATAGAAACACTTTAGATAAATCTGAAAATAAAAAACTAATCTAGATAATGTCACTTTTGAATGGAGATTTTTACGATTTATAGATTTATATACTAATTTTATGGGCGTACCGGATTTTAAAAAATTGAACCGAAATAATTTCACTTGACCTTTAAATTCAACAACAGATTCGATTCAAAGTAGAAAATGAGGTGAGTAAAAAAGGACTTGAATATTATAATTGACTTTTACTGACAGCTTATTAGTGGAAGATTCGTTCGTGCTTCAAAATACCGTCATGTTTACGGTCAACAGGCCAAAAAGGAGCTTTGTTATGATAACATTAAAATTAGTACCAATGCTTGGGATTCCAACTTAGTTAAGGCCAATGGTAAATATATTTCCATCAATTGGAACGCATCTGGTGGTGGTGCTTTTGCTGTCATTCCGGTGAATGAAGTTGGTAAAGCTCCTGATAAAGTCTCTTTATTTAGAGGACACACTGCTACAGTTTTAGATACCGATTTCAATCCATTTAATGATAACATCATTATTTCAGGTTCTGATGATACTAAAATTGGTTTATGGAAAATCCCTGAAGATTATTCATTCCATAATTATACTGATGGCGATGGTAATACCAAAGATGTTGAACCAGTTGCTTTATATTCTGGACACAAAAGAAAAGTTGGTCATGTTCAATTCCATCCAACTGCTGAAAACATTGCAGCTTCATCATCATTAGATTACACCGTTAAATTATGGGATGTTGAAACTGGTTCTGATAAAATCACTTTAGAACACAACGATTTAGTCACTTCATTTGCATTTAATTATAATGGTAATTTATTAGCAACTACTTCAAGAGATAGAAAATTACGTGTTTGGGATATTAGATCCAATGAAATTATCAGTGAAGGCCCAGGTCACACAGGGGCTAAAAACTCCAGAGTTACATGGTTAGGTAATTCTAATAGAATTGGTACTACAGGTTTTTCAAAATTATCTGACCGTCAATTAGGTGTTTGGGATTCTTCAGACATCGGAGCGGGACCAATTGGTGGATTCTACACATTAGATTCATCAGCAGGTATTTTAATTCCATATTTTGATGATTCAACCAAAATGCTTTATGTTGGTGGTAAAGGTGATGGTAACATTCGTTATTATGAATTTCAGGATGATGAATTATTTCCATTAAGTGAATTCCAATCAACGGATCCACAAAGAGGTTTAGCATTTGCACCAAAAAGAACTGTTAACGTTCAAGAAAATGAAGTTTTGAAAATTTATAAAACTTCAAAAGATTCAATCATTGAACCAATTTCTTTTACAGTTCCAAGAAAATCTGAGGTTTTCCAAAGTGATATATATCCAGATGCCCCATCAGATAAACCAGCTTTAACTTCAGAAGAATGGTTTAGCGGTAAAAGTGTTGACGGACCAATTTTATTTTCTGTTGAATCTTTATATAACGGAACAAAACCTGAGTTTAAAGCGGCAAGTGCACCAGTTGAAAAAACTCCAGAACCAAAAAAGGCAACACCAGAACCTAAAGAAACCCCAAAAGAGATTAAAAAAGAATCATCAAAAGAAGAAAAACCAGAGACTGTTATTCGTTCAATTCCAAAGACAAATGTTGATGAAGTTTTACAAAAAGATGAAAAAGTCAACTCTTTGTTACAGAAAGCAGCTGATTTAGACGATGGTAAGAAAGGTGAATCTGACGAAACTAATTGGGATGATGAAGACGACAAAATTGAAGAACGTGACACTACACCAGTTAAAATTGAAATTAAGAAGCCAGAAGTTAAAGAAGAAGTCAAACCTGAACCAAAGCCTGAACCAAAAGAAACTAAGCCTGAACCAAAAGACACTAAGCCCGAACCAGAAGACACTAAGCCTGAACTAAAGGTTGAAAAGGTGGAACCAAAAGTTGAAAAAGTTGAAGCTTCCACACCAGAACCAAAAGCTGAAGGTACCAAACCATTGACACTTAAAGCTACAATTGAGAAACTAAACTCCGTTGTTGAGCATTTTGAGCAAGTTGTTGCTAAACTAGAAGCATCCAACTTAGAAAAGGACGAAAGATTAAAGGCATTAGAATCAAAAGTGCAAGAATTAATTGACAAATAGATGTGATTATATGATTATGAATAAAACAAGTAGAATCAATAACGAATGAAACTATTATATATTAAATCCGTTCATTATGGATTCGAAAGTAATAAAAAAAAATCTTCCCCGCCAGGAGTCGAACCTGGAATCTTCTGGTTTCAGAAGTAACTACTTAAATCGTAGCCAGACGCCGTGACCATTGGGCCACGAGGAACAGATTTTAAGGAGAAAAACGGGAGTTTTACCCATATCCAATTAATGAATAAACCAGGGTAACACAAATATTAGATTTTACCTCTTTTTAGAAGGTACTAGAAACCAACACCAACTTTCTACTTTCTACATCCATCATGTCCAATAAAGAAGTTGCTTTACAGATCATTAATTTCTTGAAAACCTCCGTTGCTGAAAACCAAGTTGGCGAAGATTATTTGGATTCCATCGACGTTGCAATTGATTGTTTAGCTGAAGCTTTTGATGTTAATAAAGATGATGATTTAAAGTTAATTAATTCTGAATTCAATGGCAAATCATTAAAAGAAATTTTAGATGCATTCAAAAGTCAACCAACAACTGAGTCTGATGTCGAAGTTCCTGTTCATGTTGATGAACCAAATTCTGGTGATTTGAAGAAAGCTGATGAATTAAAATTATTAGGTAACAAAGCTATGGCCGCAAGAGATTTCCAAGAAGCAGTTGATAAATACACTGAAGCTATTGCTTTAGCTCCAACAAATGCCGTTTATTTATCAAACAGAGCCGCTGCTTATTCTTCTTTAAGAAAACACGAGGAAGCTATTAAAGATGCTGAAGCTGCTATTGCTGCTGATCCAACCTATTCAAAAGCTTACTCAAGATTAGGATTAGCCTCATACGCTTTAAACAAACCTCAGGAAGCTTATGAAGCTTACAAAAAAGGTCTTGAAGTTGAAGGTGATAAAGCTTCTCCTGCTATGCAAAAAGGCTATGAAACAGCCAAAGCAAGAGTTGAAGAACAATTAGGTTTAAGTGAAACTGGATCAACTAGGGAAACTCCTTCTCAACCAACTGGTGGCTTACCTGATTTATCTAATTTAGCTTCTTTATTAGGTGGCGGAGGTGCAGGTGCAGGTTCAGGCTCTGGTGGTGCACCAAGTTTTGCTGATATGTTAAATAATCCTCAGTTAATGCAATACGCTCAACAAATGATGCAAAACCCAGATGCTCTAAACAATTTAATGAACAACCCAGCTGTCAAACAAATGGCTCAACAATTTGGTCTAGGTGGTGATTCTGGTGCTTCAGGTGCTACTGACGAATCTGCAGGTGGGCCAGATTTAAGTAGTTTATTAAATAACCCAGCTTTACAAAATTTAGCTAAAGATTTCTTAAATAAGAAATAAGCTTAAATATATAATTCTACAATTAATAATTCGTGAATTCATTTATCTTTTTAATGCTCTTAAATCTTCTAAACTTCTTTCTAACATAATATTTTTAAATTTTAAATCTTTAATTTCAGTTTTAACATATTTTTTAATAATGATTTTAATGAAACTATTTTTAAAATTTAGAAAATTATTCAATTCCATTGCAATTAATTCATGGTTGAATTTAATATCTTTATTCAATTCAATCAACGAACTTTTAACGTTTTTAATACCATCCAATAGTTTCAATTCAAACTTTTGTCTTTTTGATTCAACAAAATTAATTAGAAATGATGGTTGAACTGTCTTCTTCTTATTGACTTCTGTTGTTTGAAATGAGTTATTATTACTTGTGAAATCATTGAAAGACTCTTCATTTATTTCAATTATTCCATGATTTTCTATTTGACCTTGCTGTTTATTTCTTTTTAACTCAACTGATTTAAATTTTTTATAATTATTATTTAATTCAATTAATTCTCCATATAATTTCCACCATTTAAAAATTTTATTATTAATTAAATCATTTATCTTTTCATAAAATTCATTAGTTGATATCGATAACTGTAAGATTTCATCGCAGATATCTTTATTAAATTTAAACTCTTTAATCATTTCTTTAAATGATTTTTGAATAAATTCTAATTCTTTAAAGTTTGAATCACTTCCTGTTGTTTCATTGATAAATAATCTAAGCGAATCATTTAGCTCTTTTTGCTTAACTGAATTGAAATTAACGACTTTAAATAGTTTATCAAAGCAATGATTATACTTTAATACTTCTTTCAATGAAAACTTTAAGAAAAAATTAATTTCATTAATTTCTTCAGGCTGCAAAAAAAAGGTATTATTTTTTAAATCTTCATTTTCATTAATGTGATTGATTTTTAAGATTGATTCTTTTTTAACTAATGCAGTTAATTTCAATTCTTGAACAATTTCAGCTGAATTAAACTCTTGATTTTTTAGAAATGAAAATAAAAGCCCATTCTCGTCATCTGATTCCTCACAAAGTAGCAAAATTTGGAAAAAGACATTGATTTCATCAATTAAATTATTCAGTTTCAATTTGCTGAAACCTGGAATGTTTAAAATTAAACTTGAGAATTTTTTCAAGATATAATCTATTGGTAAAAAGCTCGTAGTTGAATTTACTTCTAACTTTAATAGTTCTAAAAATTGTTTAAATTCTGTGAACGAATGGATAGCTTCATATTCTTTACCACCTACCTTACCACGAAATACTAAATTCCACATATTTCTTTCCAATTTAACCCTAATAATTGCAATTGATTTGGATTTGATTTTTGAAATTCTATTGTTCAGATAAAATGTTTCAATTATTTTTGATACTTTTGTATTTTTAGAATGATCAAGACATGAAAAATAATTTTTATCATTTTTAGAAATTTCAATGAATTCAGAATTACTTAAAATTTTGGTAATATTCTCCAATCTATTATATTTAACAAAAATCATTAATGGCGTATAACTTTTGCTATTTGATTCATTCACATTAATTTTTTCAAACCTCAATAAATGTTCAATATTTGAATTCAGAATATGTAATAAAGTATTACCTCTATGATCAATGTGATCACCATAATCAAAAGTTGAATTATTTGCAACATACCAATTATCAACAACGTCAAAAACTGTTTTAACTAACTGCGCATAATTTGGAGTATCATAGCTTCTACAAATTGCAAATAATGGTGTTTGGCCATTAATGTCTTTGATTCTCCAATCAATAAATTTACCTAATTTAGGAATTAAATCTTTATAATGAAATAAATAATGTCCAATTGTTCTATTATGAATATTATCCTTTAAATTTAAAAATGATTTTAGCTCATGGGTTGTACAAGAAGATAATAAAATTTCAGTCAAATCATCAATAATTTCAAAATTTTCTGAATTCAATGCTATATTTAATAAATTTGAATTTGATATGGTTTTGTCATTCAATAAATCTTCCAATGGGAAAAATTTTTCATAATCAATTAACAATTTCCAAGTATCATAATCATTTGATTGAATTGCTAAAGCTAATAAACTTTCTCCATTATGAGTTCTTGCTTTTAAACTTGAATCTGAATCACAATTTTTATGTTGTTCATTATCTAAGAATTTTTTTAATGGCAATAATTCTTTTGAATTAATATAATTAAAAACTCTTTTATTTCTTAAAGAATATTTTTTTAAAATTTTAATATTTTCAGGATTTTTTAAATAATATAACACTCCTTCAAAAGTTGATAATGAATAACCAACTAAACCTAATTCTAATTTTTCATAAGAAAAGTTTTCAACATAAAATAGATGTGCTTCTAAAAATGGAACATTTGATCTGAGAACGACTAAAACTAATAAACCAACTAAGGTATCTGCATCAATTAAAATATTTTCAGTGTCTGATAGAATTTGAATAGTCTCAGTTATAAGTTCAATTTTCGATTGGTAATTATTTGTTAGAACCAACTTTTTAAATTCAATCACTGCTTTATCAATTGATTTTTCAATTGAAGAAATTTTTGAAAGATCAAATTTTATTTTATCAGGCAATGATAATTGATTTATACTTAAATTTTCTAAATCTTTGTATTGATTCATTAAAAAGTCAGGAGTCAAATCGCACAGCTTATTCCAAATCTTATCATACAGATTTAATTCAACATAATGATAAACGCAAGAGTTTAAATCAATATTTGGGGCAGCTTTGTATATTTGTTCAATCAAATCGTCACTTAAAGTTTGGAAAATATGGGAGGATAAATTAATTGATTGCTCAAAAACTGAAACCAAAGAATCAGTATCAGAAACATCACGAAGATTGAAATTTCTAAATAATTCTTGGTACTGTTGACCAATTCTTGATGCAATTAATGGGAAATTTCTTATTATTTGTTCAAATTTGATTTCTTCTTCTATTGGAGATTCTTCAGTTTCTTCTGATATTACCACTTGGTTTGTGTTTTGTAATGCCATTTGATCATAGATCTTCGGATCTATAGGTACTCCTACTAAAGGATTCTCAATGAACAACAATAAAAATCTTTTACCTTTGGGTAGGTAGTCATTAAAACTTTGGAATGTGGAATATTCTAATACTTTCAAAACTAATGACTTTTTGAAGCCTTTGCCCGTAAATAACACATCTTTTTTAATAAGTACTTCTTTATGATTGAAAGTTGTATATAGTTTGGCATTACCAGTTTCTGTTGTAGTCAAAATATGATCATTAAGAAAGTCCTCGTTATAACAAAGATCTTTGTATGCAATATCTGATTGATTGTCTCTATAATAGAGCAAAACCTTTAATGGAGGCACTAATATCACTATAGATTCTTCATTTGAAGCTGCCAATTTGGAATAAAGACTCACCAAAGGCGATTTTTCAGGAAGTGGATTATTAAACAAAGAATTCAGCAGAGGATTGAGTAGCAAAGGTAAGTAGGAAGGCATTTTCCACTAACTTTTAAGTGAAATTTAAATTTAAGATAAAAAAATTATAAGAAAAAAATCCCGAGGGTTCAAAACCAGAAAATTTTTTACCTAGTATTTGAATTAATTCATTAAATCAATGGCAAAAGGGAAGAATAAAGTCTCTGAGAGGGAGAAACCGGCTGTGAAGAGCAGTGGAGGCCATAGAAGAACTGAGGTTAAACAGAGAGGCCCCAAAACTCAGGCTTTCCATACTAAATTGGCGATGTGGGATTTCGACCATTGTGATCCAAAAAGATGCAGTGGTAAGAAATTAGAAAGATTAGGTTTGATCAAGAGTTTAAGAGTTGGCCAGAAGTTTCAAGGTGTTGTTGTGAGTCCAAACGGGAAGGGTGTTGTTTGTCCTAATGATCGTGAGATTGTTGAAACTTTAGGTGCTGCAGTTGTTGAATGTTCATGGGCAAGATTGGATGAAATTCCATTTAATAAGATTGGTGGTAAGAATGAACGATTATTACCCTATTTAGTTGCTGCAAATCAAGTTAATTATGGTAGACCATGGAAATTAAACTGTGTTGAAGCATTGGCCGCATGTTTTGCAATTGTTGGTCATACTGATTGGGCTTTTGATTTGTTAGATAACTTTTCTTGGGGTCCAGCATTCTTAGAAATTAATAAAGAATTACTGGAATTATATCAACAGTGTACGGATTCAGATTCTGTCAAACAAGCTGAAACTGATTGGTTAGATAAATTACAAGAGGAAGTCAAACAACGTAAAGAGCATCATGAGGATGATTTATGGTTGCAAGGAAATACAAACCGTGGTGGATTACCTGGTTCAGAGAGTGAGAACGAAGAGGAACATGACGAAGACGACGAAGATGACGAAGAGGTTGAATACGATAACTTGGGCAATATAATATCAAAGAAACAAGTTAAATATGATTCACTTGGTAATATGATAGAAAATGGAGATGATGAACATGATGATGAAGATGAAGATGAAGATGAGACGTCAGAAGAAGAATCAGGATCTGAACCAGAACTTGATGCTCTTGGAAACTTGAAAATTTCATAGATTGTAAATAATATAGCATTTTAAAATAAAGATGTAGCTACTATTAAAACCATAGAGGGACAAAACGAAATGAATTTATTTATGGTCTTCCCAAATATAAAGACTCAGGTTTTATCTTCCCGATGACTTTCGAAAAAATATTTGTGTCACTTTTAATTGTTTAAAGAGGGAAGAATTAATGTCAAATCGACAAGATCTCACTGTAAAAAAGGAGCCACCTAACGATCTAGATGATCTTGTACCCCCTAAAAACTTTGGTGGTCCATTGCCAAGTTTTAAATGGTTAGTTGATGGTTTATTAGAAAAGTTGAGTGTAATAACTAGTGAAAATCATTGGTACATAAATCAAACAAAAAGAGACCGTAAGCTTAAAATTGTTGATCAATTTATTAAAGAATGGAGAAATACAGTTGGCTCAAACATATATCCTGCATTGGTTTTAGTTTTACCTACAAGAGATAGAGAACGTAATTATAATATTAAAGATTTAAAATTAGGTAAATATTTGTTAGAAATTTTAAAAATTCCTAAAAAATCTCCAGATTATGATCATATAATGAACTGGAAGCAGTTTACAAAATTACCTGGTCAAATTAAGAGGCAAGATTCCAATCAACAAAAGATGTCAACAGTTTGTGTTGAACTATTAAAAAAGAGAAAACAAGATATCCCTGGTGGAGTTCTAAGTATTGAAGATGTTAATAATCTATTAGATAATTTGGCTAATGGTGAATATAAAAAAGAAGATCAGATAATCATATTAAGAGAAGCAATTGATAAGATGAGTTTTTTAGAATTACAATATTTTTTTGACATTATTTTGAAAAATAGGATTGATAAAGGTATGGAAAATACAATATTATATTACTGGCATCCAGATGCAGTTAATTATCTAAGCGTTGTCAGTAGATTAAAAACTGTTTTATATAAACTAAGTGATCCAAATAAAAGGTTAAAAAAGCAAGAATTATCTGTTAATATAGGTCAACCTTTTAAACCACAATTGTCGAAGAAACCAGCTCAAAACTATGCTAAAATTGCAGAGTCTTTAAAGAATGATTTTTATATCGAAGAAAAAATGGATGGCGAAAGAATTCAACTTCATTATGTGGATAAAGGAAAGTCAACTCTTTATTTTAGTAGAAAAGGCATGGAATATACCTTTATTTATGGAAGTAATATAACATGTGGTTGTATATCACCACATTTGAAATTTTCAAATGGCGTTAAAAATTGTGTTTTAGACGGTGAAATGGTTACATTTGATCCAAAGACTAAAACTTTTTTACCATTTGGTTGTTTAAAAGGAAGTGCAATTTTAGAATTAAAAAGACAATACGGAGAAGATTCAACAACTGGAGATCTAAATCAAATGGAGATCGATCCGAATGATAATGAAAATCCAAGGCCATTTTTTGTGGTATTTGATTTAGTTTATCTTAATGATACACCAATGACTCAATATCCATTAAATAAAAGAAAAAATATATTATCAAATATAGTTGCAATTGATGAAACAAATAAAGAATTTATTCAAGTAATTGAATCAGTTAGAGCAAGTGATGAAGAAGAAATTAAGAACTCATTAACTAATGCAATTGAAAAAGGATCAGAAGGTATTATATTGAAGAAATATGATTCATTCTATTATATTGATAAAAGATTAGATTTATGGACAAAGATCAAACCTGAATATTTGGAAGAATTTGGAGAAAATATTGATTTGATTGTTATTGGTAGAGAAATTTCTAAGAAGAATAAATATTTATGTGGATTAAGGGTCACAACAAATGACACCGAATGTTATAAAGAACCGAAGTTCTATAGTTTTTGTCGAGTTGCTAATGGATTTGATTTAGAAGATGAAAGAAAAATTGATCAAGTAACAAAAGGTAAATGGAAAAATATTAAAGATGAGTATCCATCAAACGATCTAATCGAATTTGGTAAAAGGCTACCATCAGAATGGATAGACCCAAGAGATTCGTTTGTGTTAGAAGTTAAAGCAAGATCAATTGATAAATCAATATCCAAGAATTATAAAACTTCAACAACGCTATATAATGCATATAGTAGACAAATTAGATTAGATAAGGACTGGGAGGATGCCACAACAATTGATGAATATATGGAGATTAAAGAGTCAAGAAAATCTACTGATGATAAAGAGCACAGATTGTTACAAAGAAAGAAGAAATCATTAATTGATGAAATTAAAAAGCAATCAATTGATGAAGAAAATTGGAATTATTTATTAGCATCAGTTAAGTCTAATATTTTTGAAAATTACACATTTATGATATTATCAGATTCTTTTCAAGATAACAAAAGAATATCAGTTAATGAGCTCTCAATAATACTAAAACAAAACGGTGGTAGTATTACCAAAAACCAGCAGTTAATTAAAGAGTTGGAGAAATTAATAATAATATCAGACAAGAAAACACTTGAAGAGATTGAACTGTATAGGAATGGATTTGATATAATTAAATCAAAATGGATATTCGACTGTTTAAGAAATGGAAAAGTTATCAAGACTGAACCAAAGCATTGCTTTAACGTTAATGAAGTAATGTTGAAGAATTCAATTAAGAGAATTAATGAGTATGGTGTTAGTTTTATAAATAAGATCTCAAAAGATGAATTAAAACAAGTGATAGATAAGTATTCTGGAGTTAAAACAGAGAAGGATGTTAAATTAGAAGATTCTGCTTCCATTAAAGAGATATTACGGGATGTTTCTGTGTTTAATGGATTAAAGATATTTATTGTTTCAAAAGAAGATTCAATTGAATTGAGAATTTTAAAGAATAAAATTAGGTTAAATAATGGAATGATTGTAAATTCAGTCAATGAATGCAATTTAATTGTTAATTATGATGAAAGTAAAGAAAAGATTGATGACTTGAGAAAAGAAATAACGATTGATTTTAAAGAAGGTACAAAAATTAGGAGAATTGTTAATGTAAAATGGGTACGTGATTCACTAGAAAATGGATATAGGGTTGATCAACAAGATTATCCAGTTTAATAAATGACTACTGATTAAAATACGTATATATGATATATTCAAATAAACAAATCCCAACAAAAACCATCCCAAATAATAAAAATTTTCTAAACATTTTTTTTTTAATGAATCTCCCTATTTCAAACGAGCCTAATCGTCTCAAGTTTGTAAATTATGAAAGATTCAAAGAAATAAATAAATAAAGCCAAAACATTATTAGAATTATAATAAGATCTAAAACTTCCCCAAAGTATAGACAATTAAAACATTCAACAAATAAAATTCCATACATCCAGTCGCAGGTAAGCTTAACCAGCGCCACATGATGATGAATCTTTTAAAAGTTTAAAATCCATAATTGAATAACGATAGTTAAAATAATAGCAAAAGAATTAATAATAAATAAAAATGAATGGACAACAAATAGAAATGAATAAATATTGATTTAATCTATTCAAGTAAAACAAAATCATTTAAATCAAAAGAATTTAAAGGCGCATCGGGCTAATAGTTGTAATCATTGAATGTAGGTAATCGATTAAAGAAATCATATTACGTCCTTCTAATTTTGGTCCCCAGACCAAAATATATAGTAGGACACAAATCAAATCTTTTAATCAGTAACAAGCAACGGAAACCGTAATCACTGCTGGATTACACAACTCATTAAATTCGAAATCATTATCAGATGAATTAAATTGAAGATCGAATAAATCAACTTTTTCATTGAAGATATCTTCTTTTTTATTAAAAGGGTCAGGTAATTGTTCTTGTTTAACAACAATTGTGTTTGAGTAATTAGAATCACCGGTAATAATATCTAAAGAGAATTTATTAGTGGTGTTTGAATCATCTAAGAAATCAGGTGAGGTAAAATCATAATCATTTGAAATTGAAGAAGATCTTGATTCTAATTTTGGAACAACATCATCATCTTCAAAACTGGATTTTGGAGAATTTGAATTAAAAGACTCTGGAGTCTTTGGTAATGTTTCATCTAATTCTAAATTGTGATCTAATTTCATTTGTCTTAAATCAGGCAATGAATTAATTTTATTCAACATTGAATCAACTTCAGAATCACCGCCTTCATATTTTGATAATAAAGACGTGTTTAACTTATTAACTAACTGGAGTTGTTTTTCCAAATCCAAGACATAAGATTCTAAGAATTCAACGTGTTTTCTCTTCTTTTCTCTTGAAGCATGTGCTGCTTTTCTATTTCTTAAAATACGTTCAATACGACGTTGTTCTTTCTCTTCTTTAGTCTTTGCCCTTTTTCTAGGAGGTAAAGTGGACTTAAAATTAGCTGAAAGTTCAGTTAAATCTGACATTGATAAAATTAAAGTTTGGAAAAAAAAAGTGGCGATTTCACCTTGCTTAAATACATTTTTTGATAAACACCCTCGATTCTCGACATCATATCAGAAATGTCCGAAAGATTTTAAGTTTTGCCTTAAACTTTAAGGTTTAAAAAGGCGAAAAATTATTACAATTTAAGATAAGAAAGACTAAGAAGTTAGATAATGACTTGAAACTATTTAATTATACTACTAGAGATTTTTTTTTTGAAACCTTTAATCTGTTTCCACCCGAAATCCCAAAGGCACAAAACTGGAATTTATTTTTAACCCCAAAAGTTTGAGTCCGGAATATTTTTGGTCGGAATTGGGAATATCACGTGATATACACGTGACTGAAATCTCCTTTTACGTTTCTACAGAAACTTGTTGTTTTGTTTTGTTTATATTTTTCCGTTTTAGTAAAAGCGTACAAGTTGTAAAATTTTGGCTTTCTCTTTTTTTGTATACTATTCGATCTTTGTACTTCAGATGTCTGACAACAATTCGTCTGTGGTATCGACACATCATGACCAATCTGTGTCGACAGACTCTGAAGAGTCATTTCTTGTTAAACAGATAAACAAGTCTTCTCTATTCAATTCATCCAGTTCAAGTTCAAATTCATCTAAGAAAAGAAAATCATTCTTTAGAGAAAGTTATATAGATGACACAGGTATAGATAGATCGTTTTCAGTGTTTCAAGATGTTATCCTGGAAAATACTGATGAGAGTAGAGATATAAGTAATATATCTAAATTATCAAGTCTTGATGTTGATAAATTTAAAAAAGTTAATAACAGTCGTGGTAGCATATTAGCAGAGCTTTCTTTAAATGATCAATTACCAAATCTAAGCAGGAAAAGTTCAAAAAGAAGATCAAAATATGAAAATAAAGTACCACCTTCTCAAAGATCTTCATTCATTAATGATTCTTCACAAGAACCTCCTACTGTTAAAACTCCTACAATACCTTCACAACCAAGAGATGCTATTACTGATATAATAGCTGTATATAAAGACGAACCTGATCAAAAGTCAAAGGAAGCATCAGAAATAATTAATCTGCCATTACAAAAACCATTTAATTTAAAACCAAATACCGATTCATCATCCAGGTCATCTTCCAAATCTTATCAATCTGCAAAATCAGAACTCAGTACAAGAAGGTCTTTATTGAATTTTGAAATGACAAGAAAGAAACAATTAGGAACTCCTCATTTATTATTGCATTCATCACCATCAACTCAAAATTCTTCAGAAAAACGTTCAATCCCAAGTATACCAGTACCAAACTTCATCAAAACACCATCAGCAGACTCTGTTCATTTAATTGATCAATTGAAAACTAATATACCAATCAAAAAAGGCCCTGATATTCTTGCAACTTTAAAACTTGAAAATTATGATGAAAATGATTCGGACTCTGAAAATAGTTTGAATTTAATTAATAAAGAAAAAAAGAAGATTTTATTAGAAAATAATGACAATGGGAATTACTATAATGATGATTTATTAGAAAAAATTTATTATTATAGAAGAATTCCTGATATTCCAAATGATTCAAACCATTCTCAAAAATTAATTTGGTGTATTTATTTCATTGCATTCTTGGTGCCACCTTTATTCTTTTTCTTAGGCTTAGGCTTATTAGATAGATATTTATTAAATTATAAAATCAATCCTGGCTTGAAAAGATTAAGTTTAATCACTGGTATCATCATCTTAATTATCAGTTTTGCCATGATTGGTGTTGGTTTTGGTTATGGGATTCATGCTGCATCAATGTAAACTTTTAGCATTTACTCTTGTAGGCTCGCACGACTGGTTATGAAACTAAATAGATGGCACTAGTGTTTCAAAGTGAAGAGAGCTCATCGCTTACGTAAATAAAGTAAACAATCGCTTTTACAATTTAATGTCACAAAGACAGAAGAAAACTGTCCATTCAGTTCCTCAGTTATACGGGTGTTACCTTCTACGGTCGATACCCAAACCTAATTCCTTTTATATAGGGTCTACTCCTGATCCTGTTCGAGTAAGTTCATACAAAATTCCCCAGTACCAAGAACTTAGTACTAACTCTTTCCTAGAGAATACGACAACATAATGGTGAACTAACTGCTGGTGCTTACCGAACCAAGAAGAAAGGATATAGACCTTGGGAGATGGTGCTGTTTGTGTATGGATTCCCAAATAGGATAGCAGCACTTCAATTCGAGCATGCATGGCAGCATTCTTACCAAACAAGACATATCGATAAAGTTTATAGGATTACCAATAATCGAAATTCAGGGAAATCTTATGCCCATAAAATAGGCAATATTAGATTATTACTCAAGTCTGAGTTCTTCAATAGAATGAATTTAAAAATTCAGTTTTTTAATAATGAAGCATATAAAATTTTTATTGATAATAAATTTAAGGTGCTGTTCAAGTTGAATTATTCAAATCTGACATATAATGACGTCAAATCTGGTGACCATGAACTGAACTTGGATAAAATTAAAGAGTTTAAATCAAATATCTTGAAAAATGATGAATCTTTAATAGAAAAATTTGAAAATGTTCTAATTAATAAAAATTTAAATTGTTCACTCTGTGCAAATAAAATTGATTATTTAAACGATAAATTTGATTTAATTTCAATATGCTATCACGATGGCTGCGAAAGTTTAAATCATTTAAGTTGCTTAAGGAATAAATTTCATGAAGATGAAAATATTGAAATATCATTTTCCCAAAAGAAAGCTTTTGAAGTGCCATCAAGTGATTTGATCCCAAATAGAGGTGTATGTCCTTCATGTGATAAAAACTTAGTATGGAGTGAGATAGTCAACCATTCAACAAGAATACGGTATATTTTAGGGTATGATGGTAAGCAGCCTGAATTAGAAGACGAAGAACTACATGATGGATCAGACTAAAACTTTTTATTCTAAATCAATAGACCAATTTTCACCAATTAAAACACCTGGGTTTTTAATTAATTTATAGCTTTTTTTATCTTCAACTTTGATATTCCATGTATTTTCATTTTGTTTAACATTAGAATTATTAATGTCAATATCCCCAATAATTAAAATTTTTTCAACTTTGATGTTTGTTTTAAACGCACCTGAAATCACCTCACTTGTTAATTTTGAATCTTTTAATTGGAAATCAATGTATAAATATTCACCTTGCTCGTAGTTGAAAGTTTCTTCATCATCAATGTAAAGCTTGCCTTGTGCTTCATTTTCTTTGTTTAACGAAATAATTAAAGTGTATGGGTCAAATTTCATTAATTTAGATGATCTACGATATCTATCCTTTCTGGGGATTATTGAGCCACCTTTAATCAAAACTGGGATTTTTTCTAATGGTGCATCAATAACTTTATTGCCTTTACCTTGAATTTTTGAATAAGTTTCATAATCATAATAAATTTCATCATCAGGTAAATAAATTGTTTGGTTCACTGCACCTTCTTCAGTAACTGGTTTAATTAATAAGTTATCTAAAAAGAATTGATCTTCAATTTCAAAAGATTCTTCGTTTTGTGGATATCTATAAAACACTGGTTCTAAAATTGGTGATCCATCAATCGAAGTTTCATAAAACTTTGTGTAAAATAATGGTAATAATTGATATCTAATTCTAACTGCATCTCTTATTAATGAAGTGTATGGTTCACCAGCCAACCAAGGTTCCCTTCTTCTGGAATCAATATGAGCATGAGCCCTAAAAAATGGATACCAAATACCAGCTTGGTACCATCTTGTTAATAATTCTTTGGATGGATTACCAAAAAATCCACCAACATCAGCACCAGAGAATGGATAACCAACAATATTTTGAGTCAAGATCATTGGGATTGAAAGTTTTAGATATTCCCATTTTGACATATTATCACCAGTCCACATTGCACTTGTCTTTTGAGATCCTGAAAAATAAGCTCTTGTTAAAATAAACGGTCTTTTATTGTCATATCTCTCTTTCAATGCTTTATAAGTTGCTTCATGAAAAGTCAAACCATATAAGTTATGATTTGATCTGATTTCAACATCACCATAAGTGATTAAATCTTTTGGACTTGTTGTTTCTGGACCATTAAACACCGATGGTTCATTCATATCATTCCAAATGTGTAAATTAGTTGCATCACCTGAAAATTCAGTACCATTTTTAAATAAGTCATTCCAAAATGCTTGAGATTTTGGATTAAAAGTATCGATCCACATGGATTCACCTGGCCAACAATGGCCGTGAAAATCCCCACCGTCTTTATTCAATAAAGCTAAATGTTGTTTTGATAGTTCATTTGAAACGAAATAATCAACTTTAATATGAGGATCAATAATTGTAACTAAAGTTCTACCAGTCTCATCTAATTTCGACATCATTTTAACTGGGTCTGGGAAAGTTTCCTTTTTCCAAGTAAAATATTTTTTAGCATCAGTATATTCAATATCTAGCCAAATAACATCATATGGGATTTCATATTTATCCATATTTGAAGTAACTGATAAAATATCTTCTTCATCATTATAATTCCATCTACATTGATGATAACCTAAAGAAAATAATTGTGGTAAAGTGGTGGTACCAGTTAAAGTTGAATAATTCTTAGTTATATCACTTGGATTTTTACCAATCAAAATAATTAAATCTAAAATACCATTTTCTGAAATCCAATGAGTTTTGACAGAATCCTCATCTTTCTTAATATCGATGTAAGTGTCTGCAGAGTTGACCCAAAAGAACCCAATGGACAATTCAGACTTATGAGCAATCAATAAAGGAATTGAACCATACATTGGTAATCTTGAATCAATTTCATATTCAAAAATGTCAACGTTATATAAGCGATAAGGTTCTGAATCTGTGGTATCTTTTAAAGCTAATGTATCTGCATGTTCAGGAATACCATATACATGTTTGAATTCTTTGAAAGAGACGTCAATTGCAATTGATTCAGGTCCAAAAGGTAAAGAGTCAGCTTTTGAATCTTTAAAATCGTCTCTAAACCCATTAAAGTCTAATTCTTCAGGGAAAATATTTTCAGCATTTGATTCTTCAGTTCTCAAATGTTCTAAGTTGAAAAAAGATCTATCATTTAGAACCAATTGCTCTTTATTATCGTATAATATAACAATTTTAAAATCATTTGAATTAATTTCAATCTCATAATCATTAAAGATATAACTGAAGGAGCCATCTTCTAATTCTTTCAATTGATAGTTTTCATTTAATAATTCAGGATCTTTAACGAAAGTATATTTCCAAGCATCACTAAATCTTTCTTTTTGTAGTGTAGTTTTATTCCATTGAATTTTTGATCTGTCTTCGTCAATTCTGATTCTTACACCACCAATTGCCAGTAAGTCGATTTGAAAAGGTAAATCAATGATATGAGACTCGTTGAACTTCTTTTGGATGTTACCATTAACAACTGGGCCATTGAATTTCAAAGTTTCAGTATCAATTGAATAGTAAGAATTTTTCGATTCTGAAATCTGATTAGCATAATGTCTATTCCTGTTACAAAAACCAGACTGATCACATTTCTTGAACAATTCAGACTTCACACATAAACAAGAAGTGATGAATGTCACAAACACCAAAAGGGAAAGCCTCATCTTTTAATTTATTGAATTAAATGGGTCAAAAAAAACGTTAAGCACAGCACTTACTCAATTGGGTCCTGCAGCAGAGATTCATAACCGCACAGATTGGCGTGCCCTGGTGGGGACAATAGGGAAGTTGAAATTTTAAGGATAATAGGGATATTTAATAGGTAGGAGCTGCAATATAATGGTTTATTGAAGTGTTCAATAGACGAATCATTGAGTTTTAGTGAAAAAAAGTTTGATGTGAATCTTATCCAAAAATAGAGTTGACACATTGATAAGGAAATACAAGATGATCTGACTTCAAATAAGCGAAAATATATAAAAGATAAGTATGAGAAATAATCTCTGAGTAAATTCAGTGAAATAGAAGAAGGAATTAATATATAAGGAATCGTTCTTATTAAATATTCAAAGGGCCCACAAATACCGGTTTACGGAAAAGAAATTAAATATTAATTTTTACTTACAACCGCAATTTAATTAATCTTATCAGAAATTTCAATAATTTTTGGTTGATTTTTTGATAAGAAGATTTTTCACATTTAGCAGTTCATACGTTGGCTCAGATCTGATTGAAATTAATTGTTTTAGTATTTGTAACCCCCTTTTATATTAAATTATGGGGAACGTTCCAGCTAAAGAAGACCGTCGTGGAAGTGTAACGTCTGTTTCATCCAGCAGAAGAAGGGCATCGTCTATTGCTTCTACATTACAACAAGCGTCACACAATTTAGGCACATCACCGTTCAAGATCAATTCAACAAATGCTGGTTTACAAAAAAGAATGCAAGAAAAGGAAAAACTGAAAGAGGCAAATGCTCAAGGGTTAATAGTCAGATTCGATGAAAATGTTGATGGTGGTTATTTATCTCCATATGGTACATATAATTTAAATTTAGACTATAAGATCAATGTTGTTAAAGAGATTATAATTGCAAGAAAATTAGCACCATTTTATACTCCTTTACAAGATTTTAATCCAAATTGGACGGATACAGAATTATTGAAGAAAGTCGATTCTTTAAGATTGCATGCAGTTCCTGAAGATGACGAAGATGATGAGTTAGCAGAGGTTGAGGAATCAACATTATCAAAGAAGGAATTAAGAAAATATTTAACTAAGAAATTCAATAAAGAATTGAAACTGAAGAAACTTGAATGGCAAAAATTTGAAGAGGATAGATATAGAAAGCAACGAGGTTCCTCAAGACAGGCCTCATCAAGAAGCTTAAGATTAAAACTTTATAGCAACTGTATTGAATGTCCAATTTGTTTCTTATACTACCCAAAATGGATTAATTATAGCAGATGCTGTAATCAGGCAATATGTTCCGAATGCTTTGTTCAAATTAAAAGATTAGATCCACATTATCCACATGATACAGAAGAAGAAATTCAAAATGGCTTGAAGAATGATCCAAATTTATTAATTAGTGAGCCTGCTTCATGTCCATATTGTGCAACTCCAAATTTTGGTGTAACATATGAGCACCCTACAAGTTTCAGAACAGGGATTAACGGTAGCGCACCGAGTAGTTTTAAATCACCATCAAGTTCATCTATTGAGAATGCTATTTTAGAAGATGAAGTTGATAGTAATTTTAATATTCAAGATAATTATTTTAGAAAACAAAGTGTTATTGGAAGAAGAGGCTCACTGCCTGCAAATCATCCAACTGTTATAACGACTGATTATATTAGACCTGATTGGGAATCTAAATTAATTAGTGCAAGAGCAAGATTAGCTAAAAAAGCAGCAGCAGCTACTGCAATTCATGCTAGTAATATGATTATACAAAGTGATGAAAACGATTTAGAACAAAAGATGATTGAAGAAGCTATGAGATTAAGTTTATTAGATCAAGCTAAATGATAATGAAATGCATAATGAGACTTTTGTAGCCCTAAACTACCCACGTGACTTTTCTCTTAAAATTAAAATAATCCGAACACCAAAAAACCTTTTCAAACAAAAAAAATACTTCGTGAAAAAAGATTTAATTTGATTAAAGAACTAGTCTGCTTTTAGCTTAAATTGATTATTCTTGAGTAAAAATGTCTACTGAAACTGCTTTATCATACGCTGCTTTAATCTTATCAGACTCTGATGTCGAAATCACTGCTGAAAACTTATTAACTTTAGTTGGTGCTGCTAACATTCAAGTTGAAGGTATCTATGCTGAATTATTCGCTAAAGCTTTAGATGGTCAAGATATCAAAGCTTTATTAACCAACTTCTCTGCTGGTGCCTCTGCTGCTGGTGCTGCCCCAGTTGCTGGTGCTTCAGGTGCTGCTGCTGAAGAAGCTGCTGCTGAAGAAGAAGAAGAAGCTAAAGAAGAATCTGATGATGATATGGGTTTCGGTTTATTCGATTAAACACATTACATTAAACGTTAATTTTGTATATTGAATAAAAAAGCCAAAATCTAGAATGTTGTAGTATATTTTTCTTGTATTGAAGTATGTCTCTTGTATTAATTTTCCTATGTTAGTGGTCGAAGTACACTTTAATAATTCTACGAACGCCTTAAATTTGCACAAAATATTCATGCTATTGGTGTTATTCATATCCTGATACTATTAAATATCTGCCATTACAATATTACATGATATAATGCTACAAATTACACAAATAAAACCTATTTTCTTTTTATACATAAATTAAGATTTATTGATTATGCTTATTTTTTCTTTTCAGCTTCGGCTTCAGCAGCTTCTCTAGCTCTTTTTTCTCTGATACCAAAGTATTTCTTTTCAGATCTAGCTAATCTTAAAGTTCTGAAGGCAGTTTGTTCTGGGACAACAACGGCTCTTGGTTGAGATTCAACAGCTGGTTGAGAAATTGGGAATGAAGCAGAAGTGGATAAGACTTGTTCAGCTTCAGCTTTACCTTTTCTTGGGAAGACAATTAATTTAG